>OX451738.1:1053718809-1054198729 GCA_948472305.1 Vicia faba | reverse complement strand
CATATTCTTGATCCATGCGTGATTTCGAAGCTTTCTGCATCATTCAATTTTATTTTCATGGCTTCTAATGTGTTACCCGAACCTAGGGTTTCTTTTCTCTGTTTTTAGGCGTTTTGTGTACAGGCAAAATCAAGGCAAACCATGGCCATATTTGTGTTCAGGGGAGAGAGACGAATCCAATGATGGTCGTAGCCTGCATTTTTGTGACCTAGGATGGATTTTTGAGACGTCCCACGAATCTTCCTGCGGATAAAAATCCGCAGGTAAATAACCAGGGTCGTTTGAAGAAGACGATAGCGTGTCCCTTTGCTATTGGTCCATTCAAATCAGTGGCACTCTTTTTTTTATTATTTCAGGCTTAGCGTTTTGTTTTTTATATAGTATTCACTTCTCATTCCAATAACAATTGAGCAGTTTGGTTGGAGTGGTTGAGCGTGCAGGCATATGAGCAATGAGACCTGGGTTCGAATCCCAGGCCCCTCAAAGCATTTGTGTATTTTTTCTTCAGGGAGTTACATGTACTTCCTAAAGCGTTGGTCCACCATGCTCCTCATACCATCAGGCGCCAGGTGGTCTCAGATCAAATCAAATGGCCAGGAGTGAAGGACTACCATGATCTCAAGTCAATGGACATGTGGACAATCTGAAAAGTCAAGGCAGGCTTGGACATATTGGGCTTGGAAGTTGCTGAACAAACACCCAGTTTGGGCCCAAACCCCCCATATTTGGTTATTTCTTTTCACAATTTCATTTTTTTTATTATTGTTTAATTGTTTTTATTATTATTATACTAACCAATTGTTTTTCTCAATAAAATCAAAAAACAAAAAAATAATATTTTTATTATTCTCACTATTTTATTATTTTTGTAAATAAATTTTAGTCAATTAATTTAGTTTTTTTTAATTAGGTACAATATTAATATCTTTTGCAATAAATTAAAATTGACTTAGAATTAGGTTTTTAATATTTTTAACCATTCTTATGTTATTTCCCTAATTAAAATAAAAACCCAAAAATATTTTCATTTAATTAATTAATTCAATTATTAATTTAGACTAATTTTTAATTCAAAAAATAACAAAAATATGCTTTCTTTAATAAAAAGGGTCAAAACCCTAAGACACTTCGATTTAATTTTCTCGCCGCGAATTATTTTTTATCCATATTTCAATATTGTAACTGCTTCAGGAATGTAATAGTTTTTAAATTAGGATTTTATTTATCGCTTTTATTTACTTTTCGCAATTTAATTTTTAAGGGTTTGTCTTTGGCGATGTAAATACCCGACGCCTTGTAATAGCTTAGATTTATTTTCCGCAATTTACATTCCGCAACCATTAACTGTTAGATGTTTGATAAATATGAGATGCATGACAAGATCAATTTTAACCTAAAATCAATAGTAGCTCACCATAACATGTACAAAGATAATATAACTGAAAAACAATACACTCGCACATGCCACTCTTAGGGTACACCTCACTTGGTTGCCTCGAACGTGGTCATTGAGTATAGGAAGTTTTAGAGGTCGCCCTCTCGTCCAAAGATCATAAGTTGCCTCGAAACGGTTGCCTCGGATAAAAATGATCTAAGACATTAGGGTTACCGCTAAGGCGTCCTAACGTTGCTTTAGTGACCACACGTCCCTTAATCAAATTGACCCGAAAACTCCAACGACGATGCTACCTACTCCTCAATAGTGGGATAGCATTGTCTAAAGGACACTTGTACAGTTTAATTCCTTTTTGAGTATGTAGATGGTTCTTAAGTACTTGCTCTTTTTAAAACAAAACAAAAGTTTTCGCACTTACACTCTCTTCAAAAACAAAACTCTTGTCAAACCCACAAACAAAAAGAAAAGCAAACTTTTAAAAACATAATGAGCAAGTACCTAAGAGCCCGTGGATAACCACGGATAGAAAGGGTGCTAACACCTTCCCTTTCTATAATCTACCTCCCGAACCCGAGAAATATCTCAAAAAGGAATTTTTTTTGTGCTTTCGTCCTTTCCTTGTTGGATAAAATAAAAAATGGTGGAGACTCTTGCTTACCGCGACATTTTGCAATAACAAACGCAAACACGAACCAACATCCCAAAATAGTCAGTTCTCATTCCCACCGATCACAGAATTGGCGACTCTGCTGGGGAAGATTAAGTGAGGTGTACCTTAGGATTAGATCACTATGTTTTCAATCGTATGCTTTGTATGCTTTAAATTTGTAGGCTTGTATCGGAGTTCTATAGATCTTAACCCGGATCTGGGGATACCCTTTAGGTAAGTAGCAATAAACTGTGAGGGATCTGTACGACGTAGACCGATACGGATGAAGCAGTAGCTACGTTGGTGTGGCACCTTGGTCTGTACCGATATCCCTTGTGTTGGAACGAGGAGAATATGGGTCTTCTAAGGAGTCATTAAGCACCAACTGACCTTAGAACCTTAAATTGACCAACTTGGCCATAGAACAGTAGCAGTATGCTACACTCATTGAGACTAAACTCTCGCGATAATTCTGGCCGCAAGAAAAGGTTGCTAAACTGGAATTATGACCGATTGAGGGTAGTCAGTGATATTGAGATCCTCTAGAACCCGGTTACTATTTTTAGGACAGGTTTAAACCAACTGAACTGAAAGAGGGTAGTACCTAAGCTCCATGCCAGCCTGAAATCTAAGGGCTCTTTTGTGTGACTTGTGTTCCTTTACCATGTTTGCCTTTTATGGATACTTGTGGTGTGCCTTTACCATGACATCATGACATCATAACATTGCATAAATCTTGCATAAGGACTAACCTATTTCAAAGACAAGAGGGTTTCATCTTTGCTCTGTTTTGTAGGTCATCATGATGCCCATGCGTAGGAATACTATCCGGATCAACTTTCTCCAAGTACCTACCCTGCTTAAATATTTGGTTGTCAGGATTCCAGACACTACTTCCTTCATCAGAAGGCATGGCTCTCTGCTCAGTTTGGTCACCTCAAAATTGGACGAACAAATGATGAGTGTTCTGGTCCAATTCTATGATCCGCTGTACCATTGTTTTACTTTCCAGGACTTCCAGCTGGTTCCTACCCTAGAAGAGTTCTCTGAGTTGCTCAGTATCTCTATTTTGGAGCAGACCCCGTTTACTGGATGGGAGAAGACTCTTAAGCCTGAAGAAATTGCTGCAGCCTTTCACTTGACCAAGGAGGAGGTAATGGCTAACTGGGAGACT
Source organism: Vicia faba (assembly GCA_948472305.1). Classification (NCBI taxonomy): domain Eukaryota; kingdom Viridiplantae; phylum Streptophyta; class Magnoliopsida; order Fabales; family Fabaceae; genus Vicia; species Vicia faba. The sequence continues at coordinate 1,054,195,510 of OX451738.1, read as the reverse complement.
AGAAGTGGAGCTAAGGGTTTTCTGGCTAAGTTTTTGGTTGACAAAGCTAATTACTTCTGGGACAGCTTAGACTTCAAGGCATACGAGGACATTCTGGCTCTCTTGATTTATGGTCTGGTATTGTTTCCGAATCCTGACACTTTTATTGATATTAATGCCATCAAGATCTTCATCTCTCAGAATCCGGTACCCACTCTCTTGGGTGATATCCTTCATCAGCTCTATGCTCGTACTGCCCGAAAGCAGGGAACTTTAATGTGTTGTGCTCCTTTATTGTCGAGGTGGTTTATTTCGCACATCCCTAAGTCCGTACTGAAGAACAAAGAAGGAATGGGCTGGGCTTATAGGGTGATGTCTCTTTCTGATAATGACATTATCTGGACTCTCAAAGGTATGGATGAGGTAACTATCATTGATCGCTGTGGAGAATATCCTAATGTTCCATTGATTGGAACCCATGGAGGGATTTCTTACAACCCATGCTTAGCTCTCCGTCAGTTTGGAAGAGCCAGAAGAGAAGGGCCTCATGAGATGTTGATGCCCCATATCATCTTTGATTTTCAGGGAGATAGCGACGAGATGCATCGTAGATTCATAAGGGCTTGGGACAGAGTTCACCAATCTGACCCACATGAGTTGGGACCAAAAACATCTCTGCCAATGGAGCCATATCTCAGATGGGTCTGCATCCGTTCCCAAAAGTTATGTATGCCATATGAAGCTGTGAGGCCTGTTACTCTTGAAGTTGCTAATGAGGAGGGGGTTCCTCCAACTATACTCCACCCTTATATGCCCACTGATATTGGGGCACTAAAGAGGTCCTGGATGCAGTTGAGGGATGAACGGGATTCTTACCGAGAGAGGTTCAACGAGCAAGAGCAGAAGATCCAGAAGCTGACTCGACAGTTGGAGAATGAGCGGATTCTCAGTGACTACGTCCACACTGACAAGAAGAGACCATGGGAGCGTTGATTGACCTTTGATGATTTCCTTTCCAGTTTTTATTCACTTTTCAGTATTTCCATTCTTGTAACGCCCTGAGGGCATCAGTTGAACAATTTGAATTTTGAAGTTTAAATCTAATAAAGTGTGTTTCCTTTTTTGTTTACAAATTTGAATCCCGATTGTCTTTGAAATCATAACCATACGCATTTCATCTCATGCACTTTATAAACAGGTACCCTTTACAGGTCTCTCATGTTCTCGCTGTTTATTTCAGCAATGGCTCTCTGTGATCGGTGGGAATGAGAACTGACTGTTTTGGGAATGCTGGTTTGCGTTTTGCGTTTTTTTTTGCAAAATGTTGCGGTAAGCAAGAGTCGCCACCGTCTTTTATTTTATCCAACAAAGAAAGGACAAAAGCACAGAAAAATTCCCTTTTGAGATGTTTCTCGGGTTCGGGAGGTAGATTATAGAAAGGGAAGGTGTTAGCACCCTTTCTATCCGTGTTTATCCACGGGCTCTTAGGTACTTGCTCATTATGTTTTCAAAAGTTTGCTTTTCTTTGTGTTTGTGGGTTTGAAAAGAGTTTTGTTTTTGAAGAGAGTGTAAGTGCGAAAAGTTTTGTTTTGTTTTAAAAGGAGCAAGTACTTAAGAACCATCTACCTACTCAAAAAGGAATTAAACTATACAAATGTCCTTTAGACAATGCTATCCCACTATTGAGGAATAGGTAGCATCGTCGTTGGAGTTTTCGGGTCAATTCAATTAAGGGACGTGTGGTCACTAAAGCAATGTTATGACGCCTTAGCGGTAACCCTAATGTCTTAGATCATTTTATCCGAGGCAACCGTTTCGAGGCAACTTATGATCTTTGGACAAGAGGGCGACCTCTAAAACTTCCTATACTCAATTACCACGTTCGAGGCAACCAAGTGAGGTGTACCCTAAGAGTGGCATGTGCGAGTGTATTGTTTTTCAGTTATATTATCTTTGTACATGTTATGGTGAGCTACTATTGATTTTAAATTAAAATTGATCTTGTCATGCATTTCCTATTATTCAAACATCTAACAGTTAATGGTTGCGGAAATTAAATTACGGAAAATAAATCTACGCTATTACAAGGCGTCGGGTATTTACATCGCCAAAGACAAACCCTTTTGAAATTAAATTGCGAAAAGTAATAAAAGCGATAAATAAAATCCTAATTAAAAAACTATTACATTCCCGAAGCAGTTACAATATTGAAATATGGATCAAAAAATAATACGCGCGCGAGAAAATTAAGTCGAAGTGTTTTTTAGGGTTTTGACCCTTTTATTGAATAAAGCATATTTTTTAGTTATTTTTTGAATTAAAAATTAGTCTAAATTAATAATTGAATTAATTGACTAAATGAAAATATTTTTGGTTTTTTTATTATTAAGGAAATAAAATAAGAAGGTTAAAAATAATAAAACCTAATTCTGAATTAATTTTAATTTATTGCAAAAAGATATTAATGTTAAACCTATTTAAACTAAGTAAATTAATCAATTGTTTATTTACAAAAATAAAATAATGAAATTAATAAAAATAATATTTTTTGGTTTTGATTTTATTAAGAAAGATGATTTTAATTAGTCAGTGGTTTAAATAATAAAAATAATAATATAAAACAAATAATTTAAATAAAAGAAAGAAAAGAAATAAACCAAATGGGGGGGTTTGGGCCCCAACTGGGTGTTTGTCAGCAATATTTGAGGCCCATCAACGTTTCAGCCTTGTTTGACCTTTCAGATTGCCTATGCGCTTGTTGGCCAGAGTGTATGGTGAGCATGCAATCTGGATCCTTGAATCTGCCTGGTGGGCCACTTGGCATTTGATGAGATGGGAAGCATGATGATCCACGCTTTGGGGCGCTGCACATGAGTACCTGAAATAAAATTGCATAAAGTTTTGGGGGACCTGGGATTCGAACCCAGGTCCCAGGGGGTTTTGCAATAGCACGCTCACCAATCCAACCAGCTTGCACATTCGTTAGTGGAATAGGAAACAAATATTATATACAAAATAGTTAATTATGCCTGGACAAAAAATAAAAACGCGCAATTGATTCAAATGAACCAATCACACCCAACCACATCTTCGTCTTCTTCAAACGCCCTGGTTCATTTACCTGCGGATTTTGTTCCGCAGGAAGATTCGTAGCATCTCTCAAAAATCCTTCCTAGGCCATGTGAATGCAAGCTAAGAGTGCCAATGCACTCGTCTCTCTCCCCTGAACTCATCCATGGCCATTATTGGTCCTGATTATGCCTGTATCAAGAATGCCCAAAAAACAAGAATACGAACCCTAGCTTTGAATCCAGGGCTATAAGTCACGAAAAAAAAAAAATCAAATATTGCAGAATCAATGGAAATTGAATGGCAAGCATGATAGTGCAATCAAATTGGCAAAAAGATGCAAGGAGAATTATTTACGATTTCATGTGCAGAGGCATATTCATGGAGACTTACAGTGAGTTTCAGAGGGTCTCAAGGCCTGGTTTTGATTGCTACAGCTTCACAGGATATCAGGCAAGGGAGTGGCGTTGAGCTTTTGCTTTGAAAGTGCCTCTAAACCAAAATTCGATCTCCACTTTTTCAAGGTGTTTTACAAACTTGTTTTTGCTGTTTCTGCAGAGCTTTATGCGTGTTTTAGGTTTGTGTCACTTGTATACATATAATGGAATGTGTTTAGGTTAAAATTTGGGCCATAATCCTTATGCATTGAAGATGGAAGATTTGTTTGACCACCATTGATAAGGTTTCCAAAATTGCATCAAATCTGAGATTTTGTGCATGTTTTGACTTGGCACGAGTTTGATTGAGTTGCACATGATATTTGCAAGCTGTAATGATCACAAGAATCCCATTCCATTAATATTTGGATTTTATTTGAATTAATATAGATTTAAAATGAATTAAATCAATAAAAATTAAATAAAATAGAAAAATAAATGTTTGGTCATTAAATTAAAGATGGGACACGTGTATGGTGTGATAAGGTCAAATCAAATGGAAAAAAGTGGACCCTTTTGTCAAAAATTGGAGTTTTGAGGATAGTTGACTTTTGGCAAATTTGAAAAAATGCCCAACTTCAACAATGCATAACTTCTTCAATTTTGAACTTTTGGAAGTGTTATTGGACTTTTTAGAAACCTTGAGATGTCCTCTAACCAAGCCTTTTTGTCTCATCTAATTTTGATGTTCCATGCTCAAGTTATAAGCTTTGGAAAAAAGGTGTTTTTGTTGACTTTCAAAAATGACCTATAATGTCCAAATTTGTAACTTTTTGTGGGAGAATTTCTTGATCTTGGGGTGTGAATATGGATTATAGTATATTTCATCCTATTCAAAATGAGCTTTGGATGGGTCATTTCTCATAAAGTATGAGAAAGTTATGCTTGGTCAAAGTTGAGTTGACTTTCCCTACAAAACCCTAATTTAGCAACTTTTGAATCTTGATGAATCTTGAGCAATCCTTGATGAATCATGATCAACCCTTGATCAAATGATGAATTAACCTTCAAAATGAGAATGTTGACAAAAATTTTGAGGTTTGACTGTATTTGGGACACAGTTGACTTTTGCCCTAGCACAATCGACTTTTGGGTCTCTTGAGCAATTGACTGACCAAACTTCCTCTGCAAGGCTTGAAATTTGACATGGATGAACTTAAGAACATATTAGGACATTGGGAAACACTTGAGGTCATTTGGATGTGAGGACCTTGATGCAACACAAAACCCTAATTTTGACTTGACTGCCTTAGGAGATGACTTGACTGTCCAATCCTTGAGCCAACTTGAGCAACTTGAAGATTATTCTTGGCAAATCTTGAGGAATATGGGAGGGAAAATTTTGGGGTACAACACTCTCCAACAAGACAACCAAGATCTCCGGGCTCAGAACGCCCAACTTCAGGAAATGTTCTTGAACCTATCCCAGGGGCAAGAAGAAATAAAAGCTCTCCTCACAAGGGGCTTGGTCCTAGGGAATCCAGGAGGCATCAGAAATGATCAGTTGGAAGGGCTACAAATCGAGTTGGCAACAATGAAGATCCAGATGATGGGAAAGCTGGTGGGCCAGATGGCTCTCATTCAAGACTTAGCTCAAAGACAAGAAGAGCTCAGGGTCCTCGTCAACAAGCTGCTTCAAAATAACCAAGTGGGGAAAACAACTAGGGTTGAAGATTAAATCATAATTCAACCTCCTTTGAGACAAGAAGACAAAGGAAAATCTCCCCAGCTTGCTTCAGGGTCACAAGCCCAGCAACAACCTCGCCAGCGTCAACGGGGTAATTGGTGCAAGCAAAATGCATCTGGAAGACATTTCTGAGACTGATATACCATCATCTCTAATACTGAAACACTTGTTGGAGGTCAATCTGATTACTCTAAAGGATCCTCCCCAGAATCCCAATACCTTTGCTCCTGGCTATCGTCCCGACGCATTTTGTATATACCACTCCCATAGTCCTGGACATGACACCGACGACTATTGGACTTTGAAAAACAAGATCCAAGAATTAATTGACGGAGGAGTGCTGGAATTCATGCCGGATGGCGAGATGAAAATCTTTCGCTGAAGGTTCTCCACTTGAGATGACTAGTTCAAATTAAGAGACTTTTGTTCATTTGAATTTTGAAGTTGTATTTTTCTTTGCTTATTCAAACAATTATTATCATGTCAACTTTTTTATTTCAATAATGCATTACACGTGTCTGTTTTGAATTAATGGTTTTCACTATGCTTAAATTGCTTCATATTTCCTTTTTGTGATGTTTAACTCTCGATTAAATTTTTTTTAAGCCTTTAAAGGGAGGATGACAAAAACAGATATCAAAATCTCTACAGTATGCTTTTGAACAGACCCTGCTGACAAGGTACATTCATTGTTTCAAATCCTAAACAGTGGAGTTATAAGGAAGATAATCCCTAGTCAACCCCTTTCAGCCAAAGTTGGAGTTTTTCTTTTCACAAATTAAAACCCTTAATTATAACCTGGGGCAGGGTAGTTTTCTCAGTTAATTCAGGTGCATAATGAATATCATCAAAGAAGTCCTTCCGAAACAAAAATGGTGTTGGTTCCGTATAATCATAAGGACAAGCAGTCATTATCTCTCAAAATAAAAGCCCAATAAGTCAAAACTTGTGAAGGAGACTTAAGAAAAACTGGGGCATCCCACTGACTGTAATCACAAAAAAAGAAACAATTCAAGCAAAAGACAGGGATAATAAAATCAAAAAGAAAGAGATCCTACAAGCTCTCAATAAAAATGATTGCCTGTTCAAAATAAACTGTCAGTATCCGAACCATCATTGGAATATCAGAGCAAAGATTCAGTCAGGATCTAAATGCACGGTTAGCTGAGTTTAGGATCGAAGAACATCACGAAGAGCGGGTGGGTACAAATAAATTTTTAGCCTTTATCCTTTGTTTCTTAAACCGTGAACCAGGCCACGTTATAACCCCCTAAAAGTCCTAGCTGAAGCATGGGTTAGTTCGAAAGCATACTGTTACAAAAGGTATCCTGACTCCTGTAGGGCTCGCTGTAAAATCCTGAGTTGACATCACATTTTACAAAAATTCGCTTGTTTTATTGAAAAATGTATTTTCAAAAAAAAAAACTTCAAGACAGACATAAGCTTTGCATTCTTAAAATAACATTGTTTGCATATGACTATTTTTGTTCAAACAGCAGAGAAATTTACACGACAAATATCTAGTGAACAAAAATCTTCTCAATAAAAAGGGTCACCTCAAGTGGAAAAAACACTTCCAATCCAGGGGCACGGCATGAGCATTATCCATCATCTGGGGAAGTTAAGTCAAGATTCAAGGAATCTCTCAAAATGTCAAATAGCCAGGGGCAAATCTCCATCTGAATCAATTGAGGCATTGGACGTGAATTCCAGCAACGAATCTTGCACGATCAAACGAAGATCTTCTAGTAGTATGGTAACACAACACTACTAACAGTGGCACCTCCCTACATCCTGAGAGCATGGACATAGTCAAAAAAGTACTACGCATAATCAAAGACCCGCTAGGTTGACTGGCCTAGGCAAAAATAAGGGCTTCCCGGCGAACCAAAAGGGTTCGGGCAAAAATAAGGGATAAAAATGAAAAATTTGTACACCCGGCAAGTCGAAAACCTGAAAAGGCAGCTTGGGCAAAAAAGGGTATCCCGGTGAACTGAAAACCCGAAAGGGCGGTCCAGGCAAAAATTAGGGATCAAAGCGTACGACTATGTCTCGTCATCTCGTCACTGGCCTACCAGAAGAAGAATTGTCATTTCAATCGAAAGATACCAAGCACCTCATAGGTTGGGATAATACTCGATCCACAAGGCCTCCACAGGCACCTTCTCCCGCAGAAACAGGGGCAATAAAATTGTCCAAACTGTACAGCTGCTCTGCTCACCAGGTACCAAGGTATATTCAGATGAAGAATATGGCTACGATACCTTTACTCCCCGCAGAATAAGACAGTAATGGTAGCTCTCCCGGCTGAGACTTGCAACCATGAACGAATCAACAATACTCTCCCCGAGCAGAGTTAATCTACCATCAGCCCCAAAAAGACTGGGTATCCCCAGAAGGTCTTAATGTTCCCCAACGGAGTATAATAATATTCTGCAGCAAGTATAAGAGCATCCTCGACAGTCTTAATATTCCTCAACAAAATATAAAAATGTTCCCCGGCGGAATACAAGATACCCCAATGGAGCCATCTCCCTAGCGCAGTCTAAAAAAGGCTTCCCCGCCAGAGTTGAATCACCTTACCCAGTAGATTCTGGAAGCTTATCCTCTGCAGAGCACAAGTAAATCTCCCCATCCAAATTCAGAAGGTTATCCTCACAAGAGTTTAACTGGGTTATCCTCAGCAAGTTGCAACTGAAAGATCATCCCCAGCGAAGTTCTTTCTATCCCCAGCAGAATTCATCATTAAAATCCCCAATAGAGCTTATCAATAGAATCCCCAGCGGAGTTATCGTTAAAATCTTAAGCAGAACGTCTCTTTCCCACAGAGTAATTCCCCTCGGAGTAACCTCTTCATCAGTTTATTCCCCAACGAAGTTCTTTTCTCCTACAGGTTTACCGTCTCCGTTCATCATCCCCAGCGGAAATGAAGAACTCAACTCTATTCTCCAGCAGCTCCGGGATTTATTTTCCCCAGCTAAAACATTATATCCTCATACATCATGATACATGCATATACGCATCATACGAATCCAATCTCATTTATTTTGAGAACATCATTTCCTGATCCATATCATGCATTGCATATGACTGACCTTTACCTTTCAGGAAAGATACAGTTAAAGTTCTCAATTACGTCAAAGACCTGACTGATTCTTAAATCTCAATTGAATTATCCTCAGTTGAATTTCAGATAAGGTTCTCAATCTCGGCAGTTTCCCTACGTCATAGTGTGGACGAGTACTATAACCTCAACGGTATACTCTGTGGAGCATGAGTCAGTTCCTAGATCTTGATGTTTTCCTCCGTCATAGTGTGGACGAGTTCTATAACCTCAACGGTATACTCCATTGAGCACGAGGCAGTTCCTAGATCTTGATGAAGATGTTTCCCTACGTCATAGTGTGGACGAGTACTATAACCTCAACGGTATACTCCATTGAGTACGAGTCAGTTCCTAGATCTTGATGTTTTCCTCCGTCATAGTGTGGACGAGTTCTATAACCTCAACGGTATACTCCATTGAGCACGAGACAGTTCATAGATCTTGATGAAGATGTTTCCCTATGTCATAGTGTAGACGAGTACTATAACCTCAACAATATACTCCATTGAGCACGAGTCAGTTCCTAGATCTTGATGTTTTCCTCCGTCATAGTGTGGACGAGTTCTATAACCTCAACGGTATACTCCATTGAGCACGAGACAGTTCCTAGATCTTGATGAAGATGTTTCCCTATGTAATAGTGTGGACGAGTACTATAACCTCAACGGTATACTCTGTGGAGCATGAGTCAGTTCCTAGATCTTGATGTTTTCCTCCGTCAAAGTGTGGACGAGTTCTATAACCTCAACGGTATACTCCATTGAGCACGAGACAGTTCCTAGATCTTGATGAAGATGTTTCCCTACGTCATAATGTGGACGATTACTATAACCTCAACGGTATACTCCATGGAGCACGAGTCAGTTCCTAGATCTTGATGTTTTCCTCCGTCATAGTGTGGACAAGTTCTATAACCTCAACAGTATACTCCATTGAGCACGAGACAGTTCCTAGATCTTGATGAAGATTTTTCCCTATGTCATAGTGTGGACGAGTACTATAACCTCAATGGTATACTCCATTGAGCACGAGACAGTTCCTAGATCTTGATGTTTTCCTCCATCATAGTGTGGACAAGTTCTATAACCTCAACGATATACTCCATTGAGCACGAGACAATTCCTAGATCTTGATGAAGATGTTTCCCTACGTCATAGTATGGACGAGTACTATAACCTCAACGGTATACTCCATTGAGCATGAGTCAGTTCCTAGATCTTGATGTTTTCCTCCGTCATAGTATGGACAAGTTCTATAACCTCAGCAGTATACTCCGTTGAGCACGACACAGTTCCTAGATCTTGATGAAGATGTTTCCCCCCAGTTGAATTATGGACAAGTTCTTAAGACTCAGCCGAGGCATTCTCTCAATTTAAGTACAAGCAAGTTCCTAAATCTCAACAAAGGTTAAACTTCCCCAGTGGAATCTTTTACAACCACAGGTATGCAAGTTCTCGCTAAGGAATCTCTTCTGTGATTGACATTCCTGCAGATGGCATCTGTAAGCCCATCCTCATACCAACAATCTCCAAATGGCATCTATAATCCCATTCCCGACATCACAATGCTGATACACCATGCGAGTGCAAATTTTTAGGCACTCTAGTGTTCAATTATCTTTCACCTTCGGATCACGAAAGGCTCGAAAGCTAATCTATATCCTCAGGTTTAAGAAAATCGAACAGGGGAAACTGTTGTACCCCAAAATTTTCCCTCCCATATTCCTCAATACATTTCAAGAATAATCTTCAAGTTGCTCAAGTTGGCTCAAGAGTTGGACAGTCAAATCACCTCCTAAGGCAGTCAATTCAAAATTAGGGTTTTGTGTTGCATCAAGGTCCTTACATCCAAATGACCTAAAGTGCTCCCCAATGTCTTAATATGTTCTTAAGTTCATCCATGTCAAATTTCAAGCCTTGCATAGGAAGTTTGGTCAGTCAATTGCTCAAGAGGCCCAAAAATTGAATGTGCTAGGGCAAAAGTCAACTGTGACCTACAGACAGTCAAACCTCAAGATTTTTTGTCAACATTCTCATTTTGAAGGTTAATTCATCATTTGATCAAGGGTTGATCATGATTCATCAAGGATTGCTCAAGATTCATCAAGATTCAAAAGTTGCTAAATTAGGGTTTTGTAGGAAAAGTCAACTCAACTTTGACCAAGCATAACTTTCTCATACTTTATGAGAAATGACCCATCCAAAGCTCATTTTGAATAGGATAAAATTTCTTACAATCCATATTCACACCTCAAGATCAAGAAATGCTCTCACAAAAAGTTACAAATTTGGACATTATAGGTCATTTTTGAAAGTCAACAAAAGCACCTTTTTTTCCAAAGCTTATAACTTGAGCATGGAACATCAAAATGAGATGAGACCAAAAGGGTTGATTATAGGACATCTCAAGGTTTCTAAAAAGTCATAGAACACCTCCAAAGGTTCAAAATTGAAGAAGTTATGCATTGTTGAAGTTGGGCATTTTTCCAAATTTGCCAAAAGTCAACTATCCTCAAAACTCCAATTTTTGACAAAAGGGCGCACTTTTTTCCACTTGATATAGTCTTTTCATGCCACACGCGTGTTCCATCTTTAATTTCATGACCAAACATTTATTTTTCTATTTTATTTCATTTTTATTGATTTAATTCATTATTAATCAATATTAAATCAAATAAAATCTAAAAATTGATGTAGTAAGATTCTTGTGATCATTACAGCTTTCAAATATCATGTGCAACTCAATGAAACTCGTGCCAAGTCAAAACATGCACAAAATTTCAGATTTGATGCAAATATGGCAACTTGGTTATGGTGATCAAAATTCAATCTTCCATCTTCAATGCACTTGATTTCAGACCAAAAAACCAAACCTAATTCATTCTATAACACTCACACAAGTCACACAGACCTAGAACACGCACAAAGCTTTGTTGAAACAACCAGAACAACTTTGGAAAAAAGCTTGAAAAGTGGGAGATCGAATTCTTGTTTGGAGGATTTTTCAAAGCAAAAGCTCAACACTACTCCCTTGCCTGGTGTTGTACCCCAAAATTTGCCCTCCCATATTCTTCAAGATTTGGCAAGGTCAATCTCCAAATGGTTCAAAATCTCTCAAGGGTTGCACAGTCCAATTGCCTCCTAACATAGTCAAAATTAGGGTTTTGGTTCTTGCAAAGAAATTGAGGTTTTCAAGGGTCCAATCAAGTCCCATATGCCTATATACATTGTCAAGCATCCATATGTCAAGTTTCAAGACTCACAACATCAAGTTGCACAGTCAAAAGCCCTAATTGCTTCACAGTCAACTGTAGGGGTAAAATGGTCATTTGACAGTCAAAAGTCAAAATTTTTGGTCAACATCTTATTTTGAAGCCACAATCATCATTTTGTCAATTCTTGATCATGATTCCACAAGCATGGCTCAAAAAGTCTCAAGATGTCAAAAGTTTCTATTTTTGGACAGCTGAAAAGTCAACTGTAACTTGACCAAGGCATAAATTTTTCATGTTTCATCAGAAAAATCCCATCCAATGCTCATTTTTAAGGGTATGACATTTCCTACAACTCATCTTCACATTCCAAGTCCAAGAAATGCTCTCACAAAAAGTTATCAATTTCAACATTATAGGTCATTTTCAAAAGTCAACAAAAAGGCACTTTAAGTCAAAGACCATAACTTGCGATTGGTAAATAAAAATGACATGGGACCAAAGGCATTGGTTAGAGGACTTCAATACCTTTCCAAAATGTCCAAGAACATGTTCATAGCTTCAAAATTGAGCAAGATATGCATTGGAGAAGTTGGGAAATTTTTGGGAACTTTCAAAAGTCAACTTTGCCTAAAACACTTCACTTTTGCTAATGGGCCTCAAATTACTTCTTGAATCTTTACCAAAGGCTTATGCACGACCCATTGAGAATAAATTGAACTATTTTCTTATTTTTATTAATTATTTGGATTTTTAATTGATTATTAATTCATTTAATTAATTTAATTGTAGGAAAATATCAAAACATGGTTGTCAAATCTTTTTATGAAGCAAATACACTCCATACATGCTGAAGATCTCGTGCATCACTCAAGGGGACAAGATCTCCCAAATTGGCAAGGTTTTTCATTCAAAAAGATTGGAAAATATTTGATTGGAAATCAAAGATGCAAACTTGAATACAATGGATTTATGGGCCTAATTTTAACCTAATTCTCTTCACATAAAGAGGCTGAAGCAAACCCTATTCAGAGACACGTGAAACTGCTGCAAAAACTCCATAACCAAATTGCAAAAATTCAAGAAATAGTGTGAAACTGAATTCTTATTTGCAGCGCAATTCAAAGCCTAAAAAAGATTCAAACACCTTGCCTGAGTCAAAGAATCAAAGGATACAAGTCCCACGGTTTGCATTATTTTCCAAATCTACATATCATAATTCATGCGTTTTTAATCCATTTTCTTGATTGGTTTGTGTTGTTAGGAACATTCTGAAGCTAATGGGATAGTTTAATTGTGTTGAAACTTCCTGAATCGAAATCCACCATGGGAGATATCTAGGGTTTCGAAGCTTAAAAATTAGGGCTTTGTGCATAAGGAAAAATTGGACCACATCGAGACTATGGTTGAATTCGTCAAGTCCAGACGAATTCAACCCAACCCTCGCGCTCTTTTTATATCATCCATAGCTCTAATCGCTATTCTTGGCACTTTTGGTTTGTGGGGGTTTAAAACCCCCGCTATCTTGTTTATTATTGCAGGTAAACGAAGAAGATGGTGAGCTGGCCAAATGCTAGTGGATCATTCAAACATGGCGCGTGCTTTTTGTGTTCCCAGCATAATTATTACTTTTCATATATTATTTTTATTGGTTATTATGTTTACAAACAAATGCAGATGGCGTAGTGGTTGGAGACGTGGCTAGCAAACACTGGGACCTGGGTTCGATTCCCAGGTCCCCCATATAATTCTTGATATTTTTTCTAAAGCAATCTCATGCAGCGCTTGTACCAAAATTCCACCATGCACGCCCAGCAATAGCTTGCCATGTGGCTTCAAGCACCCATCCAGTGGCCAGGAGATGAAGCCCATAATACTCCCCAGTCAAACAGCATGCACGTGATCATGAAAAGTCAATGAGGCTTAGAGTTCTTGGGCCAGAATTTCTCACAAAAAACCTCCATATGGGCCATCTTACCCCCCTTGGTTTGCAATTTATTTTCTTTTCTTTTAAATTTCTTTTAATTGTTTTAATTATTATTATTAATTCACCACAAATTAATTTTTCCTAATAAAAATCAGAAAATCAAAATTGTAAATATATTTTAATTATTTATTAATTTCACCATTAACTTATTTTTGTAAATAAATACTAATAACTAACTTAGCTTAATTTAGGTTTAAATTTTAATCCTTTTTCTTAATAAATAAAAATTGCATAGAATTAGGTTTTGACCTTTTTAAATCATTTTCTTATTATCATCATTATTAATTATTATTATTTTTGTAAATAACATGTAAATTAAGCAATTAGTTTAAATTAGTTTAACTTTAACATTTTCATTAATAATTAAAATAAACTTAGAACTAGGGTTTTCTTTTGACTTTTATTTTATTTTATTATCATTAAATACAAAAACATAAAAAACATCTTTCTTGTAAATAATTAATTAAATTAGTATTAGGTTTAATTTTAATTTAATTTCAAGCAAAGGACAAAAACTCTTAATTTCTCAAAAGGGTCAAAACCCTAGAACGTCTTGATTTTAATTCTTTCGCACGTTATTTTTATATTTTGATTATTATGTAACTGCTTCCAAGGATGTAATAGTAATTAGGTTTATTGCTTTTCTTTACTTTCCGCACTTTATCAAAACGGGTCTTTGTTTTTTGGCGATGTATAGACCCGCGCCTTGTAATAGCGTAGCTTTTACCTTTCCGTATTTTATTTTCCGCACTCCTAACTGCTAAATTGCATGAAAGAATGTATGATAATTAAAAACAACTCGTAGCTCACAATTTCATGATCAAAGATAAATGTTAACCTGAAAACAACACACAAAGCACATGCCACTTCTAGGGTACGCCTCACTCGTTGCCTTGAACGTGGTCGTCAAGTATAGGGTGTTTTAGCGGTCACCCTTATGTCTAAGATCCAGTTGCCTCAAAACGGTTGCCTCGGATTAAAAAGGATCTAGGACATTAGGGTTACTTCTAAGGTGTCCTACTATTGCTTCGGTGACCACAATGTCCCTAATAATCAAATTGACCCGAACACCTCCAACGGTGGTGCTACTTACCTCTCAATGGTAGGATGGCGCTACCTTAAGGACTCTTACACAGTCTAATTCCTTAGGGTAGGTAGATGACTCATGGGTACTTGCTCTCTAAAAAACAAACCAAACATCTTTTCACACTGACACTTTCAAAAGTTTTCAAAACAAATTTTTCAAACACTCTTAAGGACAGATACAAGAGTCACTCAGAAATCTTTCAAAAACGAAACTTTTTTCAAACCCACTCACATTTGAAAAGCAAACATCTTTTGAAAACATAAGAGCAAGTATCTAAGAGCCCGTAGATAACCACAGATAGAAAGGGTGCTAACACCTTCCCTTTCTATAAATCTACCTCCCGAACTGAGAGACATTCTCAATAAGGAATTTTGCTGTGCTTTTGTCCTTTCCATGTTGGAGAACATAAAAGACGGTGGCGACTCTTGCTTACCGCGACATACGCGATCCAGCTAAAAACAGTCAGTTCTATTTCCACCGATCACACCTGGTATCTTGTGAAGCTGTAGCGATCAAAACCGGACCTTAAGACCACCTGTAACACACTGTAAGTGTTCCTAAATATGCCTCTGCACATGGAAATATAACTTCTCATTCTTGCATCTTTTTGACCAAATATTAACATATTCTTGATCCATGCGTGATTTCGAAGCTTTTTGCATCATTCAATTTTATTTTCATGGCTTCTAATGTGTTACCCGAACCTAGGGTTTCTTTGCTCCGTTTTTAGGCGTTTTATGTACATGCAAAATCAAGGCAAACCATGGCCATATTTGTGATCAGGGGAGAGAGACGAATCCAATGATGGTCGTAGCCTGCATTTTTGTGACCTAGGATGGATTTTTGAGACGTCCCATGAATCTTCATGCGGATAAAAATCCGCAGGTAAATAACCAGGGTCGTTTGAAGAAGACGATAGCGTGTCCCTTTGCTATTGGTCCATTCAAATCAGTGGCGCTCTTTTTTTTATTATTTCAGGCTTAGCGTTTTGTTTTTTATATAATATTCACTTCTCATTCCAATAACAATTGAGCAGTTTGGTTGGAGTGGTTGAGCGTGCAGGCATATGAGCAATGGGACCTGGGTTCGAATCCCAGGCCCCTCAAAGCATTTGTGTATTTTTTCTTCAGGGAATTACATGTACTTCCTAAAGCGTTGGTCCACCATGCTCCTCATACCATCAGGCGCCAGGTGGTCTCAGATCAAATCAAATGGCCAGGAGTGAAGGACTACGATGATCCCAAGTCAATGGACATGTGGACAATCTGAAAAGTCAAGGCAGGCTTGGACATATTGGGCTTGGAAGTTACTGAACAAACACCCAGTTTGGGCCCAAACCCCCCATATTTGGTTATTTCTTTTCACAATTTCATTTTTTTATTATTGTTTAATTGTTTTTATTATTATTATACTAACCAATTATTTTTCTCAATAAAATCAGAAAACAAAAAAATAATATTTTTATTAATCTCACTATTTTATTATTTTTGTAAATAAATTTTAGTCAATTAATTTAGTTTTTTTTAATTAGGTACAATATTAATATCTTTTGCAATAAATTAAAATTGACTTAGAATTAGGTTTTTAATATTTTTAACCATTCTTATGTTATTTCCCTAATTAAAATAAAAACCCAAAAATATTTTCATTTAATTAATTAATTCAATTATTAATTTAGACTAATTTTTAATTCAAAAAATAACAAAAATATGCTTTCTTTAATAAAAAGGGTCAAAACCCTAAGACACTTCGATTTAATTTTCTCGCGCGTGAATTATTTTTGATCCATATTTTAATATTGTAACTGCTTCGGGAATGTAATAGTTTTTAAATTAGGATTTTATTTATCGCTTTTATTTACTTTTCGCAATTTAATTTTTAAGGGTTTGTCTTTGGCGATGTAAATACCCGACGCCTTGTAATAGCTTAGATTTATTTTCCGCAATTTACATTCTGCAACCATTAATTGTTAGATGTTTGATAAATAGGCGATGCATGACAAGATCAATTTTAACCTAAAATCAACAGTAGCTCACCATAACATGTACAAAGATAATATAACTGAAAAACAATACACTCGCACATGCCACTCTTAGGGTACCCCTCACTTGGTTGCCTCGAACGTGGTCATTGAGTATAGGAAGTTTTAGAGGTCGCCCTCTCGTCCAAAGATCATAAGTTGCCTCGAAACGGTTGCCTCGGATAAAAATGATCTAAGACATTAGGGTTACCGTTAAGGTGTCCTAACGTTGCTTTAGTGACCACACGTCCCTTAATCGAATTGACCTGAAAACTCCAACGACGATGCTAACTACTCCTCAATAGTGGGATAGCATTGTCTAAAGGACACTTGTACAGTTTAATTCCTTTTTGAGTAAGTATATGGTTCTTAAGTACTTGTTCTTTTTAAAACAAAACAAAACTTTTTGCACTTACACTCTCTTCAAGAACAAAACTCTTGTCAAACCCACAAACACAAAGAAAAGCAAACTTTTGAAAACATAATGAGCAAGTACCTAAGAGCCCGTGGAAAACCACGGATAGAAAGGGTGCTAACACCTTCCCTTTCTATAATCTACCTCCCGAACCCGAGAAATATCTCAAAAAGGAATTTTTCTGTGCTTTCGTCCTTTCCTTGTTGGATAAAATAAAAGACGGTGGCGACTCTTACTTACCGCGACATTTTGCAATAACAAACGCAAACGCAAACCAGCATCCCAAAACAGTCAGTTCTCATTCCCACCGATCACATTGACCTTTGTCAACTTTGTCATTTTCAACCTCAAAGCTTATCATGTGATTTTGTTCAATGGGGACACTTGCAGGCTTGCATCTAAGTTTTTCAGTTTCCTGCAAAAGATTAAGCACATACTTCCTTTGAGAGATAAAGATGCCTTGCTTTGAGTAGGCTATCTTAATTCCCAAGAAATACTAGAGTTGTCCAAGGTATTTCATCTTAAACTTTGCTGATAATTTCTCTTTGAGCAAATGTATCTCAGTCAAATCATATCCTATAACAATAATATCATCAACATAAATAAGAAGTACAATCAATTTTCCTCCTTGTGAATGTTTAAAAAACAAAGTGTGATCTCTTTGACTTTACCTATAGCCCAAACACATCATTGCCTATGTGAATCTTCCAAGCCATGCCCGAGGGGACTGCTTTAGTCCATATAAGGCTTTGTTCAATTTAAACACCTTGTTAGCTCCATTTTTTATGCCAACACTCAGTGGAATCTCCATATAAACTTCTTCCTATAAGTATCCATGCAAGAATGCATTTTTAACATCAAACTATTGAAATTCTCATCCAAATGAAGCAGCAAGAGATAGTAAAATTAGAACAATGTTCATCTTTGCCACTGGGGCAAATGTCTCCTCATAATCAATACCATACATCTAAGTATAACCTTTTGCCACTAGTATTGCCTTGTACCGATCAAGTGTGCCACCGGGTTTATGCTTTACAGTATAAATCCATTTGCATCCAACTGACTTTTTGTCTCTTTGCCTTTCAATAATATCCCAAGTACCATTTTTTGAGTGCTCTCATTTCCCCATCCATAGCTTAGACCCAAATTCTATTTTGCAATGCTTATTCAACAGATGGTGGGATTTTCACAGAATCAACAGCTGTAATAAAACTTTGATATTGTGTGGAAAGATGTTTAGTGGAGACATATTGAGAGATAAGGTGTCGATATATGGAGGCACAAGATCTTTTATCCACCCTCAAAGCAATGGGTAAATCAGCTGAATTAGTGTCACAAGTATCAGAAATGGGACAATCATCACTAGGGGAGTCATTTTCAGTACGTACCTCCGGCTCACATGATTGAATTTATTTCTGGAGAAGTTCAGGTTTACTTCTTCTATGATACACTAGAGTTAGTGTTGGAGGTGCTGATTCCTATGAAACAGAAGGCATTGAAGGACCAGGAACAATTACTAACTCAGATTCAGGTGTTGAACTAAGACTCAAAATCAAACTAGGAGACAACTCGGGTTCAAGAGAGGGAACAATGATAGGTGCTCTAGGGAGGTTAGGACCAAGGATCAGAAACTCAAACTCAAACTCTAAGTCACTAATGTTCTCCCCTTGAGACTAAGAGTGAGTGAAGTATGAAACATTTTCATGAAAGGTGACATCTTTGGAGATAAATAATTTCCGACTCGGAGGATGATAACATTTGTACCCTCTTTTGTTGGGTGCATAACCCAGAAAGATACATATGACAGCACGGGGATCCAACTTGTTGCGATATTGTTTGTGAACATGAAAAAAATCAACACAACCAAACATGCAAGACTCAAGCATATGTAAGATAGGAACAAGTGGAAAATGTAAGAACATAAATTGTGTAGGACTAATATTACCTAACACTCGAGATGGGACCCGGTTAATCAGATAGGCATCAGTAAGAACTGCCTCCCCCCAATAAGAGGTGGGAACAAACATTTTAAAAAGGAGAGATCGAGAAACTTCAAGTAAATGACGATTTTTCTTTCTGCAACACCATTTTGTTGTGGGGTGTCAACACATGTGAATTCATGGAGAATGCCATGTTTACTAGTGAAGTTGGAGAAGTTATAATTAACATATTCTTTACCATTGCCGGAACGAATTCTTTTTATAACTTTTCCAAATTGTGTTTGTACATATTATAAAATTGGATAAATATTTGTGGTACTTCGCATTTAGTATTCATCAAGAAAATCTAAGTTACTCGAGTACAATCATCAATAAATGAGACAAACCATTTTGCACCAAAAATATTAGAGGTATGGGCAGGTCCCCAAACATTATAATGAATCACATCAAAAGGTTCATCACTTTTATTAAAACTGGAAGGAAAAGGTACACGATTATGTTTTTCCAATTGGACAAACATCACACTTAAAAGACTCAACAAAATGGTGTAAGAGCAATGACAGAAACATAGACTTAATTATATAAAGCAAGCCTTAAACCTAGGGTCTCTCTGTGATTTGCCTGTGCTTGCTATATCTGCTATATCTGAGCATAATCATGACATCATAACATAGCATGTCATAGTAACCATTTCAAGGATTCTTAGGGTTTATTTTTGTCTTGTTTTGTAGGACATGACTCTCGCCCGCAGATTCACTATCCAAATCAGTCTGGTAAAAGTACCTCCTCAGCTTAAGGATTTGGCTTCAAGGGTTCCTGAAAGCTCTCCATTCACAAAAAGACATGCTAGGCTTCTCAGCTTGGTCACTCCATGGGGAAAATTTGAAGAGTCTACTACGCCAAATATAGTAAACCGGGGGCAGTTACATCGAGATTAGATGAATCTCTCCAAGAGTTTGAAGACACTAGAGCATTTTGGATGCCACGTATTTTGTAAAATCCTCTTGAGACGATTTCTTCTCATCAACCATATAACTTGGGGCATTTTAGAAGTGAAGTTATTTACAAGAATTGCCGTGCGTCACGCAGCTTATTAGAAGTAAACTTGGGGCATCCAAGCAAGCAAGCAACTAGGAGCGAATCTACCTACTCAAAAAGGTCTTAAATGTTCCTTTCCTCCTCCTTTAGATATTGCTATCTTACCATTGTTTTTGTAAGAGGCCCCATCGTTGGATGTGAAGGGACGGGCGTGGGACGTTTGTATAGTATAAACTTGACTTCAACTGGAAAAGAATCAGAATAAATCTTGGAGCGATTTATCTGAACCAGTAGAAATGTCTACCAGAAAGAATCACTGAAGAGGAAGACTAAGACTGGAGACAGGAGGATAACACCTTTGGATGGTCTTCAGATAAGTAGTATAACCCTTCCTTTTCCTTAGCAATTCCAATCGTCTTCCCCGTGGTAAGGTCCTGAAAAACATAATGGGACAGAAAAAAGTTACTTTACAATTCTGATTATGGGTAAGCTTATGGATGGAAATTAAATTGTGGGAAAGTGTGGGAACATGAAGCACATATTGCAACTGGAATGGAGGTTACAAGTCAATATTTCAAATGCCAACAACACAAGCATGGGAGCCATCAACAACAATGATGTATGGAATACTCGACGGTGTGGTATAAAAGCATAATAATATGGAATCAAATGTCATATGACTAGTAGCACCAGAGATAAGAATCCACGCATTCCTAGGGATATTACCACAAATAGTAAAATATCGGAAACACAAACTCTTACCAGTAACTGCTAGAGACCCATAACCAAAAGGCTTACTCATGGAGTCAAGCATAGACTTCAACTGTTCCACATCATTCTTACTGAAGGAGGAAAGATCAATTCCCCTCATTTCAAAGCTTTCAGTACCATGGGCATGTGTAGAAACATGTGTCTGATGCTAGTGCATGTTGCGAGAACCGCCTCCTCGACTAAGAACCTGCTCCCTCACATGTAGTTTGAAACACATATCCTTTGTATGCTCTGATCGGTTGCAATGCTCACAATAGAATTTGCCACGGCCATTCTTGGATGATAATGGTGGTGGTTCTTATCTTGTTGTTTTGCTAGCTACTAGTGCTGACACATTTGAGGCTTGTTCATGAAGCATAGCTTGACAACGGGTTTCCTCATTAAGAGAAGTGTAAAAAACTTCATTAAGATTAGGAAATTTTTCCTTACCCAAAATCTGCACCCGAATAGGGCCAAATTCAGCATTAAGGCATGCTAAGAAATCAAAGATTCTATCCCGCTCAACAACAGTGTTCAAGGTGGCAGTATCTTTGTTGCACTCCATCTTCAAATTCTGATATTGATCCAACTCAATCCAAAAACCATTGAGAACTCCAAAATAATCATTGACCTAAAGACTTCATTGCTTACTGTTAAAGTTTTCCTCTTTAAATCATAACAAGCAGACATATCTTGTTTCATGGAATAACTGCGATGAAGATAATCCCAAACTGCCTTTGCACTTGAGAGATACATGCAATTTCTACTAATTTCTGGAGATATGGAGTTCCAAATCCAAGTAATAATAACAAAATCATCTTTATACCAGGAAGGGAAGTTAGAAGCAGTAACTAGAGGAGGATTGTCTTCAATATGATCAAGCATGTCACAACATTTTTGAGTGTGTCTGATGAACTGAGACCATTGAAAATAATTTTTTCCGGTAAGCCGGTAACCTTTTTGAACGAAAAAACCCTTAGGATTAAATGGGGCTGGTGGATTTGTGGGACGTGGAGGCGTAGGTGGAGGTTCGTTAATAATCTCATCCATTGAAGGGACAATCGAGAGGAATAAATAACATATATGTATTGAGTCACAAAGAAAAATATAAAATACCCAAAATCTGAAGTATGCTTGACCGTTATTTTGATCACAAAAATAAAATCAGGAAGGTCGGATGATGAAACTGGGAAATTTCGGTGGTGATTGTGACGATGATGTCTGTGGATCTCACTCGTCCATACAAAGGACGAAGATGGTGTTTGTTGCATCAAAATCGTCTCAACAAGACGATGATGGTGATATGATGCTCAAAGAAAAACAAGCAGTGTAGGCTTGCGAAGATGAGTGAACAATGAGAGAGATGAAAAAACCGCTACAAGGGAGGCTAGGGTTTATGCGAAAGCGAGACCCCCAAAATCGGAAGCTCATGATACCATGTTGTAAAATATTTAACTGATATATCAATAGTTGTACGTATAATGTTACAACTACATGCTTAAATAAAAAGAGAATAGAAACCCTAATGGGATTTGACTAATGGGCCTCATTTACAAATATTACCAATTACTATTTACAGTCTAATATTTACAACATTGAGGAATAAATTTTGAGATAAAGAGAAAAGATAGATTGGTTTAGAATATAGGATGGAAATAATGCATATTTCTATGTGTTGTACCCCAAAATTTTCCCTCCCATTTTTCACTCAAGATGTTATCCAAGGGTTTCTCAAACACTCAATTTGGCTCAAAAGTTTATCAAGCAGATTCTCTTCCTAGGCAACCAGTCAACAATTAGGGTTTTGCACTTCTCAAAGGAAATTGAGTCGTCAAGGTTTCAAATAAGTCACCATGTCTTCTCAAAGTTGTTTAAGTCAGTTTTCAAACCTCACATTGTAAGTTTGTCCAATCCATGGCCCAGATAACTGAAAAGGCATTTGTGTGTTTTTAAATTTTTCTTGACCATAATTTTCTGAGGGTTGATGTTATTCTTGGGAGCATGTTCTGTTTGGATAAGATATAAAGTTTAAGACTATCATTTTAAACAATCATGATTGTGGTTTCAATTGGGTTTGAGCTCTTAAACATTTATTTTATTTAAGAGTGCAAAATACATGATTTATCCTATCATATTGTGTTTGCTTAAAATGCAAGATACCAAGCCAAGATGTTTTTATTCAAAACATTCAATCAAGAATTGCAAAGTTTAAACTAAAACTCAAATTTTTGTATAACAAATTTCACTATTTACATATTTACTCAAGTTTTGTGTTCATTACATTTTGTGGGTCATTCACAAAGCAAATTACAAATGGATTACAAGTGAAATACAAGTTATATTTACAAAGAAAGAAATGATTTTTCTTCAAGACTCTTTGCTTCATCTTCAAGAAATTCCTCATTGCTAGCCATTGTCTTCTCTTCATCTTGTCTTGCTTGCCATTCAATTGTTTGTACATGTAACAAAAGAAAGAAACAAAAACATTAGCAAATAATCAGCATTGAAAAAATCCAAGCAAGAATGATTTTCATCACTAGGGTTTGCTTTTAGGAATCAAAAATATTTTTGTCTATCATCATCTCTCTCCCCAATTGCAAATCACAAAAAAGGATCACCTTTCTTGGTTCACAAAAAAAGGAAATAAAGCTACAAGGCAAGCAAATACAAACAGGTTGCATAGCATACAAATAGTTCAAACTGCAACAAAAGCAACAGGCTGCAAACAGCAGCAGACAAATGCACAAGTCAAACTATGCCAACAGTTCAAACAAGCAACAAAACAAAACAGCAGGATCCGAGCAAAAGGCAGGCTTCTGCCCAAAACTGCAATAAAAGCAATAGGCTACAAACAGCAGCAGTCAGATACAAAAGAGGGGCAAGCCTACAGCAAATGCAAAATAACAACATAGTGGCCAGAAACATTACAACAGCCTTAAACAAACAACCAAACTGTATCACAAAAAACAGCAGTGCTATGTGTGATCGGTGGATCTGGAACTGACTGTTTAACGCTGGTTCGCGAAATGTCGCGGAAGCAAGAGTCGCCACCGTCTTTTATTTTCTCCAATTGGAAAGGACAAAAGCACAGAAAAATTCCTTTAAGAGATCGCTCTCGGTTCGGGAGGTAGGTTATAGAAAGGGAAGGTGTTAGCACCCTTTCTATCCATGGTTATCCATGGGCTCTTAGATACTTGCTCAATGTGTTTTCAAAAATGTTTGCTTGCTTTTCAATTGTGGGTTTTAAAAGTTTCTTTGAAAAATTTCAGTTCGACTCGTACGTCAGAGTGTTTGAAAAATTTGCTTTGAAAGCTTTTGAAAAGTGTTGGTGTGAAAAATTTTGATTTGTTTGAAATTAGAGCAAGTATCCTTGAGAACCTACCTACCCTAAGGAATTCGTCTGTGTAAATGTCCTTTAAAGTAGTGCCATCCCACCATTGAGAGGTAGGTAGCACCACCGTTGGAGGTGTTCGGGTCAATTCGAGTTTTAGGGACATGGTGATCACCGGAGCAATGGGAAGACACCTTAGAAGCTACCCTCATGCCAGGTTCCCGGATCATGAGGACTTACTAAGACGTCCTCTACTCGACGATCACCTTTCGAAAGGCAACAGTGAGGCGTACCCTAGGGGTGGTGTGTGCGGATTGTGTGTCATGTTTCAATTATTTGTCTTGTCATATTTATTTGTGATCTACGCTTGATTTTAATTAAGACATTCATTCTTGCATGCTTTTTAACAGTTATATATTTGCGGGAAAATAAATCTAAACTATTACAAATGGCGCGGGTCCACATCGCCAAAATTAAACCGGACCCGATTTTACAAAAAAAATAAATAAAGAAAATAAGCGAAAAGTAAAAATTGTTACAAGGCTTTGGGACATGTACATAATTATTTAAACGACATAAAATAAATGTGCAAATTAAATAAATTATGGACATGGGCGTTGGACCCTTTTACAATAAATTAAAGTTAATAAGGAATTAAAAATTAAAATTAAAAAGAATGTTTTTTTGGTATTTTTGTATTTTTTAAGATTAAGGAGAAATTAATTAATTAATTAAGAATAACATGAAATATTAAACCTAATTCTAACTATTTTTAAATTATTAAGAAAAAGATTGAATTTTGAACCTAAATGCAACCCTAATTAGTTTACAAGTTTAATCACTAATATTATGGCAAAAAAAGAGGAAAATTAAAAGGAATAAAAAGTCATTAAACCTAATGCTATATTTTTGGATTTTAGTTATTAAGAAAAAGATTGAATTTTTAACCTAATTTAAATTTAAGTTATTTATATACATTTAATTATAAAAAAATAAAATAAATAATAATATTATGGAAAAAAAAGAAAGATCAAAAGGAGTGGAAATTATTAATTAACCTAATTCTAATTATTTTTTGGATTTTTATTTATTAAAAGAATTAAATTGCAAACATCCTAATTAAAACTAAATTCATTATACATTAATTTATTTACAAGAAAATAATTATAATAAAAATATTTACTCTTTTTTTTGGTCTTTTCTGGTTTTTAATTAAATTTTTGTATTTTGTAAAGAAAACAATTAATTAATTAAAACAATGAAAATAAATAAAAAAATAAATATTTTTATTATAATTATTTTCTTGTAAATAAATTAATGTATAATGAATTTAGTTTTAATTAGGATGTTTGCAATTTAATTCTTTTAATAAATAAAAATCCAAAAAATAATTAGAATTAGGTTAATTAATAATTTCCACTCCTTTTGATCTTTCTTTTTTTTCCATAATATTATTATTTATTTTATTTTTTTATAATTAAATGTATATAAATAACTTAAATTTAAATTAGGTTAAAAATTCAATCTTTTTCTTAATAACTAAAATCCAAAAATATAGCATTAGGTTTAATGACTTTTTATTCCTTTTAATTTTCCTCTTTTTTTGCCATAATATTAGTGATTAAACTTGTAAACTAATTAGGGTTGCATTTAGGTTCAAAATTCAATCTTTTTCTTAATAATTTAAAAATAGTTAGAATTAGGTTTAATATTTCATGTTATTCTTAATTAATTAATTAATTTCTCCTTAATCTTAAAAAATACAAAAATACCAAAAAAACATTCTTTTTAATTTTAATTTTTAATTCCTTATTAACTTTAATTTATTGTAAAAGGGTCCAACGCCCATGTCCATAATTTATTTAATTTGCACATTTATTTTATGTCGTTTAAATAATTATGTACATGTCCCAAAGCCTTGTAACAATTTTTACTTTTCGCTTATTTTCTTTATTTATTTTTTTTGTAAAATCGGGTCCGGTTTAATTTTGGCGATGTGGACCCGCGCCATTTGTAATAGTTTAGATTTATTTTCCCGCAAATATATAACTGTTAAAAAGCATGCAAGAATGAATGTCTTAATTAAAATCAAGCGTAGATCACAAATAAACATGACAAGACAAATAATTGAAACATGACACACAATCCGCACACACCACCCCTAGGGTACGCCTCACTGTTGCCTTTCGAAAGGTGATCGTCGAGTAGAGGACGTCTTAGTAAGTCCTCATGATCCGGGAACCTGGCATGAGGGTAGCTTCTAAGGTGTCTTCCCATTGCTCCGGTGATCACCATGTCCCTAAAACTCGAATTGACCCGAACACCTCCAACGGTGGTGCTACCTACCTCTCAATGGTGGGATGGCACTACTTTAAAGGACATTTACACAGACGAATTCCTTAGGGTAGGTAGGTTCTCAAGGATACTTGCTCTAATTTCAAACAAATCAAAATCTTTTCACACCAACACTTTTCAAAAGCTTTCAAAGCAAATTTTTCAAACACTCTGACGTACGAGTCGAACTGAAATTTTTCAAAGAAACTTTTAAAACCCACAATTGAAAAGCAAGCAAACATTTTTGAAAACACATTGAGCAAGTATCTAAGAGCCCATGGATAACCATGGATAGAAAGGGTGCTAACACCTTCCCTTTCTATAACCTACCTCCCGAACCGAGAGCGATCTCTTAAAGGAATTTTTCTGTGCTTTTGTCCTTTCCAATTGGAGAAAATAAAAGACGGTGGCGACTCTTGCTTCCGCGACATTTCGCGAACCAGCGTTAAACAGTCAGTTCCAGATCCACCGATCACAGAACTGGCGACTCTGCTGGGGATAGGAAAGAACTATGTTGACGATGACCTTTCCGTGGCTTTTGGCTGAGGATAACCCAGTTATATCCTGTTAAGGAAATAACTCTTTGAATAAAGCCGGACGACGCGTTCGTGCTCTGCGAGGGGATAAGCTTCCAGAATCTACTGGGGATAAGCTTACTGCTTCTGTGATCGGTGGATCTGGAACTGACTGTTTTAAAGCTGGTTCGCGAAATGTCGCGGAAGCAAGAGTCGCCACCGTCTTTTATTTTCTCCAATTGGAAAGGACAAAAGCACAGAAAAATTCCTTTAAGAGATCGCTCTCGGTTCGGGAGGTAGGTTATAGAAAGGGAAGGTGTTAGCACCCTTTCTATCCATGGTTATCCATGGGCTCTTAGATACTTGCTCATTGTGTTTTCAAAAATGTTTGCTTGCTTTTCAATGTGGGTTTAGAAAGTTTCTTTGAAAAAATTTCAGTTCGACTCGTACGTCAGAGTGTTTGAAAAGTTTGTTTTGGAAGCTTTTGAAAAGGTGTTGGTATGAAAAGTCTTTGAATTTTTGTTTTGAAGAGAGCATTTCTTGGACTTGAAGTATGAAGATGAGTTGTAGGAAATGTCTTTCTCTTCAAAATGAGCTTTGGATGGAATTTTTCTGATAATCCATGTGAAAGTTATGCCCTGGTCAATTTCAGTTGACTTTTTCAGCTGTCCAAATATAGTAACTTTTGCATCTTTGATGATTTCTGAGCCAAATTTTGAGAGTCATGATCAAGCATTGATCAAATGATGTTTGTGGCTTCAAAATGATATGTTGACCAAAAATTTGAACTTTTGACTGTCAAATGACCATTTTGCCCCTACAGTTGACTGTAGTGCAATTTAGGGTTTTGACTGTGCAATTTTGAGCTGAATGCCTTGAAACTTGATATGAGGATGCTTGACCATGTTTGTAAGCATATGAGACTTGATTGAACCTTTGAACACTTCATTTTCTTGATCAGAACCCAAACCCTAGTTTTGACTGTATGGGAGACTGTTGCACTGCACAACCCTTGGGGAATTTTGTAGCTTGGCTTGGCAATTTCTCGAGGAATATGGGAGGGAAAATTTTGGGGTATAACAGTTGCCCCTGTTCAATCTTCTTAGACCTGAGGATGCAGATTGGCTGACGTGCCTTTCGTAATCCGAGGGTAAAAGATGATTGGACACTAGAGTGCCCAGAAATTTGCGCTCACATAGTGGCAGTGATGGTGGAATGGGCTTATAGATGCCATCTGGATGTTTGATTGCGTAAGAGATTCCTTGGCGAGAACCTGTATACCTGCAAAACAGAAAATGAGTACCTGACACGTTGCAGGAGCTGATTTTAGATGCTTGGTATAGATGTGTCCTGACTGGTTACAGGAGCTGAGTCTGGAGCTTCAAACGCTGATGAATGAACCAGGGATGGTTACTGCCTCAGCATGGATGGTGAGAGAACCTTGGGCGATTTTAACTTCAACAACGCTCGTTGAGAAAAATCTTGGGTGTCTTCTACTGGAATAAGAATCAGGGAGATCTTAGGGTCGATCTGACTGAACCAGAGGAGGCCTTTGACTGGATAAGCATCAGGAAAATCTTAGGGTCGATTTAACTGAACCGGTCTAGGTCTTGAAATATCTTCAACTGGATAAGCATCAGGGAGATCTTAGGGTCGATCTGACTGAACCAAGAAAAGGCCTTTGACTGGATAAGCATCAGGAAAATCTTGGGACGATTTAACTGAACCGGTCTAGGTCTTGAAATGTCTTCAACTGGATAAGCATCAGGGAGATCTTAGGGTCGATCTGACTGAACCAGAGAAGGCCTTTGACTGGATAAGCATCAGGAAAATCTTGGGACGATTTAACTGAACCGGTCTAGGTCTTGAAATGTAGCTTGAGAACTTAACTGGATCTTTCCTGAAAGGTAAAAGTCAGTCATATGCAATGCATGATATGGATCAAGCAATGATGTTCTCAACATAAATGAGATTTGTAAGATATGATGTGTACATGCATGCTATAATGATGTATGTGATGTTTCATGTATATTTTTGTCTAGGAAAGTGAATCCTTGACGGGTGCCGGGAAGTCGTATCCTGGGCTGATGTCGAAGAATAGATTTTGCTTCCACTGGGGATGATAACTGCAAGGATACCGGTAGGAGAAGATGACTCAGTTGCGGAATAAACTTGGCGAATGGAAGATTCTGCGGGGAGAAAAGATATTCTAGCGATCATGCTGGGAAGCAATACTCTGTGGGGATAGAGATGCTTTGCTGAGTGTTGATAGCAGTAATTTGCTGAGGATGTCTTTGTTGTTGGAAGTGTTAATGGACTTCGCTGGGGATAGGAAAGAACTATATTGACGATGACCTTTCCGTGGCTTTTGGCTGAGGATAACCCAGTTATATCCTGTTAAGGAAATAACTCTTTGAATAAAGCCGGACGACGCGTTCGTGCTCTGCGAGGGGATAAGCTTCCAGAATCTACTGGGGATAAGCTTACTGCTTGGAGAGATGAATTCCAATTTTCCTGGGGAAACTGGATTGGACTCTTCTGGGGAGTTTTGGAATGTAATTTTATAAGTTGAAAGGGGGAACCTATGTAGGGTTGCATGCTGATGAGTTTGTGTAAAACTGTATCTGAAATGGAGAAGGAACCTGGGTAGGGTTACTTTGATGATGAGTTCGTGTAAAACTTCGTTTTTTTGGAAAGGGAGAACCTGTGTAGGGTTTCTGGGTGACGAGTCCATGTAAAACTGCATCTTGAAGAGAGGGAACCGATGTAGGGTTGCTTGGTGAGGTAAGTTCATGTAAAACTTCTTGATGAACCGGGGTGAGGTTATCTTGAGCTAAATCCATGTAAGACTTCTGGGGGGAACCAGGGTTAGGTTGCCGCAGGATAAGTTCGTGTAAAACTTCTTGATGAACCGGGGTAAGGTCATCTTGAGATAGGTCCATGTGAGACTCTTGGAGGAACCGGGGTTAGGTTACGGCAGGATAAGTTTGTGTAAAACTTCTTGATGAACCGGGGTTAGGTCATCTTGAGATAGGTCCATGTGAGACTCTTGGAGGAACCGGGGTTAGGTTACGGCAGGATAAGTTTGTGTAAAACTTCTTGATGAACCGGGGTTAGGTCATCTTGAGATAGGTCCATGTGAGACTCTTGGAGGAACCGGGGTTAGGTTACGGCAGGATAAGTTTGTGTAAAACTTCTTGATGAACCGGGGTTAGGTCATCTTGAGATAGGTCCATGTAAGACTTCTGGAGGAACCGGGGTTAGGTCACTTCGGGATAAGTTCGTGTAAAACTTCTTGACGAACCGGGGTAAGGTTACTTGTGATAAATCTATGTAAGATTTCTGGAGGAACCGGGGTAAGGTTACTTGGATAAGTTTGTGTAAAAACTTCTGGAGGAACCGGGGTAAGGTTATTTGGTTGAGTTTGTGTAAAAATCTCTGGAGGAACCGGGGTAAGGTTACTTGGATAAGTTTGTGTAAAAACTTCTGGAGGAACCGGGGTAAGGTTGCTTCGGGATAAGTTTGTGTAAAACTTCTTGATGAACCGGGGTTAGGTCATCTTATGGAGGAGGAGTCTGTGTATGACTTTGTCTAAAGGTTGAGCAGAAACCGGTGTTGGGTTGCATGATTTTGATTAAGTGGATAATTGTCCTGTTTGGTCTCGGACGTTAGCCCACGATCTGGAATTTGTAAAGGTAGATGGTAATCATTTTTATGTTGATCTGTCCTTTGTAATTTGGTTGACAGAGCAATTGGATCGCCTGGATAGCTCATTATTGCCCCTGCTTCGGAGGTGAGGGAAGAGGATACCTGTGCGGGTGATCGACAAATCTTCGGGTAGGCAAGTGACGAGATACCGAAACATAGTCGTACGCTTCGATCCCTAACTTTTGCCTGGACCGCCCTTTCGGGTTTTCAGTCCACCGGGATACCCATTTTTGCCCAAGCCGCCTTTTCAGGTTTTCGACTTGCCGGGTGTACATGTTTTTCGTTTCATCCCTTCATTTTGCCCGAACCCTTTTAGTTCGCCGGGAAGCCCTTATTTTTGCCTAGGTATGTCAACCTAGCGGGTCTTTGATTATGCGCAGTATTTTTTTCGACTATGTCCACGCTCTCAGAATGTAGGGAGTTGCCCCTGTTGGAAGTATTTTGCCATGCCCCAGATAATGAGCAATGTGCCCCTTGATTGGAGGTTCTTCTGTTCACAAGGTGTTCATCGTGCGAATTTCCCTGCTTGTTCAAACAAGTAGTCATATGCAAACAAGGTTATTTTAAGAATGCAAAAGTCTATGTCTGTCTTGAATTTTGAAAATGCATTTTGTAATACAGTGCGATGTCAACTCAATATTTTACAGCAAACCTTCAGGAGTCAGGATACCTTCGTAACAGTATGCTTTCGAACTAACCCATGCTTCAGCTAGGACTTTTAAGAGTTATATCGTGGCCTGGTTCACGGTTTAAGAAACAAAGGATAAAGGCTCAAATTATTTGTACCCACCCGCTCTTCGTGATGTTCTCCAAACCTAAACTCAGTTGATCGTGCGTTAGACCTTGTTTGAGTCTTTGCTCTGATTTTCCGGTGATGATTCGGATATTGAACGTTTATTTGAATAGGCAATCATCCCCTTTTTTGCTGAGGGTTTGTGAGACCTCTTTTTTTTTTTGATTTAGTTATCCCTTTCTTTTTTTTTTTGCCTGAACTGTTTCCTTTTTGGGATTACAGTCAGCGGGATGCCCCAGTTTGGTAAGTCTTCTTTATTGGTTTTGACTTTTTGGGCTTTTCATTCATGAATTTTTTTTGATAATGACTGCTTGTCCTTATGATTGTTCGGAACCATCACTGTCTTTTGTTTTTGAAAAACTCATTTAGTGACATTCATTGTGCACTTGGATCGACTGAGAGAACTACCCTGCCCCAGGTTATGATTAAGGGTTTTGATTTTCGAAAATACAAACTCCTACTTCTTTGGCTCTGATGGGTTGACGAGGGATTATCATCCTTATAACTCCAGTGTTTAGGAATTGAAACAATGCCTGTACCTCATCAGCGGGGTCTGTTCAAAAGCATACTATAAGTTGTGGTATTGTTTTCGTCATCCTCCCTCAAGAGGTTTAGAATTTTCAATTAAGAATTGACCATCGCAAAAAATATGAAAGCAGTTTTAAGCATAGTAAACATAATTAATTCAAGACAGACATGTGTAATGCATTCATGAAATAAAAGAGTTTAACACAATAATTGTTTATCTGAACAAGAAAAGGAAAAATACAACTTGAAATCAAATGAACAAAAATTTAGCCATGCTTTGGCAATGGAGCGGTGATCACGTTGGGAGTCTCCGCAGGCTCGAACTCGATCTCTTTGGCATCGATCATGTTCTGAATTTTGTACTTCAGTGCCCAACAGTCCTCAGTATCGTGCCCCGGGCTATCAGAATGATAGGCACACCTTGCTTCTGGATTGTAGCTAGGAGAGGAGGTCTTAGGATTGGCAGGAGGGTTGATTACTGCAATCAGGTTCATCTTCACCATATGCTGCAATGCTTGTGACCAAGGCATGTTAATGTTGGTGAATTGCCTTTTAGGCCCTTCCGGCCTTTGCTGGTTTCCCCTTTGTGGTTGACGGCGTGGTGCAGAACCAGAGATCATGACTGCCCCTGCATGTTGATCACGGCGACTCTTTTGACTGTATACAGCATTGGATTCCTTCTTTCCCGTGTAAGGTTTTTTATGAATATCAGAAGGTGTGGCCTCTTGAATCTTCCCCGACTTGATACCAGCTTCAATTCTTTCGCCAGTCAGGATGAGGTCGGTAAATCCAGCAGATGAGTTACCAATGAGGTGATTGAAGAATGGCCCGGATAGGGTCCCCAAGAACATATCAACGAGTTCCCGGTCAGTTAACGGAGGTTGCACCCTTCCAGCAAGGTCTCTCCATCTTTGTGCGTACTCCTTGAAACCTTCACTTGACCCCAACGACATACCCTGGAGTTGGGTACGTGTGGGAGCAAGGTCGGCATTGTACTGGTACTGCTTATAGAAAGCAGTCGCCAACTCCTCCCAGTTACGAACTTTGGTCCCATCCAGTTGATAGAACCATTCGAGGTGAGTCCCTGAAAGACTTTCCTGGAAGAAGTGGATCCACAAGTTCTTGTCTGCTGAGTATGGTTGGATTTTCCGAACATAAGACCTGAGATGCAACTTGGGACAAGACGCCCCGTCATACTTGGTAAAGGATGGTGCCTTGAACTTCCGAGGAATAATCACACCAGTTGACAAACCCAGATCTCCAAAATCCAGCCCAGGTACCTGTTGGATCTCCATAGCATTCAGCCTATCCTCCAACTGTTTGTACTTGTCCTCAGCCGGAGGGTACTGTTCGTCGTTGAAATCTGTCTCGCTGTCGGAGACCACTGGACTAGGCACCTCTCTCTCATGGTGACTGCTTTCCCTCACAGATGGGGTTGTCCCCTCAGTTTCCTCCTGCGGTGTATTCCCAGATCTGCGTCTAGGGCTGAACAGAACAATCCTCTTCTTCTTCTTGTCCTTCTTCAAAAACAAAGCCTTCAGATCTTGTTGACCCTGAGCCAAGCCTTTGATCAGCTCCTGAAATTGGGCGTTCTGCGCCTGAAATTGGGCGTTCTGCGCCTGAAGAGCCTTGATAGATGCCTCGGTTGATGATTCAGGATTCATGACGAGACTGCTGAAATAAACAGCGAAGAAGGTAAGCAACCTGCAGAGGAAGGGTACCTGTTATGTAATGATATGTATGATATGCCTGCAATGATTTCAAGGACCTCGTGGGGTAAACAGAGAAACTTGTTAGAGTTGGAAACTGGCAACTTGATTGAAAGTACTTCATGTTGTTGAGAGTCCTTCGTCACGGGTCAAAGGCTCACCATATCCAGTGGGTCATAGCCCCTGACTTCATTGGCTAGAGGAAAATAAATCCTCTTTGCCCCTTGCTAGATGTTTGATTTATATGACCTGCATCACAAGCCCTTGAGATCCTTGAAATGGGTTAGGATGTATGCAATGGTATGATGTCATGATATGCATGGGGTAATGTAAGTAACCCTGTTATGAGTCCTAATTAAGGACTGCAAAAACCTGCAAGAAACTTAGGATACCCTGTTATGATTCCTAATTAAGGACTACAAACACAACCTGCAAGAGACAAATGTCAGGTAATAAGCATGCAAGTAGTTCAAGTAGGAAGGCACACAAGTCACACAAGAGAAGCCCTTAAAGTTTAGGCCAGCATGGAGTCTGGGTAGTACCCTCTTGAAGTTGGTGGGTTCAACCTGTCCTATCAAAGTAACCGGGTTCCAAGGTTCCCAATATCACGGGATTGCTTTCATTGTTCATCGTTTCGATTTAGCCACTGAACTGGCGACCGAAATATTCCAGGAAAGCAACCCTCAATTGAGTGTAGTATCGAGTATCAACCAACCTCGGACTGCACCAAAGTCAGTTATCTCACTACCCTAAAGAGGCCAAGATAGTTCAATTAAGGTTCCTAAGGTCTGTTGATGCTTCATGACACCACATGGAGGCCCCGTACTCTCCTTGACTGAACTCAAGGGTTACCGGTACACACCAAAGTGCCACATCAACGTAGCAGACTGCTTCAACCATGTCGGTATACCCCGCACAGTTCCCTCACAGCCTTGTTGCTACTTTCTAAGAAGGTATCCCCAGATCCGGGTTAGGATCTATAGAACTCCCAAGACAGTCCCACAATTTAAAGCAAGCAAGTCAATACAATTGAAAACACAGTTATGAACTAACCCTAAGGTACACCTCACTTTAAGTTTTAGTCCCCAGCAGAGTCGCCAGTTCTGTGATCGGTGGATCTGGAACTGACTGTTTTAAAGCTGGTTCGCGAAATGTCGCGGAAGCAAGAGTCGCCACCGTCTTTTATTTTCTCCAATTGGAAAGGACAAAAGCACAGAAAAATTCCTTTAAGAGATCGCTCTCGGTTCGGGAGGTAGGTTATAGAAAGGGAAGGTGTTAGCACCCTTTCTATCCATGGTTATCCATGGGCTCTTAGATACTTGCTCATTGTGTTTTCAAAAATGTTTGCTTGCTTTTCAATGTGGGTTTAGAAAGTTTCTTTGAAAAAATTTCAGTTCGACTCGTACGTCAGAGTGTTTGAAAAGTTTGTTTTGGAAGCTTTTGAAAAGGTGTTGGTATGAAAAGTCTTTGAATTTTTGTTTTGAAGAGAGCATTTCTTGGACTTGAAGTATGAAGATGAATTGTAGGAAATGTCTTTCTCTTCAAAATGAGCTTTGGATGGAATTTTTCTGATAATCCATGTGAAAGTTATGCCCTGGTCAATTTCAGTTGACTTTTTCAGCTGTCCAAATATAGTAACTTTTGCATCTTTGATGATTTCTGAGCCAAATTTTGAGAGTCATGATCAAGCATTGATCAAATGATGTTTGTGGCTTCAAAATGATATGTTGACCAAAAATTTGAACTTTTGACTGTCAAATGACCATTTTGCCCCTACAGTTGACTGTAGTGCAATTTAGGGTTTTGACTGTGCAATTTTGAGCTGAATGCCTTGAAACTTGATATGAGGATGCTTGACCATGTTTGTAAGCATATGAGACTTGATTGAACCTTTGAACACTTCATTTTCTTGATCAGAACCCAAACCCTAGTTTTGACTGTATGGGAGACTGTTGCACTGCACAACCCTTGGGGAATTTTGTAGCTTGGCTTGGCAATTTCTCGAGGAATATGGGAGGGCAAATTTTGGGGTATAACACTATGCAAAACAATAACAGCAGCCCAAAATGGCTCAAGGTAGCTAACAGCAGGCCAGATGCAGCAGTCAAGCTGCCTAAATAGCATACAACAAGCAAGCTGTCTAAGGCAGAACCAAACCTGCAACAAGCAACAACAAGTGCAGCAAGCAAGAACAGCCAAAGCAACAACAAGTAAAATCCATAATGTTGTACCCCAAAATTTTCCCTCCCATATTTCTCAATACATGTCAAGAATAACTTCCAAGTTGCTCAAGATTGCTCAAGAGTTGGACAGTCAAATCACCTCCTAAGGCAGTCAATCTCAAATTAGGGTTTTGTGTTGCATCAAGGTCCTTACATCCAAATGACCTCAAGTGCTCCCCAATGCCTTAATATGTTCTCAAGTTCATCCATGTCAAATTTCAAGCCTTGCAGAGAAAGTTTGGCCAGTCAATTGCTCAAGAGGTCCAAAAATCGACCGTGCTAGGGCAAAAGTCAACTGTGACCTACAAATAGTCAAACCTCAAGATTTTTTGTAAAAATTATCATTTTGAAGGATAATTCATCATTTGAAAAAGGGTTGATCATGATTCATCAAAGATTGCTCAAGATTCATCAAGATTCAAAAGTTGCTAAATTAGGGTTTTGTAGGAAAAGTCAACTCAACTTTGACCAAGCATAACTTTCTCATACTTTATGATAAATGACCCATCCAAAGCTCATTTTTAATAAGATGAAATTTAATACAATCCATATTCACACCCCAATATCAAGAAATGCACTCACAAAAAGTTACAAATTTGGACATTATAGGTCATTTTTGAAAGTCAACAAAAACACCTTTTTTTCCCAAGCTTATAACCTGAGCATGGAATATCAAAATGAGATGATACCAAAAGGGTTGGTTAGAGGACATCTCAAGGTTTCTAAAAAGTCCAAGAACACTTCCAAAAGTTCAAAATTGAAGAAGTTATGCATTGTTGAAGTTGGGCATTTTTCCAAAATTGCCAAAAGTCAACTATCCCCAAAACTTTAAATTTTGCCAAATGGGCCCACTTTTTTCCAATTGATTTGATCTTATCACACTACACACGTGTCCTATCTTCAGTTTTATGTCCATTCATTGATTTTTCTATTTTATTTGATTTTTATTGAATTAATTTATTTTAAATCAATATTAATCCAAATAAAATCCAAATATTGATGGAATGAGATCTTTTTGATTGATACAACTTTAAATTATCATGATGGACACAATCAAACTCTAATCAATCCATGTTGTGAACAAAATATTGGTTTTTGACACTTTTGGGAGCTTTGTTAATGGAGAATAAAATCAAATCTTCAATCATCAATTCACATGGATTCAAGGCCCAAAATTAAACCTAATTGCTTCTATTATACTCACACAATGCAAAGGCATAAAAGACACGACCAAAAGGCTGCAGAAACGACAATACCAAAACTTGAAAAAAGCTTGAAAAGTTGGAAATCGAAATCAGCCTTAGAGTCCAATTCAAGG
Organism: Vicia faba; assembly: GCA_948472305.1. NCBI lineage: Eukaryota > Viridiplantae > Streptophyta > Magnoliopsida > Fabales > Fabaceae > Vicia > Vicia faba. The sequence continues at coordinate 1,054,158,326 of OX451738.1, read as the reverse complement.
CAAAAGCTCAACATAGACTTCTTGTTTTCCATCCACTGAAGCGATAGGAATCAAAACCAACCCCTCTCGTCACCTAAAACGCACTGTAAGCTTCTCTGAAAGTGACCCTGTACACGAAATCGTATTACCATATTCCCGCATCTTTTGAGCAAATTTTTTGTACAATCATGCTTATCATTCAATTTCCAATCATTCTACAATATTCAATTGAGTTTTTGTAGCCTGTAAAGCCCTACCCGAAACTAGGGTTTGGGTTTCTTGTTTTTAGGCATTTTCGTTTCAGGTAAAATCAACACTATCAATGGCCATGGATGAATCTAGGAGGAAGAGGCGAGCATGATGATGGCCTTGGTTTGCATTTTTGTAGCCTAGAATTCTTTATAGGTTAAAGCCACGGATTTTGTTGCGGATAGGAATCCGTAGGAAAATATACAGGGGTCAGCGAAGAAGACGATTACGTGGCCACGCCCTATTCGCTGATTCAAATTATTGGCGCTCATTTTTTTTATTCCAGGCATATTGATTGTTTTCCAATATAATATTGTCCACTTATTTCATTAACAATAAAACATAATAGCTCAGTTGGTGAAGGCGCTAGTGGAAAGTCCAATGGGACCTGGGTTCGAATCCCAGGTCCCTCAATATTTGTTGAATTTTGTTCATAGGTATTCCAGTGCAAATTCAAAAGCGTAGCACACCATGGACTTCAGATCTCAACGTGCCAGATGGCCTCCAGGCCAAATCTGAAGGCCCGGATGGAAGGCTCACCATACTCCCCAGTCAACGTGTCACATGGGGCTGCAAAAGGTCAAACACAGGCTTGCATTATTGGGCTTGGAAATTGCTCTTCACACCCTGATCCAGGCCCAACACCTCCTTTTTTTGGTTATCTCTTTTTCTTTATATTTCTTTTATTTAATTGTTTTGTTAATTTATTTTTATAATTTCATTAACCAATTAAATTCTTTTTCCTCATAAAAATCAAAAATACAAAAATATCTTTTATTTATTAAAATTAAAAATCATCACTTTATTTTTATAAATAAATACTAACTTAATTAATTTAGTTTTAAATAGGTTTAACTTTTAATATTTTTTGTACTAATTAAAATTAATGTAGAATATTAGGTTTTAATAACTTTGACCAATTTTATTTTATTTCCTTAATTATTCAAAAAATCTAAAAATATTTTCATTAATTAATTAATTTAATTGTTAATTTAATTGTTAATTTAATCTAGTTTCTTTTAATTCAAAAATAAACAAAAAAATCTTTTCTTTAACAAAAAGGGTCAAAACCCTAGAACTTTGTGCTCGATTTAATTTTCCGCACGCGTTTGTTTATTTTTATCATATTAATGTACTTGCCTCCGGTTTGTAATAGATAATTAGGACTTTATTTTATCGCTTTATTTTACTTTCCGCATTTTAAATTAAAGGGTTGCTTTTGGCGATGTAAATACCCGACGCCTTGTAATAGTTTAGATTTAATTTCCGCAATTTAAATTCCATAAATTATTAATTGTTAGATGTTTGATAATAGGGAATGCATGACAAGATCGAATGTATGAACTTAAAATCAACATAGCTCACCCATGACATGTACAAAAGATAAAATTAACCGAAATAACATACTCGCACATGCGCACTCTTAGGGTACACCTCACTTGGTTGCCTTCGAACGTGGTCATTGAGTATAGGAAATTTTAGAGGTCGCCCTCTTGTCCAAAGATCATAAGTTGCCTCGAAACGGTTGCCTCGGAAAAATGATCTAAGACATTAGGGTTACCGCTAAGGCGTCCTAACATTGCTTTAGTGACCACACGTCCCTTAATTGAATTGACCCGAAAACTCCAACGACGGTGCTACCTACTCCTCAATAGTGAGATAGCATTGTCTAAAGGACATTAGCACAGTTTAATTCCCTTTTTGAGTAGGTAGATGGTTCTTAAGTACTTTCTCCTTTGAAAACAAAACAAAACTTTTCGCACTTACACTCCTTTCAAACAAAAAACTCCTTTTAAACCCACAAACACAAAGAAAAGCAAATTTTGAAAACACTTTGAGCAAGTACCTAAGAGCCCGTGGATAACCACAGATAGAAAGGGTGCTAACACCTTCCCTTTCTATAATCTACCTCCCGAACCCGAGAAACATCTCGAAAAAGGAATTTTTCTGTGTTTTTTCCCTTTCCTTGTTGGATAAAATAAAAGACGGTGGCGACTCTTGCTTACCACGACATTTTGTGAAAACAAACGCAAAACGCAAACCAGCATTCTAAAACAGTCAGTTCTCTTTCCCACCGATCACAGAACTGGCGACTCTGCTGGGGACTTTAATAAGTGAGGTGTACCTTAGGATTAGATCATTGTGTTTTCAATTGTATGCTTTTTATGATTTATATTTCTGGGCTTGTATCGGAGTTCTATAGATCTTAACCCGGATCTGGGGATACCCTTTAGGTAAGTAGCAATAAACTGTGAGAGAACTGTACGGCGTAGACCGATACGGTTGAAGCAGTAGCTACGTTGGTGTGGCACTTTAGATTGTACCAATATCCCTTGTGTTGGAACGAGGATAATATGGGTCATCTAAGGGGTCATTAAGCACCAACTGACCTTAGAACCTTTAAATTGACCAACTTGGCCATAGAACTAGCAGTATGCTACACTCATTGAGACTAAACTCTTGTGATGATTCCGGCCGCAAGAAAAGGTTGCTAAACTGGAATTATGACCGATTGAGGGTAGTCAGTGATATTGAGATCCTCTAGAACCCGATTACTATTTTTAGGACAAGTTTAAACCAACTGAACTGAAAGAGGGTAGTACCTAAGCTCCTTGCCAGCCTGAAATCTAAGGGCTCTCTGTGTGACTTGTGTGCCTTTACCATGTTTGCTTTTTGTGGATACTTGTGGTGTGTTTACTATCATGACATCATGACATCATAACATTGCATACATCTTGCATTGGACTAACCTATTTCAAAGACATGAGGGATTCATCTTTGCTCTGTTTTGTAGGTTATCATGATGCCCATGCGTAGGAATACCATCTGGATCAACTTTGTCCAGGTTCCCACCTTGCTTAAAGAGTTAGTTGCAAAGATGACTGATACTACTTCCTTCCTCAGGAGACATGGTTATCTTCTCAGTTTGGTCACCTCCAAATTGGACGAGCAGATGATGAGTGTCCTAGTCCAATTCTATGATCCATTGTACCATTGTTTTACCTTCCAGGACTACCAGCTGGTTCCCACTTTGGAAGAATTCTATGAGTTGCTCGGTATCTCTGTTCTTGAGCAGACCTCGTTTACTGGTTGGGAGAAGACTCTTAGACCCGAAGAAATTGCTGCAGCCCTTCATTTCACCAAAGAGGAGGTAATGGCTCATTGGGAGACTAGAAGTGGAGCAAAGGGCTTTCTGACTAAGTTCTTGGTTGGTAAGGCTAATTACTTCTGGGATAGTCTAGACTTCAAGGCATTCAAGGATATTCTGGCTCTTCTGATATACGGTTTGGTATTGTTTCCGAACTCTAAATCTTTTATGGATGCGAATGCGATAAAGATCTTCATCTCTCGGAATCCGGTACCCACTCTCTTGGGTGACATCCTTCATCAGCTTTTAACTTGTACCGCCCGAAAACGGGGAACCTTGATGTGTTGTGCTCCCTTATTAGCAAGGTGGTTTATTTCGCACCTTCCCAAGTCAGTGCTGAAGAACAAAGAAGGCATGGGCTGGGCCTATAGGGTCATGTCTCTCTCTCACAGTGATATCATTTGGACTCTTAAGGGTATGGACGAGGTGACCGTTATTGATCGTTGTGGGGAGTACCCCAATGTTCCACTGTTAGGAACCCATGGAGGAATTTCTTATAACCCATGCTTAGCCTTACGTCAGTTTGGGAGAGCCATAAGAGAAGGACCTCATGAGATGCTAATGCCTAGTATCATCTTTGATTTTCAAGGGGATAGTGATGAGCAGCGTCGCAGGTTCATAAAGGCTTGGGATAGAGTTCACCAATCTGATCCACATGAGCTGGGCCCAAAGACTTCACTTCTGATGGAGCCATATCTCAGATGGGTCCGTATCCGTGCCCAAAAGCTGGGTATGCCATATGAAGTTGTCCGGCCTGTCACTCTTGAAGTTGCTAATGAAGAAGGGGTTCTTCCAACCATCCTCCATCCTTATATGCCCACTGACATTGGGGCACTGAAAAGATCTTGGATGCAACTGAGGGAAGAACGGGATTCTTACCGAGAGAAGTTCAACGAGCAAGATCAGAAGATCCAGAGGTTGACCAGATAGTTGGAGAACGAGCGGACTCTCAACGACTATGTCCATACTGATAAGAAGAGACCATGGGAGCGTTGATTGACCTTTGATGATTTCCTTTCCAGTTTTTATCTACTTTTCAGTATTTCCATTCTTGTAACACCTTAGGGGAAATTTTTTGAACAATTTGAATTACAAAGCTTATCTAATAAAGTATGTTTCCTTTCTTGTTTACAAATTTGAATTTCCCGATTGTCTTTGAAATCATAATCATATGCATTTCATCTCATGCACTTCATAAACAGGTACCCATTACAGGTCTCTTATCTTCTTCGTTGTTTATTTCAGCACTCATTATGTCTGCTGAACCTTCAACTGAGCAAGCTATCAAGGCCCTCCAGGCCCAGAATGCCCAATTTTAAGAGCTGTTCATGAATCTAGCTAAGGGTCAGCAAGATTTGAAGACCCTGATTCTGAAAGAGAAGAAGAAGAAGAAGAAGAAGAGGACCTTCCTGTTCAACGCTGGTCCTAGGTTTGAAAACAGGCTTCAGAATGAAGTTGATTTGACTACCTCATCTGGAGGGAAAGACAGTCAAGAAGAAAGGAGGGCTCCTAGCCCTGTGGTCTCCGACAACGAGACGGACTACGACGAAGAACAGTATCCTCCGGCCGAGGACAGATACAAACAGCTGGAAGACCGGTTGAGTGCTATGGAAGTTCAGAAAGTGCCTGGTCTGGACTTTGGTGATCTAGGTCTATCATCTGGGGTGGTTATTCCCCACAAATTCAAGGCACCATCCTTTGCTAAGTATGACGGAGTTTCTTGTCCGAAGCTGCACCTCTGGTCATATGTGAAGAATATGCAGCCTTACACCGCTGATAAAAACCTATGGATCCATTTCTTTCAAGACAGTCTCTCAGGGACTCAGCTTGAGTGGTTTTATCAGTTGGACGGAGCCAGTATTCACAATTGGGAAGACTTGGCTACTGCATTCTATAGGCAGTACCCGTACAACTCCGACCTCGCTCCTACGCATATCCAACTCCAGGGTATGTCAATGGGAACAGGTGAAGGATTCAAAAACTATGCTCAGAAGTGGAGAGACCTCGCCGGAAGGGTACAACCACCCTTGGTTGATCGGGAGCTTATGGACATGTTTCTGGGGACCCTGTCTGGTCCATTTTTTAACCATCTGATCAGAAGCTCTTCGTCTGGGTTTACAGATCTTATTTTGACCGGTGAGAGGATTGAGGCTGGTATTAAGACTGGTAAGATACAGAAGGGTGCTTCATTGAGCACCTAGAAGAAGCCGTTTAAGAAAGAGTCCAGTGCTGTCTACAATTCAAGAAGACAAAATAGACCTGAACATCACCAAGCTGTTAAGGCAGTTGTTATTTCAAAACCTGCTGGCGCTCCTTAGCACAACAATCAACAAAAGGACGAGAGACCTCGAAGGCAATTCACCCATCTCAGCATGACCTTATCTCAAATTCTGCCACAGTTGCTGAAGACCAATCTGGTGACTCTAAAGGAAGCCCCAAAGAATTCAAATACAACATCACCGAGGTATAACCCTAATTCCCGCTGTGCTTATCACTCTGATAGTCCGGGGCATAATACAGATGATTGTTGGACTTTAAAGAGTAAGATACAGGACTTAATTGATGCGAAGGAGATTGAGTTTGAGGCGCCCGAGAGGCCTAATGTTGTGACTGCTCCCATGCCCAAGCATGGAGTGAACGCTCTAGAAGAAGACTTGTTTGTGGTTTATGTGGATGATATTGTTACCCCTTTGATGACTGTAAAGAAGAACCTTTTGCTAGCCGGTTTATTTCCGGGCTGTGACGAAGGTTGCCGTATATGTTCTATTTTACCTACCGGTTGCCCATTCTTGAAGTCAGGTATCCAAAACCTGATGGATAGTAAAGAGATCCAATTTGAGAAGACTGTTGTTCCCTCATTTCATTTTGAAGAAGTTGCCATCATTACCATTTTCAACAATTCTTCCAAGGCTCCCTCGAGGAAGCCTGTTAGAATTACATCTGTTCCGAAAATCGCACCTGTGATCATCACTGTTCCGGGGCCCATCCCCTATACCTCTGATAAAGCTGTCCCTTGGCACTATGGGGCCGATGTTTATTTTCATGGAGTTAAGAAAGAGTTGGATGATGATACTGACGTCAGTAATATTGTCGGACCTGCTAAAGTCACCCGCAGCGGAAGACTTTTCTCGCCTGATATCTCTCCACCAGTTGCCCGAAGACCGATTGTTATTACACCTGCCAGTGTACCTGCCACCATTCCTATTCAAGTTCCTATCCTTACTCCTATCGCCGAGTCATCTGAAACTCTGGGCAAAGGGATCACCACTGATGTGCCTGCCTAGACGGAGGCACCGAAGACGATTACTGTCGAAGCTTCTAAACAAGAGATAGAGGAGATTCTGAAAATCATCAAAAAGAGCGACTACAATGTAGTCGAGAAGCTGGGGCAAACCCCATCCAAGATTTCTATGTTGTCACTATTATTATGCTCAGAGGCTCATGCCAAGGCTCTGATTACCTTCTTGAAGACTGCTCACGTGCCACAAGAGACATCAGCTGATCAGTTTACAGATTACGTGGCCAATTTAACTGCTGATAATGGATTGGGTTTCTCTGACGCCGATTTGACTGCTAAGGGGAAGAATCACAACGATGCCCTGCATGTCTCCATTGAATTCAAGGGCACTACTCTTGCACATGTATTGGTGGACACTGGTTCCTCATTGAACGTCTTGCCCAAGAAAGCTCTAGACCGATTGGATTGTGAAGGGTTGGAGCTGAAACCAAGCAACATCGTTGTCAGGGCCTTTGATGGGTCTAAAAGAATGGTGCATGAAGAGGTTGATATCCCGATCAAGGTTGGTTCTCAGGTTTTCAATTCTACATTCTACGTGATGGAAATTCGGCCATCTTATTCTTGTTTGTTGGGTCGTCCATGGATCCACAAAGTTGGGGCCGTAACCTCCACGCTCCACCAGAAGCTGAAGTACCCGGTCAAAGGGATGATTGTGACAGTACAAGGAGAGGAAGAGTACATGGTTAGCCACCTCAACTCTTTCCGATATGTAGAGATGGATGTGGAGTTCATTGAGACCCCGTTCCAGCATTTTGAAGAGGTTCCCCAGACACTAGCGTCAGCTGAGACTGTTGTTGAAGACTCTCCTATGAAGATGGCTTCCTTCAAGGATGCCCGGGCTGTTGTTGAGAAGAGTGAGTTTACAAATTGGGGCCGACTCCCTGTTTTTACACAGAAGACTAACAAGTTTGGTTTGGGCTTCACTGCAGAAACTCAAAGGGCTGTTCGAAACGCGTAAATCGGAAGACCTCCCGTGTTCATCAGCAACTCGGGGGTGAATGCCATTGAAGATGATGTGGAAGAGTCCAAGTTAGACAGCTGGATCTATCCTACGATCGACGGTGGACAATGCAACTGGATAGCAAAGGACTTCATCCCTATTACTTTTGTTACTCAGTAATGAAACTTTTGTTTTGAATATGTAACAGACAATGTTTTGAACTTTATGGCTTGGTGTCTTACCCGGGGCACCGTGGCTTCATTTGTGAGGGTTTACGTGTGTCATTTTCATATATCATTAATAAAAGCATTGGACGTTCTTGCATTTCAAATTTTTCGCTCCTTGTTTTTCTTTATTATATATTGCATAACAGCTATTTTGCACACACTCACGTATCATGATCTACATCCACTCTGGATCTCATTAGTAACGACTCTGCTACTGCCGGTTATGAATCCGAAAATCCGATCAACTTAGCCGAAGACGAAGGTGAAGATGATTGCGAAGTGTCTGGTGAGTTTGTTAGACTACTGCTTCAAGAAGAGAGGGCCATACTACCTCCAAGCCATCGATTCTGATGCCTCCAATTACAAGAAGACCGTGGATCTTATAAGTGCTGGATAATGCAAAGAGGTACATGCTGGGGCAGCATGACGAGTCTGGCCGAAAAGAGCATGCTATTTATTACCTTAGCAAAAAGTTTACCGACTGTGAGACCCGATACTCACTGCTCGAGAAAACTTGTTGCGCTTTGGTATGGGCTGCTCGCCGGCTGAGACAGTATATGTTGACTCATACTACTCTGTTGATTTCAAAGATGGATCCAATCAAGTATATCTTCGAAAAGCCTGCCTTGTCCGAAAGAATAGCAAGATGACAGATGATCTTGACTGAGTATGACATACAATACACGACCCAAAAGGCAATTAAGGGAAGTGTATTGGCATACCATTTGGCACATCAGGAAGTGGATGATTACCAGTCTATGAACTTTGAATTTTCGGACGAGAATATCATGTTGGTAACTGATTGTGAGACACCTGGACCGGATGAAGGACCCGAGGAAGGATCCTGATGGTCTATGTACTTTGATGGAGCTTCAAATGCTTTGGGTAATGGCATTGGCGCTGTGATCATATCTCCTAAAGGCTCTCATACTCTGTTCACCGCCCGAATATGTTTCAACTGCACCAACAATATGGCGGAGTATCAAGCATGCATTATGGGTCTTCGAGCATAGTTTGACCTAAGGATTAAGTTTCTAAGTGTCTTCGGAGATTCCGCTCTCGTGATCAGTCAGATCAAAGGCGAGTGGGATACGAAACACCCAAATCTCATTCCTTACAAGGAGTATGTGTTGACATTGCTCCCCCATTTCGAGGAGATAACCTTTGAACACTTCCCTAGAGAGGAGAATCAGTTGGCGGACGTGCTGGCTACGATGTCTTCTATGTTCAAAGTCAATTGGGACAACGAAGCTCCCCGGATCATCATTGAAAGATTGGACGAAGCTGCACATTGCTGTGATCTTGAGACTGAAGAGGTAATAGAAAAGCCCTGGTATCATGAGCTGAAGAGGTATCTTGAAGCTCAGGAGTACCCCGAGGGCAAAGTTCTAAGGAGGTTCGCGGCAAAGTTCTTCATCAGCAATGGCATTCTTTACAAACATAACCATGATTCGGCCTTACTGCGTTGTGTGGATAAGAATGAAGCAGAAAGGATCATGGCAGATTTACATGAAGGTGCTTTCGGAACCCATTCCAGTGGACACACCATGGCAAAGAAAATCCTACGGGCAGGATATTATTGGTCCACAATGGAAGCCGACTGTTATCATCATTCTCGGACATGTACAAGTTCCAAGTCTATACTGATAAAGTGCACATACCTCCAGTTCCTCTGAACGTCTTGACGGCACCTTGGTCTTTTGCAATGTGGGGCATTGATATGATCGGCGAGATCAGACCTACATCGTCCAACGGGCATCGCTTCATCCTGATAGCTATTGACTACTTTACGAAGTGGGTTGAAGCAGCTTCGTTTACTACAGTAACCAAGAATGTCGTGGCACGGTTTATTCGGCATAATCTGATTGGTCGATACGGTGTACCAGAGAGGATCATTACTGACAATGGTACCAATCTTAACAACAAAATGATCATCGAGCTCTGTGAGCAATTCAAGATACAACATCATAACTCTTCTCCCTACCGGCCAAAGATGAATGGGGCTGTAGAGGCGGCTAATAAGAACATTAAGAAAAATGTGCAGAAGATGACGGTGACGTACAAAGACTGGCACGAGATGTTACCATTTGCTCTTCATGGGTACCGTACCTCAGCACGGACGTCAACAGGGGCAACACCCTATTCCTTGGTATATGGCATGGAGGCAGTCTTGCCCATTGAAGTTCAGATACCCTCTCTTCGGATCATGAAGGATGCAGGTTTGAGTGAAGATGACTGGATTCAGACCCGACTTGATCAGTTGAACCTAATCGACGAAAAGAGACTGTTGTACCCCAAAATTTTCCCTCTCATGTTTTCCAAAGTCTTCCCCCTGCATGGTTGATCACAAACCCTTGCCTAAGGAAAAAGAAATTTTTTGAGTGGTGCTTTAAGTACCTTTCGATTGGCATTCTGAAAGACCCTTCGATTGGTATTCTGAAGGAGCATTTCGATTGGCATTATGGTCAAGCACTTCGATTGGCATTCTGAAAGACCCTTCGATTGGTATTCTGAATGAGCCTTTCGATTGGCATTATGGACAAGCACTTCGATTGGCATTCTGAAAGACCTTTCGATTGGTATTCTGAATGAGTATTTCGATTGGCATTTTGGACAAACATTTCGATTGGCATTATGTCAAAGCCCTTCGATTAGAATTCTGAAAGACCTTTTCGTTTGGCACCCTGGGCCAAGCCTTTTAATTGGCATGCCAAGGGATCCTTCAATTCAGCATTGTGTCAAGGCAGCTTCGACAGGCATGTTAACCACGTCCTTCGATTAACATGAATAACACCTTTCGATTGGCCTGTTAATAAAGCCTTTCGATTGGAATTTTAATTAGTACCCTTCGATTGGTATCTGAACAAGATCTTTCGATTGGCGTAGCAAAGGACTCTTCGATTGATATTTCAATAAATACCCTTTGATTGATGTTTGGACAAGGGCCATTTGAAGAACTCCTTCCAGGCCATTTGAAAGAGGCCATCAAGAGGGCACTCAAAAAAACATGTCCAGGTACACTGACATGAGCAAATGGCATGTTTCCCTTGCAAATATAGAAATAATTAAATGCTGATTGTGGATTTAATTCCTGAGTTAAAGGCCAGATTCTTGCCTTTTCTGTTCCTAACTCCACAAGAGATGATTCGACCAGAGTGACTCTCTTCAAATTAAGCAGTCGAAGCAGAAGGAGTCCCATTCGAAGGAGGCAAATCAGGACCAATCGAAGAGCAGGGCCTGAACGCATTCGAAAATCAAAAGTGTCCAGGTTCATTCAAGAGACATGAATATTTCAAAAAAGGAAATTTTTTAATATGTCTGATTCTTGTCTCATAGCTTTAAAGGCATGTTTAATGGGTTGTCTCTTGCCGTTACTAGACCCCCACACTCCTATAAATACAAGAGCCAACATACATATCCGAGAGAACGAACAGGCCAGAAAAAACAGAGGGGGAACAAAAACATTACAAAAATTAGAGAACAGAAAAGAAAAGGAGAACAAAAAAACATTGGAGAGGCGCTTCCCATACAATCCATCAAAGGTTGTCAGAATTTTCCAAGCCAAAGCAGTCCTTCAGATCGAAGGTGCCCACGCCCAGAAGCCCTCAGATTGAAAGTGCTCCCATCCAGCCAGTACCCAAATCGAAGATTCAATCTGCTTGTAAGAGAGGGTAAATTGTCAAAACTTTTCGTTTTGCATAACACCTCCATATTTTTTATCCCATTCGATTTGCCATCCTAGACAGAATTCAAGGGCTTGGGTTCGGCCCCAGGTCACGTTCTTCGTTTGCTAACATTTGCTGCAGATTTATCCTGAAAAGACTCAGCGCACGCAGGATCGAAGGGCCTGGCATTCGATACAAGGCCCTGAGTTTTACTTTGCTAACATACTTTTGCAGGTATAGCATCCCAGATCGAAGGAGAAACCTTCTCTGGATCGAATCTTCCCATAGTCCTCCTGGATCGAAGAAGGCATTTTTCCCAGGATCGAAGGGAAATCCCCTTCCCTGGATCGAAGGCTGTTCATGGCCACTTCCTGGCCCAATCGAAAGAACCATGACCCTGTTTGGATCGAAGCTTCCATTCCCTCCTTGGCTCTAAGCTCCTTTTTCCCCCGGATCGAAGGATCCCCCTTGTATTTTATTTTTGTTTTCATTGACATCTTTTTATCTTTTTAATTAACATTAAAATAAAAAAAAATCACAAAAACATTAGGCTAGTTGTTTTTCCAACTATATTTATTTCTTAAATAAATAAATTAATTATTTTAACATTTTTCTTAAAATTAAAAAAATTAATTGACTTAAGCCTTATGTTCTTTTATATAAAAAACAACAAAAAGATTTTATTCTTAGGATTTTTAGAGGTTATTTTCAGATTCGCGCGCGTTTATATTATTGTAATTGCCTACTGATTTGTAATAGCTTAACTAAGACTTTTACACTTTACTGCTTTATCCCCCCAATTTTGGACATGTAAATAATCTCCCTCCCCGAAGCCTTGTAATAGCGTAAGATTTACAATTCCCGCACTTTAAATTCCTGTACATATATTAACTGTTTAGATGTATGCTAACTAGGATTGCATGACAAGATCTATCTTGATTTAAAATCAACCGTAGCTCACCATAACATGTACAAAGATAATATAAACTGAAAATTGACACACTCACACATGCCACTCTTAGGGTACGCCTCACTTGGTTGCCTTGAACGTGGTCATTGAGTATAGGAAGTCTTAGAGGCCGCCCTCCTGTCCAAAGATCAAAGTTGCCTCGAAATGGTTGCCTCGGATAAAATGATCTAAGACATTAGGGTTACCACTAAAGCGTCTGTGATACGGTGGGAGAACTGACTTGAGGTTTTGCGTTTGTTTTCGCAAATGTTTCAGTTGAGCAAGAGTCGCCACGGACTTTTTGTTTTATCCTAAGGAAAGGTTAAAAAGCACAGCAAAAACCTTTGAGATGTTTTCTTGGGTTCGGGGGGTAGATTATAGAAAGGGAAGATATTAGCATCCTTTCTATCCATGGTTATCCATGGGCTCTTAGTTACTTGCTTAGATCACTTGCCTTGCGTTTTCAATTGTTTAAAATGGTGCTTTGTGTGTGTGGGTTTGAAAATGTTTTTGAAAAGAGGCCATTTGTTGTGGCAACCTTTGTAATGATTCATGTTTGAATGTATACAAATGTGTACTTGTCTTTTGAAAAGTTTTCAAGGTTTTTTTTGAAAGTTGTTTTGAAAGTGTGTTGTGAAGTGTGGTTTTGAAAAGTAGGAAAGTGTGTTTTGCAAGTTTATCAAGTAACTAAGAGTTGTCTACCCCTAAATTTACTCAAAGGTTTTTCCTATGTTTCAACCCTTTTAACAATTTTGTTCCACCATTGTATTTGGTGGACAATCTTGTGTTAGGATGTTAACGGGACGGGCGCGGGTCATCGTTTAGACCATGAATGCAATAGTGCCAAGTGTCTTTGGCAATTTTTCCTTTAAGGGACTTGATCATTTTTAGGCAACTTTCGAAAGCGTCATCGAGGGACTATGATCATTTGAATTATTTTGTTTTTGCCAAAGAAACTCAACATGCAACATGGACCATTATTGAAGGCAACAAGTGGAGTAACCCTAAGGGTGCAAGTGTGATTAGTGTTGTCCATTTTCATGCTTTTTGTCTTTGAATTAGGTCAAACTATTTGTTATTTGATTTTTGCATACCAACCCTAAGTCTATCATGACATATTTAGGAAGCTTTAAAATGCGGAATTAAAAGTCCTAAATTATTACACAATAATCATGGGGATGGGGGTACAAATGTCCAAATGGGGATGAGACTTTAATAGGAGAGTAGTGTCCAATATTTACAACCAAATCGAATCAAACGCAAATGTAATATGTATCAATGTATAGGAATAGGTAAATGTGTATGTGTAAATGTATTTGTGTAAGTGTATGTGTATGTGATTTATTTACAAGTGAAATAAAAATAATAAAAAAAAAGGTTAATTTTGGATATTTTCATATTTAGGGCAAAACCCTAATTTTTCTAAATAAAAGGTATTTATTATATATTATATACAATATTTATTAATTATATACAAAAATAAATAAATAAATAAAAAGGAAGTATATTGTAAAAAAGTATTTTTTGAGGTTAAATATTAATAAAATAAAAAAATGTATTGTTTTTATATTTATCCTAAATATTTAATAAAAGAAAGATAAGTATTTATATTATTTATTAAATATATTAAATATACACAAAAATAAAATATTAATTATTTTACAAAAAAAGTATATTTTTTAGAAAATGTTTTCAAAAGATAAAATAAAATAAAATCAGAAAATAGAATGTATTTTGTATTATTTTAGTATTTTAAATAAAAGGATATATGTTATTTATAATGTATAAATTCAAATAAAACAAATAAAATCCAAATAAAAATGCAAAAATGGTTGAAAAAATATTTTTAATATTTTTTATATTTTGACTAAAAATAATAAGTCAGAAACAAAAGAGAAAAAATAAAAAATGATAAAAATAAACACAATGGGCCAAGGGGGTATATGTGAAACAAAGTGGTGTAAACAGAAAAAACAAAACTCAAGCCCAGCCCAAGGAGGCTTCTTCAACCTCCAGCCAAACTTCTGTCAAAAAACGCGCGCCATTCATGCCTTGTTTAAACATCCTGATTCTTGGACTTTCAAGCAAAACTCACAACATGAACTATGTAGAGCATTAAATCACGAACTCATACATATAAAAAAGTTGTTCTAACTCTCAGAAATGAGAGAGAATTTCTTCTCCCCCAATTTTTAACCTAAGTTTTTTCCAATGTTCGTGTCTTAAATTCTCTCAGCACACACAATATAAATGGAAAGTGAGGATATGGGTGGCTTCAGGGACATGAGTATGACATAACTTCTTCACAAACCTAAGCCTAGATATGCCTGGATTAAGAGATAGAAGTTCAAACTTTTACCTGTTCAGCTTGAATCGTGTGCAACAATGGAGGCACTTTCAATGCAGTGTGAGGACTTGTACAACTTGCTTGAGGTCCAAGGATGCTCTTCCAACCTCTAGCTTGCTTTGAAACTAGCTGAATCGAGCTATGGAAGTTCACCTGCAAAGTTGAAAACTGAAAATGGCAAATGATGTTAGGGATGTTACAGTTTGTGTTCAATGCTTGGGATAGCTTCAGTGGGTGATATGGAACATGTTTGAACTCCCTTTGGCAAAAGTGCACGAGTGGAAAGTTTTATAGAAGTCCAGTTGCAGAAGGGAATCTGTTTTTTGCAGTAGGATGGTATTTCTATGAATGAGGAGGTATTGAAGGTGGTTAGGTCGTGCCTTAGGTCTGGTTTTATGTTTGGAAGATGCTCATGAAGTTTTTTAGGCTTGTGTTGACAGGAGATGGAAGTTGGTATGTGTTTGCAAGATTTCTTCTATCTTAAGCCAAAGTTGCCAAGTTGGGTTACAAGCTTATGCAGGCCCCCTAAACATGCTGCAAAGTTTGTTCTTGATCAGTGGGATATGTCCACACATTTGTGCCTCAGAGATTTGCTTGTACTTCAAAGATATGTGAACTTGACATAAAGTGCTTCTTTATCAAAATGGCTAAAATGCTTTTTCTAATTATGGATTAATCTAACATGTATTACCCAAATGAATGAAATAACATCTTGGCACAATGGTTTAGCATTGAATTATTGAGTAAGAAAGGGATTAGAGGCCTGTAACCTAGCTTGTGCATGCTGAGTTTGAAAATGCAAAGTGTTATGAACATGCATTTGGTCAAGAACAAAAGTGATTTTTGCCCAACTTTGCCAATTCGATTCTCCCTGACCACAAGGGTGTTTGAGAAGTTCTTGGACAATTTGGAAATCTTGGAATGTGTACTACAATCCATCTTTGTAATGCAAGTTGAAATTCCAAGTGGAAGCATGTGAAAAGTGGCCATGAAGTTGGACAAAAATCCTGCCTAAAATAGGTCAAAAAATTTCTAAGTTAAGAATGTTTTGCACCATTGTTCCAAAAATCATAACTTGAGCTACAAGTTTCTTTTGAGGAAACTTTGTGAATCAAAGTTGTAGATTTTGAAATGGAATATAACTTTCATGTTTTTAGTTTTGTTTGAATCCAAATGTATCTTGATGAAAAAATGGGACAAAGTTAGGAAAAAATTAGGAAATTCCATAACTTAGAAAAATTCTAAGTTATGAAATTTCTTCATTTCAAACCCTAATTTGTAATTTTTGATTTCTTGATGAACAAGTTTCATAATTTGACATGTCATGATGAAAAATGAATCTTGGCACTTGATTTTGACAAAAAAGTTAAAGTTTGACTTTTCAGTATACAGTCAAATTTTGATCAGTTGACTGGAAAATTCATCTGTCAATCTTGTGCATTTGGGATATTTTGAACTTGTTGAATGTGTCAAGACCATGTCATTGAGTCCTTGAGTCCATATGTGAGCTTGGTTTGCCATTGGCCAGGTCAAACAGTCAAAAATTGCCTTTGTGTAGTCAAAACCCTAAAAATGACCATTTTGCCCTTTTGGTGATTTGATCAAATTTCTTGTGGAATTGTGATCCAAACTTGATCAAATGGTCCATATGAGTTCATAATGTTGATGTGGGTCAAAAATCATGAGGTTTGACTGTCAATTGACCATAATTGACTTTTTTCCCAAATACAGTTGATCTCTAGGTCAATTGTCCAATTGATTGGGCAAAGATTGGAATCAAGGCTTGAAACTTGGTATGGATAAACTTGTGAGTCCAACATGAAGCATGAATGTCATTTTGGGCATTTTAGGTCAAAACATCTTTGTGCAAACTCAAACCCTAATTTGGGTCAACAGTGCAAGGAGGAGTCTTGAGCAGAGCAAACCCTAACTTGATCTTGAGCTTCAAGGGTCTTGTGATGAGAAAATGTTGAGGAAATGGGAGGGAAAATTTTGGGGTACAACAGTTGCCCCTGTTCAATCTTCTTAGACCTGAGGATGTAGATTGGCTTGCGTGCCTTTTGTGATCCGAAGGTGGAAGATGATTGAACACTAGAGTGCCCAGAAATTTGCACTCGCATACTGGAGTATCAACAATGTGATGTCGGGAATGGGCTTATAGATGCCATTTGGAGATAGGATGGATAGGAGGATGGGCTTATAGATGCCATCTGGGGGTGTGACAGAACCTTGTCGGGAATGGGCTTATAGATGCCATTTGGAAGTGTTGATCGCGTAAGAGATTCCTTAGCAAGAACTTGCATGTTTTGAGAAAGAAAGATGGTTTCCTGGCTTGCTACAGGTGTTGATCTTCAGTCTCTTCATGCAGATATGCCCTGGCTAGATACATGTATCGAATCTACAATCAAACGCTCACAGATATGCCCTGGCTAGATACAGGAATCGAATCTGAAACTTCAAAAGGTTGCTTACAGACGTGCCCTGGCTGGATACAGGTATCGAATCTCTAAACTCTTCATGCAGATGTGCCCTGGCTGGATACAGGTATCGAATCTACAATTAATCACTCACAGATGTGCCCTGGCTAGATACAGGTGTCGAATCTGGAAATTGTCGTCTACAGATGTGCCCTGGCTGGATACAGGAATCGGATCTGGAATTGGTCGTCTACAGATGTGCCCTGGCTAGATACAGGAATCGGATCTCTAAACTCTTCATGCAGAAAATGTGCCCTGGCTGGATACAGGTATCGAATCTACAATCAATCACTCACAGATATGCCCTGGCTAGATACAGGTATCGAATATGGAATTGTGATAGTTGATAGTAATCATTTTTGGATTGAACTTTTTCCTGAAAAGGCAAAACATTAGCTGTATGCAACGTCATGATGTATGAGATGCATGATGTCATGATGTTCTCAAAAATAAATGAGATCGTGTGATATGATGCGTATATGCATGCGTCATGGTGTATGAATGCATTTTTGTCTAGGAAAATAAATCCTTGACGACTGCCGGGAGTTTGTGGAATCCTGGGCTGATGTTGAAGAATGGAGTTCTTCGTTTCCGCTGGGGATGACAGTTGCAAGAATAAACCGGTAGGAGAAGATGACTCCGTTGGGGAATAAACTTGTTGGAGAGATTACTCTGCGGGGAATTACTCTGTGGGAAGAGATACTTCACGGAGGTTTTGATGAGAGCTCCGCTGGGGATTCCACTGATGAGTTATGTTGGGGAATTTGACGAACTCCGCTGGGGGATAGAAAGAACTTTGTTGAGGACGATCTTTCTGTGGTAATTAGCTGAGGATAACCCAGTTATACCCTGGTAGGAAAATAACCTTTGAATAAAGTCGGGGAGAGACGCATGTACTCTGCAGGTGACAAGCTTCCAGAATCTACTGGGGATAAGCTTCAGAAACTAACTGGGGAAAATTTTCAGACTGTACTGGGGAAGGGTTCCACTGGGGTGTCTGTATTCCGCCGGGGAACAAATCTTATATTAAGACTGTCGGGGATGCTTGCTGGGGAATGTCTATACTCCGCTGGGGAATGTTGAGATCTTCTGGGGATACCCAACTTCCTTAAAGCTGACAGTAGACTAACTCTGCTTGGGGAGAGTATTGCTGACTTGCTAGAGATACTGTGCCTTTTTAGGGCTGATGGGAGACCAACTCTGCCTAGGGAGAATATTACTGAATCTTGTCTTACTCTGTGGGGAGTTGAGGTAACTTGGTTACATTCTTCAGCCGAACTTACCTTGGTACCTAGGTGGACAGAGCAACTAGATCGCTTGGACAATTCTTTATTGCCCTTGTTTCTGATGTCATCTGTAATTAATCCTTTGTTTCGCATGCAAATATTCATGATTAGCAATTAATGTCAAATGCATATATCAAAAATGAACATTGGACGTTCTTTGCAAAACAAAATAGAAAAAGGAAAAAACGATGGGTAATTTTTCTGAAAATTGAACTTGTATTGATTTTGAATTTTTGCCTGTAAATAGAAGCTTTATGTACAGGAGGCTGACGTCCTAGTAAGAGAATGCCGCCGAGCAAAATAAAGTTTATACAATTTTGTGAAAAGGAAACAAAACAGCTATGTGAAAAAATAATCCCACTGGGTTCCAACTCTGCTATCGCCTTTATGTCTTCAAACGTCTCATCATTTGCTGCTTAGTTGAAGATGAAGCTGATTGATTGGAGTCATCTGAGCCCGATAGTTGATGCTGAATTTTGGATGCAAGGTGATCCAATGAGACATAGTATTACGCTTTATCCCTAACTTTTTCCTGGACCGCCCTTTCGGGTTTTCAGTCCACCGGGATACCCATTTTTACCCAAGCCGCCTTTTCAGGTTTTCGACTTGCCGGGTGTACAACTTTTTTTCATTTCGTCCCTTATTTTTGCCCGAACCCTTTTGGTTCGCCGGGAAGCCCTTATTTTTGCCTAGGTGTGTCAACCTAGCGGGTCTTTAGTACATGCGTAGTATCTTTTTACTATGTCTGCATTGGCGGGGTGAGGAAGGTCGTCACCATCCATGGTGGTTAGGATCATGGCTCCTCCTGAGAAGATATTCTTGACCACAAATGGCCCTTCGTATGTAGGGGTCCATTTTCCCCTGGGATCACTTTGAGGAAGAATGATGCGCTTGATTACCAGGTCTCCGACTCGATACTCTTGTCGTCTAACCTTCTTGTTAAATGCCCTGATCATCCATTTTTGGTACGTTTGACCATGACAAATAGCAGTGAGTCTCTTTTCGTCAATTAGGTTTAATTGATCAAGCCGAGTCTGGATCCAGTCATCTTCGCTCAAATATGCATCTTTCATTATCCGGAGAGAGGGTATCTGAACTTCAATAGGCAAGACTGCCTCCATGCCATAGACCAAGGAAAAGGGAGTTGCCCCTGTTGACGTCCGTGCTGAGGTACGGTATCCATGAAGAGCAAACGGTAACATTTCGTGCCAATCTTTGTAGGTCACTGTCATCTTCTGCACAACCTTCTTGATATTCTTATTCGCCGCTTCTACAACCCCGTTCATCTTCGGCCGATAAGGTGAAGAGTTGTGGTGTTGTATCTTGAATTGCTCGCAGAGCTCAGTGATCATCTTGTTGTTAAGGTTGGTACCATTATCCGTAATGATCCTCTCAGGTACACCGTATCGACAGATCAGGTTATGCCGAATGAACCGTGCCACGACGTTCTTGGTTACGGTAGCGAAAGAAGCTTCTTCGACCCACTTTGTGAAATAATCAATCACTACCAAGATGAAGCGATGTCCGTTGGATGCCGTAGGTCTGATCTTGCCGATCATATCAATGCCCCACATTGCAAAAGGCCAAGGTGCTGTCAAGACGTTCAGAGGAACCGGAGGAATGTGCACCTTATCAGCATAGATCTGGCATTTATGACAAGTTCGAGAATGCTGATAACAGTCGGCTTCCATTGTGGACCAGAAATATCCTGCCCGGAGGATTTTCTTTGCCATGGTATGTCCACTGGAATGCGTTCCAAAAGTACCTTCATGTAGCTCTGCCATGATCCTTTCTGCTTCAGTCTTATCCACACAACGCAATAAGGTTGAATCATGGTTTCGCTTGTAGAGGATGTCGTTGCTGAGGAAGAACTTTGTCGCAAACCTTCTCAGGAACTTCTTGTCATTAACAGATGCGCCTTCGGGGTATTCTTGAGCTTCAAGGTACCTCTTCACTTCATGATACCAGGGTTTTTCTGTTACCTCTTCGGTCTCGAGATCGCAGCAATGTGCAGGTTCATCCAATTTCTAGATAATGATCCGGGGAGCCTCGTTATCCCATTTGACTTTGAACATAGAAGACATCGTAGCTAGTGCGTCCGCTAACTGATTCTCCTCTCTTGGGAAGTGTTCAAAAGTTATCTCCTCGAAGTGGGGAAGCAATGTCAGTACATACTCTTTGTAAGGAATAAGATTTGGGTGTTTCGTATCCCACTCACCTTTGATCTGATTGATCACGAGAGCGGAATCTCCGAAGACACTCAGAAACTTGATCCTTAAGTCAATTGCAGCTTGAAGACCCATGATGCACGCCTCATACTCCGCCATGTTGTTGGTGCAGTTGAAACATAGCCGGGCAGTAAGTGGAGTGTGAGTGCCTTTAGGGGATATGATCACAACGCCGATACCATTACCCAAAGCGTTTGAGGCTCCGTCAAAGTGCATAGACCATCGGGATCCCTCCTCAGGTCCTTCATCCGGTCCAGGTACTTCATAATCAGTCACTACCATGATATCCTCGTCTGGAAATTCAAAGTTCATCGATTAGTAATCGTCCACTGCCTGGTGTGCCAAATGGTCTGCCAATACACTTCCCTTGATTGCTTTCTGAGTCGTGTACTGGATGTCATATTCCGTCAAGATCATCTGCCATCTTGCTATTCTTCCAGACAAGGCAGGCTTTTCGAATATGTACTTGATTGGATCCATTTTTGAAATCAACAGAGTAGTGTGAGTCAACATATACTGTCTCAGCCGGCGAGCAGCCCATACCAAAGCGCAGCAAGTTTTCTCGAGCAGTGAGTATCGGGTCTCACAGTCGGTAAACTTTTTGCTAAGGTAATAAATGGCGTGTTCTTTTCGGCCAGACTCGTCATGCTGCCCCAGCACACACCCCATTGAGTTGTCCAGTACTGTCAAGTATAATATTAGAGGTCTCCCTTCAACCGGTGGCATAAGAATGGGTGGTTCTTGGAGATACTCTTTGATTCTTTCGAAAGCGGCCTGAAATTCATCGTTCCAACGTACTACTTGATCTTTCTTCAGCAGCTTGAAGATTGGTTCACAGGTAGCAGTTAGATGCGAGATGAATCGGGCAATGTAGTTCAACCGTCCTAGAAAGCCTCTGACTTCTTTCTCTATCTTGGGAGTTGGCATTTCTTGTATGGCTTTCACTTTGGCAGGGTCCACTTGAATGCCTTTGTTGCTTACAACGAAGCCTAGCAATTTTCCAGATCTCACTCCAAAGGTGCACTTGTTTGGGTTCAACCTCAGCTTGTACAACTTCAGACGGTCAAACAGCTTCTATAGATGGTCAAGGTGTTCCTCCTCAGTTTGGGACCTTGCAATCATATCATCGACGTATACTTCTATCTCGTGATGGATCATGTCATGGAACAAAGCAACCATGGCACGTTGGTAGGTTGCCCCAGCATTTTTCAACCCAAAAGGCACGACCTTGTAGCAAAAGGTGCCCCACTGAGTAACAAAAGTGGTCTTCTCCATGTCCTCAGGAGCCATCTTGATCTGATTATAACCGGAGAAGCCGTCCATGAAGGAGAAAACTTTATGCTGAGCAGTGTTGTCAACCAGAACGTCGATATGAGGCAGAGGGAAATCATCCTTAGGGCTCGCCCTGTTCAAATCCCTGTAATCAACACACATTTGGACCTTACCATCCTTCTTCGGCACTGGAACCACGTTGGCAATCCACTGAGGGTAAGAAGTCACTGCTAGAAACCCGACATCAAATTGTTTCATAACCTCAGCTTTGATTTTCTCGGACATTTCTGGACGCATACGGCGGACTTTCTGTTTTACCGGAGGGTATTCTTCCTTGATAGGCAGGTGATGAACCATAATGTCGGTATCCAACCCAGGCATGTCTTCGTAAGACCAGGCAAAGATTTCCACATAGTCATGCAGCATCTAAATCAACTGTTGTTTCACACTGAGCTCTAGATTGGCACCAATCTTGACTTCCTTTCTGTCTGTCTCAGTACCTAGATTTACCGTTTCCACTGGCTCTTCATGTGGCTGAATGGCCCTCTCTTCCTGGAGTAGCAGTCTTGCAAGCTCACCAGGCACTTCGCAATCATCTTCACCTTCGTCTTCGGCTAAGTTGATTGGATTTTCGAAGTCATAACTGGCAGTAGCAGAGTTGTTACCAGTGAGATCCAGAGTGGATTGGAACCTGTATAGGTGAGTGTGTGTAAATATAGCTGTTTTGCAATATATAATAAAAAAGGAGCGCAAGATTTTGAAATGCAACAAACGTCCAATGTTTTTATTAATGATATATGAAAATGACACACAAAAGCCCTCACAAATGAAGCCACGATGCCTCGGGTAAGACACCGAGCCATAAAAGTTTCAAAATATTGTCTGTTACAAATTGAAAACAAAAGAGTTCATTACTGAGTGACAAAAGTAATAGGTGTGAAGTCTTTGGCAGTCCAGTTGCTTGGTCCACCGTCGGTTGTTGGGTAGATCCAACTGTCGAATTCAGATTCCTCCACGTCGTCTTCAATAGCATTCACTCCCGGGTTGGTGATGAACACAGGAGGTCTTCCAATTCTTGCCTTACGAACAGCCCTCTGAGCTTCTGCAGTGAAACCCAAACGAAACTTGTCGGTCTTTGGAGTGAAATCAGGAATTCGGCCCCAGTTTGCGCACTCACCCTTCTCGATCACAGCCCGGGCATCCTTCAAGGAAGCCATCTTCAAAGGAGGGTCTTCAATCACAGTTTCTGCTGATGCCAGTGTCTGAGGAACTTCTTCAAAGTGTTGAAAGGGGGTCTCAATGAACTCCCCATCCATTTCTATGTACCGGAACGAGTTAAGGTGGCTGACCATATATTCTTCTTCCCCTTGAACTGTCACAATCTTCCCTCTGACTGGGTATTTAAGCTTCTGATGTAGTGTGGAGGTCACAGCTCCATCCTTGTGGATCCATGGACGACCCAGCAAACAAGAATAGGATGGCCGGATGTCCATCACATAGAATGTTGAATCAAAAACTTGCGAACCAACCCTGATTGGAATGTCAACTTCACCATGTACCATCCTCTTGGACCCGTCAAAGGCCCGGACAACAATGTTACTTGGCTTGAGCTCTAAACCCTCACAATCCAGCCCGTCTAAAGCTTTCTTGGGTAATACGTTTAATGAAGAACCGGTGTCTACAAACACATGGGCAAGAGTAGTGCCCCTGCATTCAATGGAGACATGCAGGGCGTCGTTATGATTCTTTCCTTTGGCAGTCAGATCGACGTCAGATAAGCCCAACCCATTATTGGCAGTCAAGTTGGCCACACAATCGGTAAATTGATCAGCAAACGTTTCTTGTGGCACATGGGCCGTCTTCAGGAAGGAAATCAGGGCCTTGGCATGGGCCTCTGAACACAACAACAGTGATAGCATAGAAATTTTTGATGGGGTGTGCCCCAGCTTCTCAACTACATTGAAATCACTCTTCTTAATGATCTTGAGAATCTCTTCCATCTCTTGCTGGTAAGCTTCAACATTGGTTGTCTTTGGTGCCTCCGTTAAGGTAGGCAAATCAGTAGCAATCCCTTTGCCCCGAGCGTCAGATGACTCGGCAGCAGGGGTAGAAACAGGAACTTGATCAGGAAGGGGAGCAGGCACACTTGCATGTGTGATGATAAGAGGTCTATGAATAGCTGGTGGCACGATATCTGGCGAGAACAACCTACCACTGCGAGTAACCTTGGCAGGCCCGATGATGTTACTGACGCCGGTACTAGTATCAAACTCTTGCTTTACTCCAAGAACATAAACATCTGCCCCATAGTGCCATGGGACAGCTTTGTCGGATGTATAAGGGAGGGGCCCCGGAACAATGATGATGATAGGAGCAATCTTCTAAGTGGACATGATTTTGACAGGCTTCTTTGAAGGAGCCTTAGGAGGGTTGTTGAAAATAGTGACAATAGAAACTTCTTCAGCAGGGATAGCAGGAACAACAATCTTCTCGAACAAGATCTCTTTGCTATCCATCAGGTTTTGGACGTTTGACTTCAACAAGGGACAACTAGCAGGTGAAACAACACACAAATGGCAACCTTTACTACATCCCAGAAATAAACCGGCTAGCAACAAGTTCCTTTTGACGGTCAATAACGGAGTAACAATCTCTTCCACGGAGGCTACATACCGGTCTTCTTCCACAGCATTCACTCCATGCTGGGGCATGGGAGCAGTCACAACATTGGGTCTTTCGGGCGCCTCGAACTGTATTTCCTTATCATCAATAAGGTCCTGCACCTTATTCCTCAGAGCCCAGCAATTATCCGTAGTATGCCCCGGGCTATCAGAATGATAAGCGCAACAGGCGTTGGGGTTGTACTTTGGAGAAGCTGTGTTCACTACCTTCGGAGCTTCTTTGACAGTTACTAGATTGGTTGACAGTAGTTGCGGCAAAATCTGAGACAGGGTCATGCTGAGCCGAGTGTACTGTCTTTTGGGTCTCTCACCCCTTGGTTGGTTATACTGCTAAGGAGCAGCAGCAGGCTTTGAAATTACCAACGCATTGACAGTTTGGCGGCGTTCCGGCTTATTTTGTCTTCTTGGACCATAAACAGCACTAGCTTCCTTCTTGAAAGGCTTCTTTTCAGTACTCGAGGAGGCACCTTTCTGTATCTTCCCCGACTTGATACCAACTTATATTCTCTCACCAGTCAAGATCAAATCTGTAAACCCAGCAGAAGAATTACCAATCAGATGGTTGAAGAATGGACCGGACAGGGTCCCCAGGAACATGTCAACAAGTTCACGGTCAGTCAAAGGTGGCTGCACCCTGCCAGCAAGGTCTCTCCACTTTTGCGCATACTCCTTGAATCCTTCGCCTGTCCCCAGTGACATACCCTGGAGTTGGGTATGCGTGAGAGAGAGGTCGGAATTATACTGATACTGTTTATAAAATGCGGTAGCCAAATCCTCCCAGTTTCGAATACTGGCTCCATCCAGCTGATAGAACCATTCGAGTTGAGACCCCGAAAGGCTATCCTGGAAGAAATGGATCCATAGGTTCTTGTCTGTAGTGTAAGGTTGGATCTTCCTTACATATGATCTGAGGTGCAACTTAGGGCAGGAAGCCCCGTCGTACTTCGCAAAGGCAGGTGCCTTGAACTTGTGTGGGATCACCACCCCAGAAGATAAACCTAGATCTCCAAAATCTAGCCCCGACACATTTTGAATCTCCATGGCACTTAAACGGTCCTCTAGTTGCTTGTACCTGTCTTCAGCAGGAGGGTACTGTTCATCATTGTAATCCGTCTCGTTGTCGGAGACCACAGGACTAGGAGCCCTTCCCCCTTGGGGACTATCTTTCTCTGCAGAGGAAGTAGCCTGATCAGCCTCATTCTGCAGTGTATTCCCAAACCTCCGTCCAGTGTTAAACAACGCAGTCCTCTTCTTCTTCTTTTTCTTCAAGAGCAGAGTCTTCAACTCCTGTTGACCCTGGGCTAAGCTCATGACCAGCTCTTGAAACTGGGCGTTCTGGGCCTGGAGGGCCTTGATAGCTTGTTCGGTAGTAGGCTCGGAAGACATGATGATTGAGTGCTGAAATAAACAGCGAAGAAGATTAAGCAACCTGTAGAAGAAGGGTACCTGTTATGCATATGATGCAATGAGATGCTTATGATTTATGTTTTCAAAGACAATCGGGATTCAACTTTGTAGACAAAAAGGAAACACACTTCATTAGATTCAAACTTTAAATTGTTCAACAAATTTCCCTTAGGCATTACAAGAATGAAAATACTGAAAAGGAAATAAAAGTTGTAAAAGAAACATTCAAAGCCCATTAGTGCTCCCATGGCCTCCTCTTCTCAGTACAGATATAGTCGTTCAGGATCCGCTCACTCTCCAATTGCTTAGTCAGCTTCTGGATCTTTTGTTCCTGTTCGTTGAACTTTTCCCGATAATAATCCCGTTCTTCCTGTAGCTGCGCCCAAGATCTCTTTAGTGTATCAACATCAGTGGGTATCTGAGGAGGGAGGATAGTTGGAGGGACCCCGTCTTCATCAGGAAATTCAAGAATGATAAGCCTGACAGCTTCGTATGGCATACCTAACTTCTGAGCACGGATGCAGACCCATCTGCAGTAGGGTTCCATTGGTAGAGAAGTCTTCGATCCCAACTCATGTGGGTCAGCTTTGTGAATTCTGTCCCAAGCCTTGATGAATCTACGGCGCAGCTCGTCACTGTCTACCTGAAACTCAAAACTGATGTGAGGAACTAACATCTCATGAGGCCCTGCTCTTCTGGCTCTTCCAAACTGACGGAGAGCTAGACATGGATTATAAGAGATTCCTCCCTGGGTACCGATCAATGGAACATTAGGATATTCTCCACAGCGATCAATAACAGCTACTTCATCCAAACCTCTGAGAGTCCAAATGATGTCACTATCAGTGAGAAACATTAACCTATGAGCCCAACCCTTTCCTTCTTCATTCTTCAGCACGAACTTAAGGAGGTGCGAAATAAACCACCTCACTAACAAAGGAGCACAACACCACAAAGTTCCCCGTCTTCGGGCAGTACGAGCATAGAGTTGTTGCAGGATATCACCCAAGAGAGTAGGTACAGGGTTCCGAGACATGAAAATCCTTATGGCATTGATATTGAAAAAGTTATCAGGATTTGGAAACAATACTAGACCATAGATTAAGAGAGCCAGAATATCTTCGTACGCCTTGAAGTCTAAGTCATTCCAGAAACTATTAGCTTTGCCAACCAGAAACTTAGCCAAAAAGCCCTTAACTCCACTTCTAGTCTCCCAGTTAGCCATTACCTCTTCTTTGGTCAAGGGAAGGACTGCAGCAATCTCTTCAGGCCTAAGAGTCTTCTCCCAACCAGTGAATGGAGTTTGTTCCAAAACAGGGATACCAAGTAAATCAGAGAATTCTTCCAGGGTAGGGACCAGCTGGAAGTCTTGAAAAGTGAAGCAATGGTACAGGGGATCATAAAACTGGACCAGGACACTCATCAGTTGTTGGTCCCACTTTGAAGTGACTAAACCGAGAAGAGAACCATGCCTCTTGATGAAGGAAGTAGTGTTTGGAATCCTCTCAACCAATTCCTTGAGCAAAGTAGGTGGTTGAACAAAGTTGAGCCGGATAGTACTCCTACGCACGGGCATCATGATGTCCTACAAAACAGAGCAAAGATGAAACCCTCTTGTCTTTGAAATGGGTCAGTCCTTATGTAGGATGCATGCAATGGTATGATGGTATGATGTTATGATAAAGCACACCACAAGTATTCACAAAGGCAAGCATGATAAGGCACACAAGTCACACAAGACAACCCTTAGGGTTTAGGCCAGCATGAAGTTTAGGTATTACCCTCTTTCAGTTTCGTCGGTTAAGACCTGTCCTATCAAAAGTAACCGGGTTCTAGAGGATCTCAATATCATTGACTACCCTCAATCGGTCATAATTCCAGCATCGCAATCTTTTCTTGCGACCAGAACCATCGCGAGAGTTTAGCCTCAATGAGTGTAGCATACTGCTACCGTTCTATGGCCAAGTTGGGTCAAATTAGGGTTCTAAGGTCGTTGGTGCTTAATGACTCCTTAGAAGACCCATATTCTCCTCGTTGCAACACAAGGGATATAGGTACAGACCAAAGTGTCACACCAACGTAGCCACTGCTTCACCCATGTCGGTCTACGCCGGACAGGTCCCTCACAGCTTATGCTACCTAAAAGGGTATTCCCCAGATCCGGGTTAGGATCTATGAAACTCCGATGCAAAGCCCACAAATATAAAAGCAAACAAAGCAAACAATTGAAAACAAGTAAATGATCTAACCCTAAGGTAACCCCACTTTTAAGTTCTCCCCAGCAGAGTCGCCAGTTCTGTGATACGGTGGGAGAACTGACTTGAGGTTTTGCGTTTGTTTTCGCAAATGTTTCGGTTGAGCAAGAGTCGCCACCGACTTTTTGTTTTATCCTAAGGAAAGGTTAAAAAGCACAGCAAAAACCTTTGAGATGTTTTCTTGGGTTCGGGGGGTAGATTATAGAAAGGGAAGGTATTATCACCCTTTCTATCCATGGTTATCCATGGGCTCTTAGTTACTTGCTTAGATCACTTGCCTTGCGTTTTCAATTGTTTGAAATGGTGCTTTGTGTGTGTGGGTTTGAAAATGTTTTTGAAAAGAGGCCATTTGTTGTGGCAACCTTTGTAATGATTCATGTTTGAATGTATACAAAGGTGTACTTGTCTTTTGAAAAGTTTTCAAGGTTTTTTTTGAAAGTTGTTTTGAAAGTGTGTTGTGAAGTGTGGTTTTGAAAAGTAGGCAAGTTTGTTTTGCAAGTTTATCAAGTAACTAAGAGTTGTCTACCCCCTAAATTTACTCAAAGGTTTTTCCTATGTTTCAACCCTTTTAACAATTTTGTTCCACCATTGTATTTGGTGGACAATCTTGTGTTAGGATGTTAACGGGACGGGCGCGGGTCATTGTTTAGACCATGAATGCAATAGTGCCAAGTGTCTTTGGCAATTTTTCCTTTAAGGGACTTGATCATTTTTAGGCAACTTTCGAAAGCGTCATCGAGGGACTATGATCATTTGAATTGTTTTGTTTTTGCCAAAGAAACTCAACATGTAACATGGCCCATTATTGAAGGCAACAAGTGGAGTAACCCTAAGGGTGCAAGTGTGATTAGTGTTGTCCATTTTCATGCTTTTTGTCTTTGAATTAGGTCAAGTTATTTGTTATTTGATTTTTGTATACCAACCCTAAGTCTATCATGGCATTTTTAGGAAGCTTTAAAATGCGGAATTAAAAGTCCTAAATTATTACACAATAATCATGGGGATGGGGGTACAAATGTCCAAATGGGGATGAGACTTTAATAGGAGAGTAGTGTCCAATATTTACAACCAAATCGAATCAAACGCAAATGTAATATGTATCAATGTATAGGAATAGGTAAATGTGTATGTGTAAATGTATTTGTGTAAGTGTATGTGTATGTGATTTATTTACAAGTGAAATAAAAATAATAAAAAAAAAGGTTAATTTTGGATATTTTCATATTTAGGGCAAAACCCTAATTTTTCTAAATAAAAGGTATTTATTATATATTATATACAATATTTATTAATTATATACAAAAAAAATAAAATAAATAAAAAAGAAGTATATTGTAAAAAAGTATTTTTTGAGGTTAAATATTAATAAAATAAAAAAATGTATTGTTTTTATATTTATCCTAAATATTTAATAAAAGAAAGATAAGTATTTATATTATTTATTAAATATATTAAATATACACAAAAATAAAATATTAATTATTTTACAAAAAAAAGTATATTTTTTAGAAAATGTTTTCAAAAGATAAAATAAAATAAAATCAGAAAATAGAATGTATTTTGTATTATTTTAGTATTTTAAATAAAAGGATATATGTTATTTATAATGTATAAATTCAAATAAAACAAATAAAATCCAAATAAAAATGCAAAAATGGTTGAAAAAATATTTTTAATATTTTTTATATTTTGACTAAAAATAATAAGTCAGAAACAAAAGAGAAAAAATCAAAAATGATAAAAATAAACACAATGGGCCAAGGGGGTGTATGTGAAATAAAGTGGTGTAAACAGAAAAAACAAAACTCAAGCCCAGCCCAAGGAGGCTTCTTCAACCTCCAGCCAAACTTTTGTCAAAAAACGTGCGCCATTCATGCCTTGTTCAAACATCCTGATTCTTGGACTTTCAAGCAAAACTTACAACATGAACTATGTAGAGCATTAAATCACGAACTCATACATATAAAAAAGTTGTTCTAACTCTCAGAAATGAGAGAGAATTTCTTCTCCCCCAATTTTTAACCTAAGTTTTTTCCAATGTTCATGTCTTAAATTCTCTCAGCACACACAATATAAATGGAAAGTGAGGATATGGGTGGCTTCAGGGACATGAGTATGACATAACTTCTTCACAAACCTAAGCCTAGATATGCCTGGATTAAGAGATAGAAGTTCAAACTTTTACCTGTTCAGCTTGAATCGTGTGCAACAATGGAGGCACTTTCAATGCAGTGTGAGGACTTGTACAACTTGCTTGAGGTCCAAGGATGCTCTTCCAACCTCTAGCTTGCTTTGAAACTAGCTGAATCGAGCTATGGAAGTTCACCTGCAAAGTTGAAAACTGAAAATGGCAAATGATGTTAGGGATGTTACAGTTTATGTTCAATGCTTGGGATAGCTTCAGTGGGTGATATGGAACATGTTTGAACTCCCTTTGGCCAAAGTGCACGAGTGGAAAGTTTTATAGAAGTCCAGTTGCAGAAGGGACTCTGTTTTTTGCAGTAGGATGGTATTTCTGTGAATGAGGAGGTATTGAAGGTGGTTAGGTCGTGCCTTAGGTCTGGTTTTATGTTTGGAAGATGCTCATGAAGTTTTTTAGGCTTGTGTTGACAGGAGATGGAAGTTGGTATGTGTTTGCAAGATTTCTTCTATCTTAAGCCAAAGTTGCCAAGTTGGGTTACAAGCTTATGCAGGCCCCCTAAACATGCTGCAAAGTTTGTTCTTGATCAGTGGGATATGTCCACACATTTGTGCCTCAGAGATTTGCTTGTACTTCAAAGATATGTGAACTTGACATAAAGTGCTTCTTTATCAAAATGGCTAAAATGCTTTTTCTAATTATGGATTAATCTAACATGTATTACCCAAATGAATGAAATAACATCTTGGCACAATGGTTTAGCATTGAATTATTGAGTAATAAAGGGATTAGAGGCCTGTAACCTAGCTTGTGCATGCTGAGTTTGAAAATGCAAAGTGTTATGAACATGCATTTGGTCAAGAACAAAAGTGACTTTTGCCCAACTTTGCCAATTCGATTCTCCCTGACCACAAGGGTGTTTGAGAAGTTCTTGGACAATTTGGAAAGCTTGGAATGTGTACTACAATCCATATTTGTAATGCAAGTTGAAATTCCAAGTGGAAGCATGTGAAAAGTGGCCATGAAGTTGGACAAAAATCCTGCCTAAAATAGGTCAAAAAATTTCTAAGTTAAGAATGTTTTGCACCCTTGTTCCAAAAATCATAACTTGAGCTACAAGTTTCTTTTGAGGAAACTTTGTGAATAAAAGTTGTAGATTTTGCAATGGACTATAACTTTCATGTTTTGAGTTTTGTTTGAATCCAAATGTATCTTGATGAAAAAATGGGACAAAGTTAGGAAAAAATTAGGAAATTCCATAACTTAGAAAAATTCTAAGTTATGAAATTTCTTCATTTCAAACCCTAATTTATAATTTTTGATTTCTTGATGAACAAGTTTCATAATTTGACATGTCTTGATGAAAAATGAATCTTGGCACTTGATTTTGACCAAAAAGTCAAAATTTGACTTTTCAGTATACAGTCAAATTTTGATCAGTTGACTGGAAAATTCATTTGTCAATCTTGTGCATTTGGGATCTTTTGAACTTGTTGAATGTGTCAAGACCATGTCATTGAATCCTTGAGTCCATATGTGAGCTTGGTTTGCCATTGGCCAGGTCAAACAGTCAAAAATTGCCTTTGTGCAGTCAAAACCCTAAAAATGACCATTTTGCCCTTTTGGTGATTTGATCAAATTTCTTGTGGAATTGTGATCCAAACTTGATCAAATGGTCCGTATGAGTTCATAATGTTGATGTGGGTCAAAAATCATGAGGTTTGACTGTCAATTGACCATAATTGACTTTTTTCCCAAATACAGCTGATCTCTAGGTCAACTGTCCAATTGACTGGGCAAAGATTGGAATCAAGGCTTGAAACTTGGTATGAATAAACTTGTGAGTCCAACATGAAGCATGAAAGTCATTTTGGGCATTTTAGGTCAAAACATCTTTGTGCAAACTCAAACCCTAATTTGGGTCAACAGTGCAAGGAGGAGTCTTGAGCAGAGCAAACCCTAACTTGATCTTGAGCTTCAAGGGTCTTGTGATGAGAAAATGTTGAGGAAATGGGAGGGCAAATTTTGGGGTACAACAGCGTCCTAACATTGCTTTAGTGACCACACGTCCCTTAAATCGAATTGACCCGAAAACTCCAACGACGGTGCTACCTACTCCTCAATAGTGGGATAGAATTGTCTAAAGGACATTTACACAGTTTAATTCCTTTCTGAGTAGGTAGGGGTTCTTAAGTACTTGCTCCTTTTAAAACAAAACAAAACTTTTTCGCACTTACACTCTCTTCAAAAACAAAACTTTTTTCAAAACCCACAAACACAAAGAAAAGCCAACTTTTGAAAAAACAATGAGCAAGTACCTAAGAGCCCGTGGATAACCACGGATAGAAAGGGTGCTAACACCTTCCCTTTCTATAATCTACCTCCCGAACCCGAGAAACTTCTCGAAAAGGTATTTTTTTGTGCTTTTGTCCTTTCCTTGTTGGATAAAATAAAAGACGGTGGCGACTCTTGCTTACCGTGACATTTTGCAAAAACAAACGCAAAACGCGAACCAGCATTCAAAAACAGTCAGTTCTCATTCCCACCGATCACAGAACTGGCGACTGTGCTGGGGACACTTATAAGTGAGGTGTACCTTAGGATTAGATCACTTGTGTTTTCAATTGTATGCTTTGTATGCTTTAAATTTTATGGGCTTGTATCGGAGTTCTATAGATCCTAACCCGGATCTGGGGATACCCTTTAGGTAAGTAGCAATAAACTGTGAGGGATCTGTCCGGCATAGACCGACACGGATGAAGCAGTAGCTACGTTGGTGTGGCACCTTAGTCTGTACTGATATCCCTTGTGTTGAAACAAGGAGAATATGGGTCTTCTAAGGAGTCATTAAGCACCAACTGACCTTAGAACCTTAAATTGACCAACTTGGCCATAGAACAGTAGCAGTATGCTACACTCATTGAGACTAAACTCTCGCGATGATTCTGGCCGCAAGAAAAGGTTTCTAAACTGGAATTATGACCTATTGAGGGTAGTCAGTGATATTGAGATCCTCTAGAACCCGATTACTATTTCTAGGACAGGTTTGAACCAACTGAACTGAAAGAGGGTAATACCTAAACTCCATGCCAGCCTAAACTTAAGGCTATTTGTGTGACTTGTGTGCCTTGAAATCTGAACTACTTGCACATTCTTGTTATCTGACAACATGAGTTCCTTGCAGGTTTTGTTTACAGTCCTTATCCAATCATTTGGACTTATTGCAGGGTTTACTTACATCACCTCACGCTTTTGCTTAAAACGCATAGCATACACATCATAACATCATGCCTTGACATTTCCTTAACCATTTCAAAGATCTCAAGGGTCTGTGATGCAGGTTATGGTAAATCAGATGTCTAGCAAGGGGCAAAAGGTGATTTATTTTCCTCTAGCCAATGCCATCTAGAGATCAGAGCATGATAACTTGAGTCTGGGGCTATGACCCACTCGGTATGGTGAGCTTGACTCTTGAAGAAGGACTCTTAACGACACGAAGTTTCTTCTATCAAATTCTAACAAGTTTCTTGTTTACTCCGCGAGATCCTTGAAAACATTGCATACATATATCATACATATCATTGCATAACAGGTCATCCGTTACAGGTCTCTTATCTTCTTCGCTGTTTATTTCAGCAATCATCATGTCTACTGAACCTTCCATTGAGCAAGCTATCAAGGCCCTCCAGGCCCAGAATGCCCAATTTCAAGAGTTGGTCATGAGCCTAGCTAAGGGTCAGCAGGACCTGAAGACCCTGATTCTGAAAGAGAGGAAGAAGAAGAAAAAGAGGACCATTCTGTTCAACACTGGACGCAGGTTTAAAAACGGGTTACAGAATGAAGTTGACCTGACCACCACCTCACCTGGAGGGAAAGACAATCCACAAGAAAGGAGGGCTCCTAGCCCTGAAATCTCTGACAACGAGACAGAATATGATGAAGAACAGTATCCTCCTACTGAGGATAAGTACAAACAGCTGGAAGACCGTTTGAGCGCTATGGAGACACAGAAGGTGCCCGGTCTGGACTTCGGAGATCTGGGTCTATCATCTGGGGTGGTGATTCCCCGTAAGTTCAAGGCACCTGCCTTTGCCAAGTATTATGGAGCTTCCTGTCCAAATCTGCACCTCCGGTCATATGTAAGAAAGATCCAGCCTTACACTGCTGATAAGAACTTGTGGATCCATTTCTTTCAAGACAGTCTTTCAGGGACTCAGCTTGAGTGGTTCTATCAGTTGGACAGAGCTAGTATCCGCAGCTGGGAGGATTTGGCTACTGAGTTCTATAGGCAGTATCAGTATAACTCCGACCTCGCTCCTACGCGTACCCAACTCCAGGGTATGTCAATAGAGACGGGTGAAGGATTTAAAGAGTATGCTAAAAAATGGAGAGATCTTGCTGGAAGAGTCCAACCCCCTCTGTCTGATAGGGAGTTGGTGGATATGTTTCTTGGGACTTTGTCTGGTCCCTATTTCAAACACTTGATCGGAAGCTCTTCAGCTAGATTCACCGAGCTAATACTGACCGGCAAAAGGGTCGAAGCTAGCATCAAAAGTGGGAAGATTCAAGAAGCTACACCTTCTGATGCTCAGAAAAATCCCTACAATAGGAAGAAAGAGTCCAATGCTGTGTATGGTCAAAAGGGTCGTCATGACCAATACGTAGGAGAAATCTTGATCTCTAACCCTACGCCTGCTCAACAAAGACAGGGGCATCAGCGTAAGGAGGTCATTCCTAAAAGAAAATTCACTAAGATCAACATGTCACTGGGTCAAGCGCTACAACACATGTTGAAGAAAGAGCTGATTACATTAAAGGCTCCTCTCCGGAACCCAAATACTTCCGCTCTTACCTATCATCCCAATGAAAGGTGTGCATACCACTCTGACAGTCCGAGACATGACACAAACAACTGTTGGGCTCTGAAGAACAAGGTCCAAGACATGATTGATGCCAAGGAGATCAAGTTTGACCCTCCGGAGACTCCAAACCTAATCATTGCTCCTATGACGAATCATTGAAAGCTTTTGTTCATTTGAATTTTCAAGTTGTAATCTCTTTGTTATTCAAACAATTATCTATTAATGTCAAAGTTTGTTTCATTAATGCATTGCATATGTTTGTCTTGATTTGATCCAATCATTTTAATTACATTTAAACTATGCTTTTTACTCACTTTATGACATTCAACTCTTGCTAAAAGTTACAAGCCTTTATAGGAAGGATGACGAAACAATGCCATAATCTCATACAGTATGCTTTTGGACAGACCTTGCTGACGATGTACAAGCGTTTCTTTCAAATCCTAAACACTGGAGTTATAAGGAAGATAATCCCTAGTCAACCCCTTCGAGCCAAAGAAGTAGAAGTTTTCTGTTTTAAACACAAATTGAAACCTATAATTTAAACCTGGGGCAGGGTAGTCTCTCAGTTAATTCAAAAGATGCGCCTTTAAGTTGCAAAACTCTCAGTTCATAATACAACGAACGACATCAAAAGCATTCCTCTGGAATCAAAAGACAGTGTTGGTTCTTGTGATCGGTGGGAACGAAAACTGACTGTTTTTTAATGTTGGTTCGCGTTTGCGTTTGTTTTCGCAAAGTGTCGCGGTAAGCAAGAGTCACCACCGTCTTTTATTTTATCCAACAAGGAAAGGACAAAAACACAGAAAAATTCCTTTTCGAGATTTTTCTCGGGTTCGGGAGGTATATTATAGAAAGGGAAGGTGTTAGCACCCTTTCTATCCGTGGTTATCCACGGGCTCTTAGGTACTTGCTCACTATGTTTTCAAAAGTTTTCTTTTCTTTGTGTTTGTGGGTTTTGAAAAGAGTTTTGTTTTGTTTTTTTGAAGAAATTGTAAGTGGGAAAAGTTTTGTTTTGTTTTTAAAAGGAGAAAGTACTTAAGAACCTCTACCTACTCGAAAAGGAATTAAATCGTGCAAACGTCCTTTAGACAATGCTATCCCACTATTGAGGAGTAAGTAGAACTGTCGTTGGAGTTTTCGGGTCAATTCGATTTAAGAGACGTGTGGTCACTAAAGCAATGTTAGGATGCTTTAGCGGTAACCCTAATATCTTAGATAATTTTTATCGAGGCAACCATTTCGAGGCAACTTTGATCTTTGGACAGAAGGACGACCTCTAAAACATCCTATACTTAATGACCACATTTGAGGCAACCAAGTGAGGTGTACCCTAGGAGTGGCATGTGCAAGTGTGTCAATTTTCAGTTTATATCATCTTTGATTTTTAGGTGTTCTACCATTTGTTTTTAGATCTTGTCATACAATCCTAGTTAGCATACATCTAAGCAGTTAATATATATACAAGAATTTAAAGTGCCAAAATTGTAAATCCTACGCTATTACAAGGCTTCGAGGAGGGGGATTATTTACATGTCCAAAAATTGGGGGAATAAAAAAAAGTAAAGCGTAAAAAGCCTTAGTTAAGCTATTACAAACCAATAAGCAGTTACAATAAAATAAACGCGCGTGAATCTAGAAAATCCTAAGAATAAGAACTCTTTTTTGTTGTTTTATTTTATTTTTTGGGAAAATGCTAAATGTTCAGTTAAGTCAAATTTAATTAATTAAAAATACTGATTAAAATTAACTCTAAAACAAACCTAATATTTTTTGCATTTTTTGGTTATGAAAAGGATTGAATTCAAATAAATCCTAAGTCTACTGATTTCAAAATTGAAGAAAATAAGTTAAAATAATTAACTAAATTAAATCCTAATTCAAAGTTATTTATTTTTATGATTTTTTATGTTGATTAAAAAAAACAAACTAAAAGAAATAAACAAAAACAAAGTAAACAAAGTACAAATGGGCCAGGCAGCAAATCAAGAAAAAAATATAATTCTGGGGGCCTGGGTCGAAAGAGGTGCAGGCTGTCTTTCGACCCAGTGAAGAGGCTGGATCGAAGGTGCATGAGGGGCTGCACTCTGAGGGTGTTCGATCTGGATATGTCATCCTTTAATCTGGAAGTCCTGGGTCCAGTTCGAAGCTGAGCTGTTGAGCTTCGAAACTCTGAACAGGATCCTGAGAATATATTTCCTGCAAAAAACGAAACACATATTAAAGGTCCAGGGGGAAGTTTACCCCCCTGATTCGAATCTCCCCCTTGTTTGCACCTGCTGAATCTGGGTCTGGGTTTGTTTTATCCTGGGATTCGAAGGAGAAACTCAGATTGTGCCCAAGCAATGGCACAATCTCATCTCTGCGTTGTAGCTTATATGTAGCCCATTAAATCATTCACAAATAGCAGTAATAAAATGAATATGCAATCAGAGATCAAAATGAGTTTGAGATTAGATTTCTTTACCAAGCAGAGGTGCTTCGATCTGTAGTTCTGAGGGTGGAGGTGTTCGCTGGGTGGTAGCTTTGGCTTGTGCAAGGATTGGGTATGGCTTCCTGGAAGTGCTGATGACTTTTGGCAGCGTATCTCCAAGTTCTCCCTGCTTCTTTTCTCTATTTTTTTCTGTATATTTTTCGTCCTCTTTTGCAACATTTGTGATCTCTTTATATAGAGGGGGTGGAGGGGACAGGAAGACAAAGGTTTAAATGACCTTGATTATGTGTTTGACAGCCATGAATGAGAATTTGTAACGTTGGCTAAACACATGGGATCTTATCCCTTTTTGAATTTTGAATGATATGTAACTGGCCTTCGAATGCTCCCTTTCGAATGGGCTGATGGCATCCTTCGAATGCTTTTCGAAAGCTTCTTCGAATGAACCCTTTGAATGCCTCTTCGAATGGACCTTTTGGAATTCCAATCGAAGGACACTGTTATAATGCCAATCAAAGTAATTGTCCATAATGCCAATCGAAAGGCTCATTCAGAATACCAATCGAAGGGTCTTTCAGAATGCCAATCGAAGTGCTCCTTCAGAATGCCAATCGAAGTGCTCCTTCAGAATGCCAATCGAAGGGTCTTTCAGAATGCCAATCGAAGTGCGCCTTTAGAATGCCAATCGAAATGCTCCTTCAGAATGCCAATCGAAGGGTCTTTCAGAATGCCAATCAAAGTGCTTCTTCAGAATGCCAATCGAAATGCTCCTTCAGAATATCAATCGAAGTGCTCCTTCAGAATGCCAATCGAAATGTACTTAAAGCATCACTAAAAAATTTTCCTTTTTCTTAGGCAAGAGTTTGTGATCAACCATGCAGGGGGGAGACTTTGGGAAACATGAGAGGGCAAATTTTTGGGTACAACAGTTCCTTATCTCATAGGCAGCCAATCTCTCAAAAGAGAAAAGCCCACTGAGCCAAAACCTATAAAGGAGGCTCAAGAAATTTGGGGCATCCCGCTGACTGTAATCTCGAAAACAGGAACAGTCAAGCAAAAATTAGAGATAATAAATCAAAATAACAAGGTCATTACAAATCCTCGACAACATGAAAAATGTTGCAAAAAAAAATGATGACTGCCTTCAAAAATCCAACTTGTGTGAACCATCACCAAAACGTCGTTCCAAATTCGAATAGAGTTCGACGCACAATTAACTGAGTTTAGGATTGAAGAACATCACGAAGAGCGGGTGGGTACAAATATACTTTGAGCCTTTATCCTTTGTTTCTTAAACCGTGAACCAAGCCACGTTACAACCCTTCAAAAGTCCTAATTGAAGCATGGGTTAGTTCAAAATCATACTGTTACAAAAGGTATCCTGACTCCTGTAAGGCTTTGCCCTAAATCTTGTGTTGAATTTGTCTTATAAAAAGTTTTTTGCTAAAAAATGCATTTTTCAAAACTTCGAGACAAGCATAAACTTTGCATTATTTAAATATCACTGTTTGCATTTGGCTATTTGTTTGACAGCGGAGAAATTCACACAACAAATATCCGATGAACGAAAGCCCTCTCAGTGAACAAAATCACTTTAAAAAGGATGACACTTCCATTGAAAAATATCCTATCAACAAGGGGACTTGACATGTCACTATCCAGCACACCTGGGGTAGTCCAGTCAAGATTTCAAGAAATCTCTGAAGAAGTGCAGAGTAACCAGGGGCAAGTCTCCATCTCCGTCACTTGGGGCATTGAACATCAATCTCGGTGAAGGGTTACGTACAATTAAACATTTTCTGGCAATGTCACAAACACTTGCTACTAGGGGCAATGAAAAATATCTCCAAAATCCTTCTCATAGGATGACTCCCAATAAGGGTTTAATCTCTGAAAACCTTTCCCCAGCTGAGACAACTTCAACGAAGTCATCACCTCTCTAGCAGACCGGCAACAGGGTTTATTTCCCCAACAAAACCAGGATTCCCCAGCTTGGGTTTGCCTCTCCGACTACTACAAATAAAAGGACCGCAACTCCTCTTCCCCAGTAGACTACTCTATAATCCCCAGCAAGTTACTGCGAAACTTGGACACGACCAGATATCAGTTCAACTTAGACCCCCCAGTAGAGCAACGAACGACTAAGACTCCTAAACTCTTTTCCTAAGCAGAAATAAACATACTCCCCACAGAGTTTTCAATATGCCCCAGCGGAGTTCTCCTCAAACAACAAAGCAGGGATCCCCGGTGGAAACATTTTGAGCAAAGTCCAAGATAAAATTACATTTCAATAACATTCATAACATATGCATACAAAATACATATGACACAAATCTCATTTTATTTTGAGAACATCATTACACAATGCATACATCATGACAATGCATACATCATGACATTGCATACAACCAACTCTTTACCTTTTCAGGAAAGATCAATAAACAGGCAAAGATCATCATCTTCTGAGATCCCTTCTAGAGACAGTTCAGATGCGACCCAGATATGGCTGACATTCTGATACTTATTCCAAACTCCTTCTAGAGACAGTTCAGATGCGACCCAGATATGGCTGACATTCTGACACTTATTCCAGACTCCTTCTAGAGACAGTTCAGATGCGATCCCGATATGGCTGACATTCTGATACTTATTCTAGATTCCTTCTAGAGACAGTTCAGATGCGACCCAGATATGGATGACATTCTGATACTTATTCCAGATTCCTTCTAGAGACAGTTTAGATGCGACCCAGGTATGGCTGACATTCTGACACTTATTCCAGACTCCTTCTAGAGACAGTTCAGATGCGATCCAGATATGGCTGACATTCTGATACTTATTCCAGATTCCTTCTAGAGACGGTTCAGATGCGACCCAGATATGGCTAACATTCTGATACTTATTCCAGACTCCTTCTAGAGACAGTTCAGATACGATCCAGATATGGCTGACATTCTGATACTTATTCCAGATTCCTTCTAGAGACAGTTCAGATGCGATCCAGATATGGCTGACATTCTGATACTTATTCTAGATCCCTTCTAGAGACAGTTCAGATGCGACCCAGATATGGCTAACATTCTGATACTTATTCCAGACTCCTTCTAGAGACAATTCAGATGCGATCCAGATATGGCTGACATTCTGACACTTGTTCCAGATTCCTTCTAGAGACAGTTCAGATGTGATCCAGATATGGTTGACATTCTGATACTTATTCCAGATCCCTTCTAGAGACAGTTCAGATACGATCTAGATATGGTTGACATTCTGATACTTATTCCAGATTCATTCAAATTACAGTCCAGATACGATCCAGATTCGGATGTCATTCTGTCACTCATTCAAATTACATTCCAGATATGATCCAGATTCGGATGTCATTCTGTCACTCATTCAAATTACAGTCCAGATACAATCCAGATTCAGATGTCATTCTGTCACTCATTTCAAATTATAGTCCAGATACGATCCAGATTCGGATGTCATTCTATCACTCATTCAAATTACAGTCCAGATACGATCCAGATTCGGATGTCATTCTGTCACTCATTTCAAATTATAGTCCAGATACGATCCAAATTCGGATGTCATTCTGTCACTCATTTCAAATTACAGTCCAGATACGATCCAAATTCGGATGTCATTCTGTCACTCATTCAAATACATTTTAGATACGCTCCAGATGCAGACACAATTCTGACGATCATCCAGACTCAACTCCATTCTCCAGCAGCTCCGGGATTTATTTTTCCCAGCTAAAACATCACATTCCCATACATCATGATACATGCATATACGCATCATACGAATACAATCTCATTTATTTTGAGAACATCATTGCCTGATCCATATCATGCATTGCATATGACTGACCTTTACCTTTCAGGAAGGATACAGTTAAAGTTCTCAGCTTAGTCGAAGATCTGACCAGTTCTTAAATCTCAATTGAATTATCATCGGTTGAATTTCAGATAAGGTTCTCAATCTCGACAGTCTCCTCCGTCATAGTGTGGACAAGTTCTATAACCTCAGCGGTATACTCCCGGTGGGCACGAGACAGTTCCTAGATCTTGATGAAGATGTTTCCCTATGTCATAGTGTGGACAAGTACTATAACCTCAACGGTATACTCCCATTGAGCACAAGTCAGTTCCTAGATCTTGATGTTCTCCTTCGTCATAGTGTGGACAAGTTCTATAACCTCAGCGGTATACTCCCGGTGGGCACGAGACAATTCCTAGATCTTGATGAAGATGTTTTCCTACGTCATAGTGTGGACAAGTACTATAACCTCAACGGTATACTCCCATTGAGCACGAGTCAGTTCCTAGATCTTGATGTTCTCCTCCGTCATAGTGTGGACAAGTTCTATAACCTCAACGGCATACTCCCGGTGGGCACGAGACAGTTCCTAGATCTTGATGAAGATGTTTCCCTATGTCATAGTGCGGACAAGTACTATAAACTCAACGGTATACTCCATTGAGCACGAGTCAGTTCCTAGATCTTGATGTTCTCCTCCGTCATAGTGTGGACAAGTTCTATAACCTCAGCGGTATACTCCCGGTGGGCACGAGACAGTTCCTAGATCTTGATGAAGATGTTTCCCTATGTCATAGTGTGGATGAGTACTATAACCTCAACGGTATACTCCTTTGAGCACGAGTCAGTTCCTAGATCTTGATGTTCTTCTCCGTCATAGTGTGGACAAGTTCTATAACCTCAGCGGTATACTCCTGGTGGGTACAAGACAGTTCCTAGATCTTGATGAAGATGTTTCCCTACGTCATAGTATGGACAAGTACTATAACCTCAACGGTATACTCCATTGAGCACGAGTCAGTTCCTAGATCTTGATGTTCTCCTCCGTCATAGTGTGGACAAGTTCTATAACCTCAGCGGTATACTCCCGGTGGGCACGAGACAGTTCCTAGATCTTGATGAAGATGTTTCCCCCCAATTGAATTATGAACAGGTTCTTAAAACTCAGCTGAAGCATTCTCTCAGTTGAAGTACATGCAGGTTCCTAAATCTCAACAAAGTTAGACTTCCCCAGCATAATCTTCTACAACAACAGGTATGCAAGTTCTCGCTAAGGAATCTCTTATGCGATCAACACTCCTGCAGATGGCATCTATAATCCCATCCTCCTACCAACAATCTCCAAATGGCATCTGTAAGCCCACTCCCGACGTCACAATGCTGATATTACACCATGCGAGTGCAAATTTCTGGGCACTCTAGTGTTCAATTATCTTCCACCTTCGGATCACGAAAGGCTCGAAAGCCAATCTATATCCTCAGGTTTAAGAAAATTGAACAGGGGCAACTGTTGTACCCCAAAATTTGCCCTCTCATGTTTTCCAAAGTCTTCCCCCTGCATGGTTGATCACAAACCCTTGCCTAAGGAAAAAGAAATTTTTTGAGTGGTGCTTTAAGTACCTTTTTATTGGCATTCTGAAAGACCCTTCGATTGGTATTCTGAAGGAGCATTTCGATTGGCATTATGGACAAGCACTTCGATTGGCATTCTGAAAGAGCCTTCGATTGGTATTCTGAATGAGCCTTTCGATTGGCATTATGGACAAGCACTTTGATTGGAAATCTGAAAGACCCTTCGATTGGTATTCTGAATGAGTCTTTCGATTGGAATTTTGGACAAGCACTTCGATTGGCATTATGTCAAAGCCCTTCGATTAGAATTCTGAAAGACCTTTTCGTTTGGCACCCTGGGCCAAGCCTTTCAATTGGCATGCCAAGGGATCCTTCGATTTAGCATTGTGTCAAGGCAGCTTCGATAGGCATGTTAACCATGTCCTTCAATTAGCATGAACAACACCTTTCGATTGGCCTGTTAACAAAGCCTTTCGATTGGAATTTTAATTAGTACCCTTCGATTGGTATCTGAACAAGATCTTTCGATTGGCGTAGAAAAGGACTCTTCGATTGATATTTCAATAAATACCCTTCGATTGATGTTTGGACAAGGGCCATTTGAAGAACTCCTTCCAGGCCATTTGAAAGAGGCCATCAAGAGGGCACTCAAAAAAACAT
This sequence comes from Vicia faba, assembly GCA_948472305.1. Taxonomy (NCBI): domain Eukaryota; kingdom Viridiplantae; phylum Streptophyta; class Magnoliopsida; order Fabales; family Fabaceae; genus Vicia; species Vicia faba. The sequence continues at coordinate 1,054,114,425 of OX451738.1, read as the reverse complement.
GTCTAGGTACACTGAACATGAGCAAATGGCATGTTTCCCTTGCAAATATAGAAATAATTAAATGCTGATTGTGGATTTAATTCCCGAGTCAAAGGCCAGATTCTTGCCTTTTCTGTTCCTAACTCCATAAGAGCTGATTCGACCAGAGTGACTCTCTTCAAATTAAGCAGTCGAAGCAGAAGGAGTCCCATTCGAAGGAGGCAAATCAGGACCAATCGAAGAGTAGGGCCTGAATGCATTCGAAAATCAAAAGTGTCCAGGTTCATTCAAGAGACATGAATATTTCAAAAAAGGAAAATTTTTAATATGTCTGATTCTTGTCTCATAGCTTTAAAGTCCTGTTTAATGGGTTGTCTCTTGCCGTTACTAGACCCCCACACTCCTATAAATACAAGGGCCAGCATACATATCCGAGAGAACGAACAGGCCAGAAAAAACAGAGGGGGAACAAAAACATTACAAAAATTAGAGAACATAAAAGAAAAGGAGAACAAAAAAACATTGGAGAGGCGCTGCCCATACAATCCATCAAAGGTTGTCAGAATTTTCCAAGCCAAAGAAGTCCTTCAGATCGAAGGTGCCCACGCCCAGAAGCCCTCAGATTGAAAGTGCTCCCATCCAGCCAGTACCCAAATCGAAGATTCAATCTACTGGTAAGAGAGGGTAAATTGTCAAAACTTTTCATTTTGCATAACACCTCCATATTTTCTATCCCATTCGATTTGCCATCCTAGACAGAATTCAAGGGCTTGGGTTTGGCCCCAGGTCATGTTCTTTGTTAGCTAACATTTGCTGCAGATTTAGCCTGAAAAGACTCAGGGCACGCAGGATCGAAGGGCCTGGGATTCGATACCAGGCCCTGAGTTTTATTTTGCTAACATACTTTTGCAGGTATAGCATCCCAGATCGAAGGAGACACCTTCTCTGGATCGAAGCTTCCCATAGTCCTCCTGGATCGAAGAAGGCATTTTTCCCAGGATCGAAGGGAAATCCCCTTCCCTGGATCGAAGGTTGTTCATGCCCACTTCCTGGCCCAATCGAAAGAACCATGACCCTGTTTGGATCGAAGCTTCCATTCCCTCCTTGGCTCTAAGCTCCTTTTTTCTCTGGATCGAAGGATCCCCCTTGTATTTTATTTTTGTTTTCATTGACATCTTTTTTATCTTTCTAATTAACATTAAAATAAAAAAAATCACAAAAACATTAGGCTAGTTGTTTTTCCAACTATATTTATTTCTTAAATAAATTAATTAATTATTTTAACATTTTTCTTAAAATTAAAAAAATTAATTGACTTAGGCCTTATGTTCTTTTATATAAAAAACAACAAAAAGATTTTATTCTTAGGATTTTTAGAGGTTATTTTCATATTCGCGCGCGTTTATTTTACTGTAATTGCCTACTGGTTTGTAATAGCTTAACTAAGACTTTTACACTTTACTGCTTTATCCCCCTAATTTTGGACATGTAAATAATCCTCCTCCCCGAAGCCTTGTAATAGTGTAGGATTTACAATTCCCGCACTTTAAATTCATGTACATATATTAACTGTTTAGATGTATGCTAACTAGGATTGCATGACAAGATCTATCTTGATTTAAAATCAACCGTAGATCACCATAACATGTACAAAGATAATATAAACTGAAAATTGACACACTCGCACATGCCACTCTTAGGGTACGCCTCACTTGGTTGCCTCGAACGTGGTCATTGAGTATAGGAAGTCTTATAGGTCGCCCTCCTATCCAAAGATCAAAGTTGCCTCGAAATGGTTGCCTCGGATAAAATGATCTAAGACATTAGGGTTACCACTAAGGCGTCCTAACATTGCTTTAGTGACCACACGTCCCTTAAATCGAATTGACCCAAAAACTCCAACGACGGTGCTACCTACTCCTCAATAGTGGGATAGCATTGTCTAAAGGACATTTACACAGTTTAATTCCTTTCTGAGTAGGTAGAGGTTCTTAAGTACTTGCTCCTTTTAAAACAAAACAAAACTTTTTCGCACTTACACTCTCTTCAAAAACAAAACTTTTTACAAAACCCACAAACACAAAGAAAAGCAAACTTTTGAAAACACAATGAGCAAGTACCTAAGAGCCCGTGGATAACCACGGATAGAAAGGATGCTAACACCTTCCCTTTCTATAATCTACCTCCCGAACCCGAGAAACATATCAAAAAGGAATTTTTCTGTGCTTTTGTCCTTTCCTTATTGGATAAAATAAAAGACGGTGGCGACTCTTGCTTACCGCGACATTTTGCGAAAACAAACGCAAAACACGAACCAGCATTCAAAAACAGTCAGTTCTCATTCCCACCGATCACAGAGACTTACTGCTATTTGTCATGGTCAAACGTACCAAAAACGGATGATCAAGGCATTTAACAAGAAAGTCAGACGACAAGAGTATCAAGTTGGGGATCTGGTTATCAAGCGCATTATCCTACCTCAAGGTGATCCCAGGGGCAAATGGACCCCTACTTACGAAGGGTTATTTGTGGTTAAGAACATTTTCTCAGGAGGAGCTATGATTCTAACCACCATGGATGGTGACGACCTTCCTCACCCCGTCAATGCAGACATAGTGAAAAGATACTACGCATGATCAAAGACTCGCTAGGTCGACTGGCCTAGGCAAAAATAAGGGCTTCCCGGTGAACCAAAAGGGTTCGGGCAAAAATAAGGGATGAAAATGAAAAAAATTGTACACCCGGCAAGTCGAAAACCTGAAAAGGCGGATTGGGCAAAAATGGGTATCCCGGTGGACTGAAAACCCGAAAGGGCAGTCCAGGCAAAAATTAGGGATCAAAGCGTAATACTATGTCTCATTGGATCACCTTGCATCCAGACTTCGGTATCGACTATCAAGCTCAGACGATACTAATCAATCTGATTCATCTTCAACCAACAACAAAGTGATGAGATGTTCGGGGATATAAGGGCAATAGCAGAGTTGGAACCCAGTGGGATCATTCACATAGCTATTTTGTTTTTTTTCTTTCACAAATTGTGTAAATTCTATTGTTCGGCGGCGTTCTCTTACTAGGACGTCAGCCCCTTGTACAAAAATGCCTATTTACAGGCCAAATTTCAAAATCAATACAAATCATTTTCAGACAAATTTCAAACTGTTTTTCCTTTACCTGTTTTGTTTTGCGAAGAACGTCCAATGTACATTTTATATATATGCATTTGACATTAATTGTTGCTCATAAATATTTACATGCGAAACAAAAGATGAATTACGGGTAATAGCAGAAACAGGGGCAAATAAGAATTGTCTGAACTGTACAGTTGCTCTGTTCACCAGGTACCAAGGTATATTCAGCTGAAGAATATGGCTAAGATACCTTCACTCCCCGTAGAGTAAGGCAGTAATGGTAGCTCTCCCCAAGAAGAGTTAGTCTACCATCAGTACTAAAAGGGTCTTAATATTCCCCAGCGGAGTGTAAGAATATTCCCCAGCAAGCATAAGAGTATCCCCGACAGTCTTAATATTCCTCAATGGAGTATAAGAATGTTCCCCGGTAGAATACAATATACCCCAGTGGAGTCAATATTTTCCCAGCACGGTCTAAAAAGCTTCCCCAACAGAGTTGAATCATCATCCCCAGTAGACTCTGGAAGCTTATCCCCTGCGGAGCACAAATAAATCTCCCCAGCCAAATTTAGAGGGTTATCCCTACAAGAGTCTAACAGGATTATTCCCAGCAAGTGGCAACTGAAAGATCGTCCCCAGTGAAGTTCTTTCCTTTCACAAGCAGGAATTCAATCCTTAACAGATTCAGCATCACCAGCAACGATAATCCATTCCCAGCGGAGTTTATCGTTGAAATCCCCAGCGGAGCTTATCAGCGGAATCCCCAGTAGAGTTTATCAGTGACATTCTCAGTAGAACATCTCTTCCCCACAGAGTAATTCCCCTCGAAGTATTCTCCTCATCAGTTTATTCCCCAACGGAGTTATCTTCTCCTGCAAGTTCATCATCTTCGTTCATCATCCCCAGCGGAAACGAAGAATTCAACTCTCTCTCCAGCAGCTCTGGGATTTATTTCCCCCCAGCTAAAACATCACATTTCCATACATCATAATACATGCATAGACGCATCATACCATGCAATCTCATTTATGTTGAGAACATCATTGCTTGATCCATATCATGCATTGCATATGACTGACCTTTACCTTTCGGGAAAGATGCAGTTAAATTCTCAACTACGTCAATGGAGACAAAATCAGTTAAATCGATTCCTAAAGATTTTTCTGAGGCAAAGTCAGTCAATAGAGACAAAATCAATTAAATCGATTCCTAAAGATTTTTCTGAGGCAAAGCCAGTCAATGGAGATAAAATCAGTTAAATCGAATCCTAAAGATTTTTCTGAGGCCAGTCAATGGAGACAAAATCAATTAAATTGATTCCTAAAGATTTTTCTGAGGCCAACCCGTCAATGGAGACAACCCGTCAATGGAGACAACCCGTCAAAAGAGACAACCCGTTAATGGAGACAACCCGTCAATGGAGACAACCCGTCAAAAGAGACAACCCGTTAATGGAGACAACCCGTCAAAAGAGACAACCCGTCAATAGAGACAACCCGTCAATGGAGACAACCCGTCAATGGAGATAACCCGTCAAAAGAGACAACCCGTCAATGGAGTCAACCCGTTTATGGAGACAACCCGTCAAAAGAGACAACTCGTCAATGGAGACAACCTGTCAAAAGAGACAACCCGTCAATGGAGACAACCCGTCAAAGGAGACAACCCGTCAATGGAGACAACCCGTCAAAGGAGACAACCTGTCAATGGAGACAACCCGTCAATAGAGACAACCCATCAATGGAGACAACCCGTTAATGGAGACAACCCGTCAAAGGAGACAACCCGTCAAAAGAGACAACCCGTCAAATGAGACAACCCGTCAAAGGAGATAACCTGTCAAAGGAGACAATCAGTCAAAAAAGACAAAACCACCTACCTACAATCACCAAATGGCATCTGTAAGCCCATTCCAGACATCACAATGTTGATACTACACCATGCGAGTGCAAATTTCTGGGCACTCTAGTGTTCAATCATCTTCCACCTTCGGATCACGAAAGGCACGAAAGCCAATCTATATCCTCAGGTCTAATAAAATTGAACAGGGGCAACTGTTGTACCCCAAAATTTTCCCTCCCATATTTCCCAAGACATGTCAAGAATAACTTCCAAGTTGCTCAAGATTGCTCAAGAGTTGGACAGTCAAATCATCTCCTAAGACAGTCAACCTCAAATTAGGGTTTTGTGTTGCATCAAGGTCCTTGCATCAAAATGACCTCAAGTTCTCCCCAATGCCTTAATATGTTCTCAAGATCATCCATGTCAAATTTCAAGCCTTACAGAGGAAGTTTGGTCAGCCAATTGCTCAAGAGGCCCAAAAATCGACTGTGCTAGGGCAAAAGTCAACTGTGGCCTACAAATAGTTAAACCTCAATATTTTTTGTCAAAATTCTCATTTTGAAGGATAATTAATCATTTTATCAAGGTTTGATTATGATTCATCAAGGATTGCTCAAAATTCATCAAGACTCAAAAGTTGCTAAATTAGGGTTTTGTAGGAAAAGTCAACTCAACTTTGACCAAGCATAACTTTCTCATACTTTATGAGAAATGACCCATCCAAAGCTAATTTTGAATAGGATGCAATTTCCTACAATCCACCTTCACACCCCAAGATCAAGAAATGCACTCACAAAAAGTTACAAATTTGGACATTATAGGTCATTTTTGAAAGTCAACAAAAACACCTTTTTTCCAAAGCTTATAACTTGAGCATGGAATATCAAAATGATATGATACCAAAAGGGTTGGTTATAGGACATCTCAAGGTTTCTAAAAAGTCCAAGAACACCTCAAAAAGTTCAAAATTGAAGGAGTCATGCATTGTTGAAGTTGGGCATTTTTCCAAAATTGCCAAAAGTCAACTATCCCCAAAACTTCAAATTTTGTCAAAAGGGCCCACTTTTTTCCACTTGATTTGATCTTGTCACACCACACACGTGTCCTATATTCAGTTTTATGTCCAATTATTAATTTTTCTATTTTATTTGATTTTTATTGATTTAATTCATTTTAAATCAATTTAAATCAAAATAAAATCCAAATCTTAATCAAATGGTATCTTTTTGATCATTACAGGTCTTTAATATCATTATGGACATGACCAAATTCGAATTAAGGCATATCATGACCAAATATTGGATTTTTTTGACAAATATGGAAGCTTGTTCATGGAAGATCATATCAAATCTTGAATCATCAATACTCATGGATTCAAAGCCCAAAACTAAACCTAATTGCTTCCAATATACTTATACAATGCAAAGCATACGAGAACATGACCAAAAGGCTGCAAAAATCACAATACAAAAACTTGAAAAAAGCTTAAAAAGTGTGGGATCGAAATCTTGGTTGGAGGCCAATTCAACCCAAAATCTCAACGTGGTTCAATTGCCAGGAGTCCACTGAAGCTATTGGAATCAAAACCAAGCCCTGAAACCTCCTAAATCGCGCTGTAAGTTTCTTTGAACATGGCCCTGTACACGAAAACATAATCCCTTATTCTTGCATCTTTTTGCCAAAATCTTGACACTATCATGTTTATCGTTCCATTTAGAACGTTTCTAGATTATTTGATTTTGTTTTGGTAGCCTGTACAGCCATACCCGAAACTAGGGTTTGGCTTTCTCGTTTTTAGGCGTTTTCGTTTCAGGTGAAATCAGCAATACCAATGACCATGGTTGTGTTCAGGGAGGAGAGACGAGCATGGTGATGGTCTTAGTTTGCATTTACATGGCCTGGAATTTGTTTTAGGATGATCCCACGGATCTTGCTGCGGATAAAAATCCGCAGGTAAGAAAACCAGTGTTCCAACGAAGAAGATGTTGACGCGTCTCTATCCCATAGGTGGTTTCAAATCTCACGCCTTTTTATTTTTTATTTACAGCATATTGTTTGTTTTTAGCATATAACATTTACCACTTATTCCACTAACAATAGAAACAAAGTGATGCAATGGCAAGCGCGTTGGTTCAAAGTCCAATGAGACCTGGGTTCGAATCCCAGGTCCCCCAATACATTTGTTGCATTTTTTCTTCAGGTAATTGCATGTGATTTCAGCAAGCGTAGCACACCATACTCCTCAAATCTCCAGGCGCCAGATGGCCTCCAGGCCAAATCTGATGGCCTAAAAATGATGACCACCATAAGACCTAGTCAACGCATGTGCATGGAATTCCAGAATGTCAAACAAGGCTTACACGTTTGGGCCTGGAAAATTGCTGAACAAACCTCCAGATTGGGCCCAACACCCTCCCCATTGGGTTATTTCTTTTCTTTTTATATTTCTTTTTTTAATTTAATTATTTTGTTAATTATTATTATTATTTACACTAACTAATTAAAATTATTTTTCTTCATAAAATCAGAAAACACAAAAAATATTATTTTTATTAAATTCATCATTTTATTTTTGTAAATAAATTAATTTAATTAATTTAGTGTTAATTAGGTTAACTTTTAATATCTTTTGCAAAATAATTAAAATCAATGTAGAATATTAGGTTTTTACTAACTTTGATTAAAATTATTTTATTTCCTTTAATATTCAAAAATCCAAAAATATTTTCATTAATTAATTAATTTAATTGTTAATTTAGATCTAGTTTCTTTTAATTCAAAAAATAACAAAAAATCTCTTTCTTTGATAAAAAAGGGTCAAAACCCTAAAAAACACGCCGATTTAATTTTCTCGCACGCGATCAATTTTGTCTTATTATTGTAATTGCTTCCGGAATGTAATAGCTTTTAATTAGGACTTTAATTATTTATCGCTTTATTTTACTTTCTGCAATTTAAATTAAAAGGGTTGCTTTTGGTGATGTAAATACCCGACGCCTTGTAATAGTTTAGATTTAATTTTCGCAATTTAAATTCCGCAACTATACACTGTTAGATGTTTGATAATAGGGAATGCATGACAAGATCAAATGTATGAACTTAAAATCAACATAGCTCACCCATAACATGTACAAAGATAAATAACTGAAAAACAACAAACTCGCACATGCGCACTCTTAGGGTACACCTCACTTGGTTTCCTTCGAACGTGGTCATTGAGTATAGGAAGTTTTAGAGGGTCGCCTTTTTATCCAAAGATCATAGTTGCCTCGAAACGATTGCCTCGGATAAAATGATCTAAGACATTAGGGTTACCGCTAAGGCGTCCTAACATTGCTTTAGTGACCACACACCCCTTAATCGAATTGACCCTTAAACTCCAACGACGGTGCTACCTACTCATCAATAGTGGGATAGCATTGTCTAAAGGATATTTGTACAGATTAATTCCTTTTCGAGTAGGTAGATGGTTCTTAAGTACTTGCTCATTTTAAAACAAAACAAAACTTTTCGCACTTACACTCCTTTCAAACAAAAAACTTTTTCAAACCCACAAACACAAAGAAAAAGAAATTTTGAAAACACTTTGAGCAAGTACCTAAGAGCCCGTGGATAACCACAGATAGAAAGGGTGATAACACCTTCCCTTTCTATAATCTACCTCCCGAACCCGAGAAACATCTCGAAAAAGGAATTTTTCTGTGCTTTTTTTCCTTTCCTTGTTGGATAAAATAAAAGACGGTGGCGACTCTTGCTCACCGCGACATTTTGCAAAAACAAACGCAAAACGCGAACCAACATTGTAAAAAAGTCAGTTCTCTTCCCACCGATCACACATAATATAGTAAAGATGCAAGTATGCCCTAGACATCATCACTTTCCTAAATCAGCAAACCCTTCAGAAAATATATCAAAAGCAAAAAGTGATTTATTTCATAAAAGAGGAAAGAGGAAAGATATCACCTAGCCAGCAAATAATCTAAAGTCATGCCAAGACAAACAGGCTGTTATTGCTACAAAGGCATGCTACAAAAACAGTCCAAGAAGACTTGCTCTCAAAGCATCATTATGCTGCCCATAGTAGTACAAGACCTGTCCAAATTCTACATAAAAACATGTCAAAATAAACCACAAAAAATAGCTCTGCATAACTGTCCAAATCCTGCCCAAAACTTTCACAAAAATAGCAACAAAAAAAAATCTACATGAGAAAGCATAGAATCAGCATGACAAAAGGGTTCAAATCCCATCCAATTTTCCCCCCAATCTTCTCATTTTCATTCAATATAAACACATAGCAACAAAAATACGAAGGGAGCCAATTTTTGCCATCCAACTAAAAAACCCTCATACTGTTATAAAAAAACAGCAAGCAGGGACAAACCGGCAACACAATAAAACCAGCAAAATCCCAAAAAAACTCAGGGCCAAATCTTTCCATAAATCTTTTGTCTCAAACAAAATACTCAAAGCCAACAAAAATAACCAACAACTCAAAAACCAAAATTCACAGTGAACCAGTAACTCAAACAAACAACAAAAAAAGCCAAAAAATTTGTTCATCATTTTTCCCTTTTCAAAATCTATTCAGAACATACAAAGCTACACACAAATCTCAGAAATTGCAAGAACCCCACAAAGTCACAGCAAGCTACCAAGTAAGCCAAACCCTAACCCTCATCAACATTTTCCATTTGTTCAAAAAAACCCTTCCAGGAAAAATCTAAGACCACAAGTTCAGAAGAAGAGAGAAAGCAAGATATAAGCTCAGATAATACCAGCAAAAACTTCAAAAAGGTTAAAAGCTCACGGATCTAAAAACTACGGCCTACGCCTTCTTTTTTATTTTTGTTTTGGCTTTCCATTTAGCATCCTTTATCATAATCACTAATTTTTGTCACTATCTTTGACTTAGGGTTTACGTCCACCCCTCTTTAGATCTAGGGCTTTAGATTGAAAATCTGCAAAAAAATTAACTACAGATTAGTAATTAGGGAGAGGAGACAATCATATTGGTGTAAGAAATGTAGCGTTTGGAGTCACGTCGCCGCCGTCACCGCCGTAAGGAGATTTCCGGCGCGGCCAAGTTGCCTTCTCCGGTGAAGGTCTCCAACGAGAGAGAAGAGAGAGCATCGTGTGAGGAGGATTTGAAGAGAGAGAAATAAATATGAATTATGAGGTTTCTGTGTTTCCACTTAATTAATTTTATTTCTTTGTTAATCACACCTTGGCCCAATCCGGTGGTGACACTTGTCACCACCCCTTAATCACTATGAAGGATCATATGGATACATCCCCATGTTAATCATTCGTGTACCCTAATCACCCATCCATCTGTTTCCATCTTATCATCTATCAATAACCCTTTAGAGCACCATAGATGCACACCCATGGTGCACCTCCAGGGGACTGCTGCACCTGATCAGCCAGAAGCATTGGGCTTTTTGATTTCTACACCCCCACATTTTCTCCAATGCAAGCCCATTTCTGAACTTTTCCCTTATATTTTTTCTTTTTATTATTTTTTATTATTTGATTTTTGTTTTATATTTCAGCATATATTTAGAATTGCAAATAGGTTAATATTTGTTTTAAATAATTATTAACTTTAAAATAATTTTTGTTTGACATTATTAATTAAATCATTAATTAATTTTATCAAATAAAAAGAGTTTTAACTTAAAAAATTATTTAACGGTTTGGACTTGTATTGTGTGATTTAAATATTGGTTTCTTACTATCACCCCCATTCATTAATTTGTACCCCCATTCCCGAAGCTCTGTAATAGCGTAGAATTTCAATTCCCGCATTTTATTGTTTTACTTATTACTGTATAGTAATTAGGCGTAGTGATCGGTGGATCTGGAACTGACTGTTTAACGCTGGTTCACGAAATGTCGCGGAAGCAAGAGTCGCCACCGTCTTTTATTTTCTCCAATTGGAAAGGACAAAAGCACAGAAAAATTCCTTATAGAGATTGCTCTCGGTTCGGGAGGTAGGTTATAGAAAGGGAAGGTGTTAGCACCCTTTCTATCCATGGTTATCCATGGGCTCTTAGATACTTGCTCATCGTGTTTTCAAAATTGTTTGTTTGCTTTTCAACTGTGGGTTTTAAAAAGTTTCTTTGAAAATTCCAGTTCGACTCATGTATCAGTCCTCAAGAGTGTTTGAAAAATTGCTTTCGAAAGCTTTTTGAAAAGGTGTCGGTGTGAAAAGTATTTTTGAATTTGTTTTGAAATTTAGAGCAAGTATCTACGAGAACCTACCTACCCTAAGGAATTCGTCTGTGTAAATGTCCTTTAAAGTAGTGCCATCCCACCATTGAGAGGTAGGTAGCACCACCGTTGGAGGTGTTCGGGTCAATTCGAGGTTCGGGACATGGTGATCACCAGAGCAATGGGAAGACACCTTAGAAGCTACCCTCATGCCAGGTTCCCGGATCATGAGGACTTACTAAGACATCCTCTACTCGACGATCACCTTTCGAGGCAAGGCAACAGTGAGGCGTACCCTAGGGGTGGTGTGTGCGATTTGTGTGTCGTTTTCGTTTGCATTTATCTTGTCATGTCATTGGTGTTCTACGCTTGATTTTATTTTGTCCATTCATTCTTGCATGCTTTGTTTAACAGTTAAAAGTTTGCGGGAAAGTAAATCCTAAGCTATTACAAATGGCGCGGGTCCACATCGCCAAAATTAACCAGGACCCGATTTGACAGAAAAAATAAAGAAAGTAAAAGTGCGAGAAGTAATTTACATGGCTTCGGGAGAGGTACATAATTATTTAAGCAAAATAAAATAAATATGCGAACGAATAAGAAATTAAGAACATGGGCGTTGGACCCTTTTGCAAAAATTAAAATTAATGAGGAATTAAAATTAAAATTAAAAGAAAGCAAGAATTTGTTTTTTTGGTATTTTTATGTTTTTTAAGATTTAATGAAAAAAAGGAATTAATTAAAATAAAATGCTAAACCTAATTCTAATTACTTTTAAGTTATGAAGAAAAATATTGAAGTTTTTAACCTAAATTAGACCTAATTTTTACATGCAAGTTTAAATATGAAAATAAATAAAATAAATAATATTATTATGAAAAAGAAAAATTAAAAGGAATAAAAACAATTATTAAATCTAGTTCTATATTTTTAGATTTTTGTCATGAAAGAAATTAAAGTTAAAACCCTATTTTAAACTAATTAATTTACATGCATATTTATTTATAAAAAATACTAGAAATAAAAATATTGATTATTTTTGCTCTTTTCTGACTTTTTTATGTGTTTTATGATTTTTGTGAAAATAATTAATTAAAGCAAAACAATAAAGAAAATAAAATAATAATTGAAAATAAAATATAAGAAAAATATAGAAAATTGCAAACCAGGGGGGGTGGTAGTCCCCAATTGTGAGGTGTGATCTTGAGTAATCTGGCCCAATAACTTTCCAATTCGTTGACTTTTTTGGGTAGCGTACTGAAGCGTGGACCAGGGTTTATGATGCTCTCCAATTTTCAGCCTTTGATTTGAGCCTGATAGACGCGTGGATGGACAGATGATGAAGGAACATGATGGTCCTCAATATGATGCCTGCATGTGATGATGAATTGGAAAAGAATATGGAAATAACGTAGACCTGGGGCTCGAACCCAGGTCATGCACTTCACCAGCCAACGCGCTTGCCATCCGTGCCAATTTACTTATCTGTATATTAAATAATCCAAGAACAATATAATAAGAAAGTAATGGTTAGTGGTGGTTAGCGCGCGAAATTTGAACAAGCCAGTCAGCGTGTGCCACGACGTCATCGTCTTCACCATCCCTGAAATACAAAAACATGAGGCAACGGTTTTATACGCGTTTTCTTAAGCCAGCTTTGGGAAAATAGCGAATAGGTCTTAGAGGGTCAATAAATTAGGCGCGATGGGTGTATCTTCTTCGTCCAGATGCACTGATTTGAATGGTATGGGTCTGGAAGGCTAATTTTTCCTCGTTTCAAAATCCCCAAATTAAGGTCCTGTAAACCCTAATATTCTCTCATGGCGAAATCGTGTATAATGCATAAAACTTCAATCAAATCACAGGGTTAGTTTCAGAATAAGCCAATCAGTATAAATGTATCAAGAAAACACAATGAAAATGCCTAGAATGTGAGATACGATTATGCATTTTTCATGAAAAATTTCAGGTTCAGTATACCAATTCCTGAGGTTTTGATGGATGTTCTTGATTGCAATCGCTTCTGGACAACCCTGGCAAGCTAATGGAACAAGTTTCGTGCCTTGAATCCACCTAAAAAGTGTTTTTCAGATTTGAGTTTTTAGAGAATTTTTTCAAGTTTGTGAATGGCTTTCTTGCGCAGCTTAGTGTGTCTTGGCATTAGGGTTGTGATCTAGCATATGTAGTGAGTCCATTAGGTCAAGAAAAGTAGAACAAATCCAATGCATTCATGGCTTTTGAAAATTTGATTCTTTAAGATTTTTTCATATCTTTTTCCATGCAATTTTGTGTCAATTAGGATCCAATCAAACCAAATCTTCCCATATTTGAATGTGCACGAATTATTGAGTCTAAAACATGTGCAAAAAGATTTGTTAGGTTAAGTTAAGTATTTTTCACATATTTAAATGATTTAAATGAATTAATATAAATAACAATTCAAATAAATAAATAAAAAATGAGAAAATACTTCCCTTTGGGCCAAGTGGTCGTGCACATGTCATGGATGATGAATTATGGAAGAAAAATGGGCCCATTAGCAATTTTAGGTCATTTGAATCAATGTTGACTTTTCAAAATATCCAAAAATTTCCCAACTTCCACAAGGCATAACTTGCTCAATTTTTAAGCTTTTCTCATGTTCTTGGACATTTTGGAAAGGTATTTGAGTCCTCTAACCAATGCCTTTGGTCCCATGTCATTTTGATTTACCAATATCAAGTTATGTCCTTTGACTTAAAGTCCCTTTTTGTTGACTTTTGAAAATGACCTATAATGTTGAAATTGATAACTTTTTGTGAGAGCATTTCTTGGACTTGAAGTATGAAGATGCGTTGTAGGAAATGTCTTTCTCTTAAAAATGAGCTTTGGATGGAATTTTTCTGATAATCCATGTGAAAGTTATGCCCTGGTCAATTTCAGTTGACTTTTTCAGCTGTCCAAATAAGGAAACTTTTTGCATTTTGATGATTTCTGAGCCAAATTTTGAGAATCATGATCAAGCATTGATCAAATGATGTTTGTGGCTTCAAAATGATATGTTGACCAAAAATTTGAACTTTTGACTGTCAAATGACCATTTTGCCCCTACAGTTGACTGTAGTGCAATTAGGGTTTTTGACTGTGCAATTTTGTACTGAATGTCTTGAAACTTGATATGAGGATGCTTGACCATGTTTATAGGCATATGAGACTTGATTGGACCTTTGGAAACTTCATTTTCTTGACCAAAACACAAACCCTAATCTTGACTGTATAGGAGATCTTTGACTGTGCAACCCTTGGGGAGATTTTGAAGCTTGGCTTTGCAATTTCTTGAAGAATATGGGAGGGCAAATTTTGGGGTACAACAGGCGTATATGGAAAGATTTAAAATTAATCGCTAGATAAACCTAATTTCAAAGATAAAATTAACTTGAATCAAAAACACTTTTCACACGCGCACCTCTAGGGTAACCTCGCTCGTTGCCTCGGAAATACAATCATGTCCCTGAATATGGGCGCTTTAGCAAAGACCCTCGATAAAAAAGATCGTAGTCCCTTGATGACCCTCGAAGTTGCCTTCGATAAAACGATCTCGTCCCTTACGAAAATTGCTAAAGCGTCTCATAAGTTGCTTTCGATGACTATAAAATTGACCCGCGCCTGTCCCCTTACATCCAACGATGGGGCTTCTTACCAAATCAATGGTAAGCTAGCAACATTAAAAGGAGGAAGAAAATAACATTTGAGACCTTCCGAGTAGGTAGATTCGCTCCTATTTGCTCGCTTGCTCATGACAAAAACATTTTTACACCAAATCTCAAAACATTTTCAAAAGACAAGACCTTTTGTATACGTTCTTCTAGAGACGAGAACCATTGCAAAACATCTTTTTCAAAAACCACTTTCCAAAACACAATCCACAAACACATCTTTGAACTATCTTTCGAAACAAAACTTTGTACGCGTTCTTATAGAAACGAGAACCATTACAAAGAGATTTTCAAAACACTTTCAAAGCCCACACCACAAGCACATTGTCAAAACAAAAGCAAATAATCTAAGCGAGTAACTAGGAGCCCATGGAAAACCATGGATGAAAAGGGTGCTAATACCTTCCCTCTTCATAATCTACCCCTCGAACCCAAGAAATAATCTCGAAAGGTCTTTCCTATGCTTTTTTCACCTTTCCTTTTGGATAAAAGGAAAGTCGGTGGCAACTCTTGCTATCCGCACAAATGCGATCAAAACGCAAAACATCAAGTCAGTTCTCCCACCGTATCACAGAACTGGAGACTCTGTTGGGGACTAGAAACTTAAAAGTGGGGTTACCTTAGGGTCAGATCACCTTTACTTGCTTTAATTGTTTGATTTGTGTGTTTTATATTTTGTTCTTTGTATTGGGCTTGCTTTGATCCTCCACCCGGATCTGGGACACCTTTTAGGTAAATAGCAATAGATTATGGAAACTGTACGGCATAGACCGATATGGTTGAAACAATGTCTATGTTAGTGTGACGCATTTGTGGGTACCGGTATCCCTCGTGGTGAATCGAGGAGAATACGAGGATTCTCATTTTACCTAGAATATGGTCGACTCCTCAGTTTGGCTACATCCAACTTCCAAGAAGAGATGATGTGTGTACTATTCCAATTCTTTGATCCCGTACATCATTGTTTCACTTTCCCGGACTATCAGTTGGTACCTACACTGGAAGAGTTCTCTCTACTCTTAGGGGTTCCCGTGCTTGATCAAATACCGTTCACCGGTCTAGAAGGGATTCCAAAACCTGAAGTCATTGCCGAAGCTTTGCATATGAAGAGGGCCGACATCATAGCCAATTGGGAGACAAGAAGCGGGGTTAAAGGCTTTCTAGCCAAGTTTCTATTGGAAAAGGCTCGTTCATTTTGGGACGACATAGATTTCCAAGCTTTCGAAGACGTCCTGGCTCTTCTCATTTATGGTTTGGTTATGTTCCCCAATTCGGACCAATCCATAGATGTTAATGCCATTAAAGTATTTATCTCTCGCAATCCTATACCTACCTTACTAGGAGAAATCTTGCATTGCCTTCATACCCGCACCATGAAGAAAAGAGGTACTCTTTTATGTTGTGTCCCCCTACTCGTAAAATGGTTCACTTCACACCTACCTCAATCAGCATTGAAGAACGAGCAAAGACTGGCTTGGTCTCAAAGGATGATGTCTCTCACCCACTCTGACATCCGTTGGTGTTCGAGATCCTTGGAAGATGTCTTTATCATTAACCGCTGCGGGGAGTTCCCTAACGTACCTCTACTTGGTATTAGGGGAGGTATCACCTACAATCCCTGCTTAGCTTTTCAATAGTTTGGGTATGCCCGAAGAGACGGCCCTCGTGAGATGCTCATTCAAGGTCTGGTGTTCGACTACGACAAAGAAGACCAAGGTTACCGCCAGAGGTTTACACGAGCTTTGGGAATGGTGAACAAGATAGACAGTAGGACTTTGGGACACAAAATCTCTATCCCTCTCGAGCCTTACCTTAGGTGGGTACGGGATCGTGCTCAGAGTCTCGTGATGCCTTACCTTTCCATCCTTCCTGTCATCATAGAGCCTGTTTTGAAGGAGACGTCTCATACACCGTTCTTCATCCTGACATGCCTACCTCTCTCAAAGACTTGCAGAAAGCTTGGGTTCAGTTGAAGGAAGAGCGAGACACCTTTGAAGCCCAGTTTTACGCCAGTGAGAAGAAGGTTCTGGAGCTCACCAAGCTGCTTCATGAAGAGAAAAACCTGAATTCCTACATCGCTCTAAAGAGGATGCGTTCAGTCTTTTTGTCTTAGGAGTTTTGTTGTATTTTGTTTCTTTCATTGTAAGCCCAAAGAGGCATGATGTATTCAAACTTAGATTTAATATAACGTGTGTTCTTTTTGGTTTGAACAAATTTAAATCTCTAAATTTCCTTGAAATCATTTGCATATTGCATCTTCATTCATCATAACATCATACAAGTTTCTCATAACAGGTCTCCTTATCCTTCTACTATTTATTTCGGTGAGACAGATGTTAAATAGACTGTGAAAGATCTTCAGGCGCAGAATGCCCAGTTTTAACAAATGCTCTTAGCTCTGACAAAAGGACAAGAGGAGTTGAAGACTCAACTGGCCAAAGAGAAGAAGAAGAAAACAAAGAAACCACCAGATATTGTGATCATGGGAAGGAGGTTCCAGGGACAAGCCAGACGAACTTTAAACTTCGCAACATAATCGGGCGAAGGAGATAATCAAGAAGACAGGACCAAGGAAGTGAACAAAAACCCAGCATCTGAAGAAGAGGAAGAACCTGACTACTCTGAGGAACAATATCCTCCTGCTGATAATAAATACAAAGAGGTAGAGGATCGCTTGAATGTTATGGAGGTCCAGAGGGTACCCGAATTGGATTTTGAAGAGTTAGGACTTGTCTCAGGGGTTGTCATCCCGCAAAAATTCAAGGTTCCCACTTTCGCTAAATATGACGATGTCTCTTGCTCGAAGTTGCATTTAAGGTCATACGTCAGAAAGATTCAACCCCATACGGCTGATAAGGATCTGTGGGTGCATTTTTTCTAGGAGAGCTTGTCAGGGACGCAGTTGGATTGGTTCTATCAGTTAGAAGGGACCAATATTCGTAATTGGGAAGATTTGGATGCTGCCTTTTATAAACAATAACAGTATAATGCTGACTTAGCTCCAACTCAGACACAATTGCAAGGCATGTCTATGGGTGCAGGTGAAGGTTTCAAAACCTATGCTCAAAAATGGAGGGATCTCGCAGGCAGAGTCCAACCCCCTCTATCTGACAGAGAATTAATGGATATGTTCCTAGGCACCTTGTCGGGACCATTCTTTAACCACTTGATTGGAAGTTCCCCATCTGTATTTACTGAATTAATCATGACTGGTGAGCAGGTAGAAGCCGGTATAAAAAGCTACAAAATTCAAAGAGATGCATCCTCGAGTATGATGAAGAAACCCTTTGTTGGAAAGAAGGAGGTCAGTGCTGCATATGACCATAGGAATCAAAACAAAATTAAACGTCGCCCGGCGGTAGAGGCTGTTATAATTTCTAATCCTGTGCCAAATCAACAGCGAAATTATCAGCGCAAGCCAGAAGCGTCCATGAGACGATTTACCCGGATCAACACGACCATGTCCCAAGTTTTGTCACACCTTCTGAAGACCAATATGGCAACTTTAAAAGAAGCTCCCAAGAACCCCAATACTGCTTCTTCTCGCTACAACCCGAACGCTCGATGTGCCTATCATTATGAAAGCCAGGGGCATGATACAAACGACTGTTGGGCCTTAAAGAATAAGGTGCAAGACCTTATCGATGCGAAAGAGATTGAGTTTGATCCCCCAGAAACGCCTAATGTAATAACGGCACCAATGCCCAGACATGTCCAAGGTTCAACGCCATTGATGATGATCGTTTTGTCTCTTCTGTTGACCATTAAACAAAATCTACTGCAAGCCGGTCTGTTCCCGGGCTGCGATAAAAACTGTCACTTATGCAAGTCTCTATCGAACGACTGTTTGTTACTGAAGATAGGCGTCCAAATCCTGATGACTAGCAAAGAAATCTTATTTGAGAAGTTTCCTCTTACCAGAAGTTCCTATCAAGATGTTTCGATAATCACCATTTCCGACAATCCTCCCGGGGTCTCCACCAAAAGACCCGTCAGGATTACATCTGCTTCAAGGTCTGCACCTTTAATCATCACTATGCCAAGACCGATATCATACTCTTCGGATAAAGTTGTTTCTTGGAGTTATGGGCTGGCGTTTATTACTATGGCGTCAAGCAAGATCAGTTGGATGTCAAAGACGAAGTTGCGAGAGATATTGACCCCGATATCGGTAATATCACTGGGACCAGCAAGATAACAAGAAGTGGAAGAGTCTTCTCACCCGAGATTTCTCCAAAGACCGTTGCTACTCCTGTGATCATTCCTATTGCCACTCCTACCAACACTCCCAGTGATACTCCTACTGTTATCCCTGCTACCGAAACAAGGGGCAAAGAGGTCTCGAATGAGCTTGTCCAAGCAAGAGAGCGTCCCGAGATCATCCTTGAAGCTTCTAGAAAGGAGATAGAAGAAATATTGAAGATAATCAAGAAAAGTGACTACAACATTGTAGAACAGTTGGGGCAGACCCCCTCGAAGATATCATTGTTGTCCTTACTTTTGTGTTCTGAGGCCCATGCCAAAGCCTTGGTAAAGTTTCTTAAGACCGCCCACGTGCCCCAAGAGATCTCCATCGACCAATTTAAAATTGTGTGGCCAGTCTAACTGCTGATAACGAATTGGGCTTTTCCGACGCTGATTTAACTTCTAAGGGAAGGAAGCATAATAATGCCTTGCATGTTTCCATTGAATGCAGGGGCACCATACTTGCCCATGTTCTGGTGGATACCGACTCATCATTGAATGTCTTTCCCAAAAATGCTCTCGACCGACTAGACTGCGAGGGGCTCACCTTAAAGCCTAGCAACATCATAGTAAGGGCCTTTGATGGTTCCAAGAGGACAATGCACGGAGAAGTTAGTATCCCCATAAAAATTGGAACTCAGATTTTTTACTCAACTTTCTATGTGATGAACATCCGCCCTTCATACTCTTGTCTATTGGGTCGACCCCGGATCCATGGTGCTGGTGCCATCACTTCTACCCTGCACCAAATGCTAAAATACTCGATCAAAGGAAAAATTGTCACAGTTCACGGAGAGGAGGAGTACATGGTTAGCCATCTGAACTCTTTTAGGTATGTTGAAATGGATGGCGAATTCATTGAGACTACCTGCCAAAACTTTGAGGAGGTTCCAGCAACAGTCGCGGCAACCAAGTCTACTCCTAAAATCCCGAAGATTACCAGACCTCCACTGAAGATGGCCTCTTTGAAAGATGCTAGAACAGTAGTTGAAGAAGGAGGGTGTACCATCTGGGGTCAGCTTCCCGATATTCCCTACAAGTCCGAAAAATTTGGTTTGGGATTCACTACAGAGGCCCAAAGATCAGTTCGACGTTCTCGCACCAGGGGACCACCTTTGCATATCAGCAATCAGGGAGTTAATGCAGTAGAAGACAGTGATGGCAGCTGTGATATGGACGAATGGATTTTCCCAACCACCGGCGGAGGGCTCAACAATTGGAAGGCCAAAGATTTCATTCCTATTACTTTTATTCAAGAGTAATTGTCTTTTAATATTTTCAGGCTTGTAATATTTAAACAATTCAGACTTTTAAAACCTTGTGTCTTACTCGAGGCACAACGGTCCATTTGTGAGGGTTGTCACTTCATTCTCATATGTCATTAATGAATCATGGATGTTTTTGCATAAAATTTTGTGTTCTTTGTCTTTCTTTCTTACATTTTATTTATTTCAAAGGTAGCTATGCTCTTACACACACTCACATATTAAAATGCAGATCCACATCCACTCAGGATCCCATGGGTAACGGTTCTGCTATGGCCTATTGTGACTTTGAAAATCCGATCTACCAAGCCAACGACCAAAGTGAGGAAGATTGTGAGGTGCCAGGGGAGTTGGCCTGGTTGTTGCAACTGGAAGAAAGGACCATTCAGCCTCACGAAGACCCGGTTGAAATAGTTAACTTAGGTATTGAGGAGGACAAAAAGGAGGTCAAGGTGGGTACCAATTTAGAACCCAGTGTCAAGGAGCATCTGATTCAGTTGTTGCACGATTATGTTGAGGTCTTTGCCTGGTCGTACGAAGACATGTCGGGACTTGATACGGACATTGTGGTACATCGTCTGCCTACAATAGAAGATTGTCCTCCAGTAAAGCAAAAGGTTCGCCGCATGAGGCCTGATATGTCAGAAAAGATTAAAGCAGAAGTCATGAAGAAATTCAATGATGGATTCTTGGTTGTCACCTCTTATCCCCAATGGGTTGCCAATGTTGTTCCCGTGCCCAAGAAAGATGGCAAAGTGAGAATGTATGTGGACTACAGAGATTTGAATAGGGCAAGCCCCAAGGATGACTTCCCGCTCCCCCACATCAACATTCTAGTTGACAATACGACACAAGACAAAGTGTTTTCCTTCATGGACGGTTTCTCAGGCTACAACCAAATCAAAATGGCGCCTGAGGATATGGAGAAAACAACCTTTGTTACGCAGTGGGGCACACACTGCTATAAGGTCATGCCATTCATACTGAAGAATGTTGGGGCAACCTATCAGCGTGCCATGGTAGCTCTATTTTACGACATGATACACCATGAAATAAAGGTCTACATGGACGATATGATATCCATATCTCAAACGAAAGAAGAACATCTCGATCATTTATAGAAGCTGTTTGAGAGGCTGAAGAAGTACAAGTTGAGGTTGAATCAAAACAAATGCACGTTCGGAGTACGGTCTGGTAAACTCCTAGGCTTTGTCATCAGCAACAAAGGTATCGAGGTTGATCCTGCCAAGGTTAAGGCGATACAAGAGATGCCTTCTCCTCGTACTGAGAAGGAAGTCAGAGGATTTTTGGGACGTTTGAATTACATCGCCAGGTTCATTTCTCACCTGACAGCTACTTGTGAATCGATCTTCAAATTGTTGAAGAAAGATCAAGTAGTTAAATGGAATGACAAATGCCAAGTTGCTTTTAACAAAATCAAAGAATACTTACAAGAACCTCTTGTGTTTTTGCCACCAGTCAAGGGAAAACCTTTAATCCTGTATTTGACTATTTTAGAAAACTCAATGGGGTGTGTGTTGGGACAACATGACGAGTTTGGGCGAAAAAGAGCATGCTATTTATCACTTGAGCAAAAAGTTTACCGACTGTGAAACAAGATATTCACTGCTCGAGAAAACTTGTTGCGCTCTAGCATGGGCTGCTCGCCGGCTGAGAAAGTATATGCTGACCCATACTACCTTGTTGATATCTAAAATGGATCTGATAAAATACATCTTCGAGAAGCCTTCTCTTTCTGGGAGAATAGAGAGATGGAAGATGATCCTGACAGAATATGACATACATTATACTACCCAGAAAGCTATAAAGGGTAGTGTATTAGCTTATCACCTCGCTCACCAAGCTATGGAAGACTACCGGTCTATGAAGTTTGAATTCCCGGATGAAGACATCATGATGTTAGACAATTATGAAGAAATCAGGCCATATGACAGACCTAAACAAGGATCCCGATGGACCCTGTTCTTTGATGGAGCATCCAATGCCCCTGGCAATGGTATTCGTGTTGTACTCATATCTCATGAAGGATGTCATACTCCCTTTACTTCCAGACTTTACTTCAACTGTACAAACAACATGGCGGAATACGAAGCATGCATCTTCGATCTCAGAGCTGCCATAGACTTGGGGATCAAATCCTTGGATGTATTTGGAGATTCAACTTTGGTCATCAGTCAGATCAAAGGGGAATGGGACACCAAACACCCTAACCTTATCCCTTACAAAGAACATGTCTTGAAATTGCTACCGCATTTTGAGAAGATTACCTTCGAGCATTTCCTGCGAGAAGAAAATTAGCTAGCAGACGCTCTAGCCACAATGTCATCTATGTTTAAACTTAATTGGGATAACGAGGCTCCTCAAATCACCATTAAGCGGATGGATGAACCAGCCTACTGTCATGAGATCGGTATTGAAGAAGTAGTGGACCAACCTTGGTTCCATGAAGTTAAAACGTATCTCGAGTCTCAAGAATATCCAGAAGGAGCTTATGTGAGTGACAAGAAGTTACTAAGAAGATTCCCGGCTAAGTTCTTCCTTAGTAACGGCATTTTGTACAAACGTAGTCATGACTCTGTATTACTTTAGTGCATAGACAAGGTTGGAGCTGAAAGGATCATGGTTGAATTACACGAAGGCACTTTTGGCACCCATTCCAGCGGGCATACAATGGCAAAGAAAATCCAGCGGGCAGGCTATTATTGGTCTACCATGGAGGCAGATTGCTTTCAACACTCTCGGACTTGCCATATGTGTCAGATTTATGTTGATAAAGTACACGTCCCTCCGGTTCCTCTGAATGTCTTGACGGCTCCTTGGCCCTTTGCTATGTGGGGAATTTATATGATTGGGGAAATCAAGCCAACGACCTCCAATGGACACCGCTTCATCTTGGTAGCCATCGACTATTTTACAAAGTGGGTTGAGGCTGCTCCCTTCGCTTCCGTTACTAAGAATGTGGTCGCCCGATTCATCAAACAAAATCTCATTTGTCGGTACGGTATCCTAGAGAGAATCCTCACTGATAATTGTATGAATCTAAACAACACTATGATCACCGCCTTGTGCGAGCTATTCAAGATCCAGCATCACAATTCTTCCCCTTACCGGCCAAAGATGAATGGCGCTGTAGAAGCTGCTAACAAAGACATTAAGAAGATCATACAGAAAATGACAGTCACATACAAAGAATGGCATGAGATGCTACCGTTCGCTCTCCACGGGTATCGTACCACAACTCGCACATCAACTGGGGTAACACTCTATTCTCTAGTATACGACATGTAGGTAGTCTTACCTATTGAGGTCCAGATCCCCTCTCTGAGGATCATGAAGGATGCTGGTTTGAACGAAGAAGATTGGATCCAGACTCGACTTGACCAGTTGAACTTGACTGATGAGAAGAGGCTTGCAGCTATCTATCATGGTCAGATGTACCAAAAACGCATGATCAAAGATTTTAACAAAAAGGTCAAACGTCAGGTATATCGGGTCGGTGACTTGGTAATCAAGCGTATCATTTTGCCACAAGGTAATCCCAGGGGCAAATGGACTCCTACATATGAAGGACCTTTTGTAATCAAAAGCATATTCTCTGGTGGGGCAATGATCTTGACCACTATGGATGGCGACGACCTCCCACATCCTGTAAATACGGACATAGTTAAAAGATACTACGCGTGAACAAGGACCTTCTAGGTAGACTGACCTAGGCAAAAATTAGGGCATCCCGATGAACCAAAAGGTTCGGGAAAAAATTAGGGATAAAATACAAAAAATCTATACACCCGGGAAGCCGAAAACCTGAAAGGGCAGCTTGGGCAAAAAAGGGTATCCCGGTGGATCGAAAACCCGAAAGGGCGGTCCGGGAAAAAGTTAGGGAATTAAAGCGTATGACTATGTCCCGCTGGATCATCTTGCAGACAATCTTCAGCGTTGACCAACCAACTCAAATAGTTCTAATCAATCCAATCAGCTTCACCGAGGCGACAAGTGGATGAGACACTCAGAGACACAAAGACTATATCAGAATGGGAACCCCATGGGATTATTTCACATAGTTATCTTTTCTTTGTATCAATTTTCATTTTTATGACGACATTCTCTTACTAGAATGCTCGTCTCCTTGTACAAAAAAAGACTTATTCAAGTTAATACCAAGATATCCCTTTTGAAAGTGCAAAGATATCTGTCTTTATTTATTTTTGTGTTTTATTTACAAAAACGTCCAATGATTTATTTTTGAACATATGCATTTGAACGTCATTACTATTTGTAAATGAACAAAAAACGGAAGGACAATTACTATTGGCTTTAAGAAATAGGATAATATCTATAGGCCATTCCATAAGATCCCCGCAGGTACCTTCTCCAGCAAAAGCGGAAGCAAATACATCCTACTACAGAATCGTTAACATATCCCCAGTATGCAGTCTGGTGGTATCAAGCGCTCCCATACCCCTGACAGAGCAAAACTTCCAACTACCTCTCCAGAGGTTCCCCAGTGAAAGTTGCCCAACTTCTCAGGATTCCCCAGCAGGATTTCATGAAGTCCACAAGAAATGTCCGGCGCTTACCTTCTACAACATAGTTTATTTCTCTAATGATTGGAAACTCACTCATCAGTGCTTCAAAAGGGATTTATTTTCCCCGCTTCCAGCAACACTACGACACGAATAATCTTTAAATCCATACATTTGCATGCATACGTCATAGCATTGACAACACAAGTACATACAGTGAAATCTCATTTATTTTGAGAAACAACATTATACCATGCATTACATACATTATGACATTGCATGCAATTAACTCTTCACCTTTTCAGGAAAGAATCAACTGACAAGAAATTATCATCAACAAATCTGCGACAGGCAAAAATTTTCAACAAGTCAAATACAGATCAATTCCCGAGCAAATATTTCCTTCAAACTTCTGCTGGTTCAGTTTAAATCTCTCAACGGTTTATTCTGATTCGTTTCCAGATTCTTGCTGGTTCAGATAAATCTCTCAACGGTTTATTCTGATTCGTTTCTAGATTCTTACTGGTTCAGATAAATCTCTCAAAGGTTTATTCTGATTCATCTCCAGATTCTTACTGGTCCAGATAAATCTCTCAACGGTTTATTTTGATTCATCTCCAGACTTCTGCTGGTTCAGATAAATCTCTCGACGGTTTATTCTGATTTGTCTCCAGATTCTTACTGGTTCAGTTTAAATCTCTCAATGGTTTATTCTGATTCGTTTCCAAATTCTTGATGGTTCAGATAAATCTCTCAACAGTTTATTCTGATTCATTTCCAGATTCTTACGGGTTCAGATAAATCTCTCAACGGTTTATTCTGATTCATCTCCAGATTCTTACTGGCTCAGATAAATCTCTCAAAAGTTTATTTTGATTCGTTTCCAAACTTCTGTTGGTTCAGATAAATCCCTCGACGGTTTATTCTGATTCGTCTCCAGATTCTTACTGGTTCAAATAAATCTCTCAACGTTTTATTCTGATTCATTTCCATACTTTTGCTAGTTCAGATAAATCTCTCAACGGTTTATTCTGATTCATTTACAGATTTTTACTAGTTCAGATAAATCTCTCAACGGTTTATTCTGATTCGTTTCCAGACTTCTGCTAGTTCAGATAAATCTCTCAACGGTTTATTATGATTCGTTTCCAGACTTCTGCTGGTTCAGATAAATCTCTCGACGGTTTATTATGATTCGTCTCTAGATTCTTACTGGTTTAGATAAATCTATCAACGGTTTATTTTGATTCGTTTCCATACTTCTGCTGGTTCAGATAAATCTCTCAACGGTTTATTCTGATTCGTTTCCAGATTTCTACTGGTTCAAATAAATCTCTCAACGGTTAATTCTGATTCATTTCCAGACTTCTGCTGGTTCAGATAAATCTCTCAACACTTTATTCTGATCCGTTTCCAGATTCTTACTGGTTCAGATAAATCTCTCAACGGTTTATTCTAATTCGTTTCTAGATTCTTACTGGTTCAGATAAATCTTTCAACGATTTATTCTGATTCTTCTCTGAACCTCTTTTGTTTCAGTTTAAACCTCTCAACGGTTTATTCTGATTCTTCCCCACCGACAATTTTCTCTGGTTCAGATAAATTGCACCAAGATTTATTTTGATGCTTCCCAATCAAGATTAATCCAAGATATCTTTTGGTTTAGTTTAAATCGCTCCAAAAGATGTTCTGATTCTTTCCAACGACTTTCAAGACTTATGCTAGCCCCAGTTTAAATCGACCAAAGGTTTATTCTGATTTCTTTTATGTTAAAGTCGAGTTCACACTTTCTGTCAACCATAACCTTTGGATGGCATCTATAAGCCCATCTCCGACAACTCTCTATCATTTCTACAAATGGCAACTTTAAGCCCATTCTCTACACAATCAATCAGCGCATCATCAAGTGCAAATTTTTGGGCACTCTAGTGTTCAATCATCTTCTACTTTCAACCCACGAACGACAAACACGTCAATCTCACTTTTCAAGTTTAAGGAGACTGAACAGGGGCAGCTATTGTACCCTAAAATTTTCCCTCCCATTTTTCACTCAAGCTGCTATCCCAGGGTTTCTCAAACACTCAATTTGGCTCAAAAGTTGATCAAGCAGATTCTCTTCCTAGGCAACCAGTCAACAATTAGGGTTTTGCACTTCTCAAAGGAAATTGAGTCGTCAAGGTTTCAAATAAGTAACCGTGTCTCCTCAAAGTTGTTTAAGTCAGTTTTCAAACCTCACATTGCAAGTTTTCCCAATCCATGGCCCAGATAACTGAAATGGCATTTATGTGTTTTTAAATTTTTCTTGACCACAATTTTCTGAGGGTTGATGTTATTCTTGGGAGCATGTTCTGTTTGGATAAGATATAAAGTTTAAGACTATCATTTTAAACAATCATGATTGTGGTTTCAATTGGGTTTGAGCTCTTAAACATTTATTTTGTTTAAGAGTGCAAAATATATGATTTATCCTATCATATTGTGTTTGCTTAAAATGCAAGATACCAAGCCAAGATGTTTTTATTCAAAACATTCAATCAAGAATTGCAAAGTTTAAACTAAAACTCAAATTTTTGTATAACAAATTTCACTATTTACATATTTACTCAAGTTTTGTGTTCATTACATTTTGTGGGTCATTCACAAAGCAAATTACAAATGGATTACAAGTGAAATACAAGTTATATTTACAAAGAAAGAAATGATTTTTCTTCAAGACTATTTGCTTCATCTTCAAGAAATTCCTCATTGCTAGCCATGGTCTTCTCTTCATCTTGTCTTGCTTGCCATTCAATTGTTTGTACATGTAACAAAAGAAAGAAACAAAAACATTAGCAAATAATCAGCATTGAAAAAATCCAAGCAAGAATGATTTTCATCACTAGGGTTTGCTTTTAGGAATCAGAAATATTTTTGTCTATCATCATCTCTCTCCCCAATTGCAAATCACAAAAAAGGATCACCTTTCTTGGTTCACAAAAAAAGGAAATAAAGCTACAAGGCAAGCAAATACAAACAGGCTACATAGCATACAAACAGTTCAAACTGCAACAAAAGCAACAGGCAGCAAACAGCAGCAGACAAATGCACAAGTCAAACTATGCCAACAATTCAAACAAGCAACAAAATAAAACAGCAGGATCCGAGCAAAAGGCAGGCTATTGCCTAAAACTACAATAAAAGCAACAGGCCGTGAACAACAACAGTCATATATAAAAGAGGGGCAAGCCTACAGCAAATGCAAAATAACAGCACAGTGGCCAGAAACATTACAACAGCCTTAAACAAACAGCCAAACTGCATCATAAAAAACAGCAGTGCTATGCAAAACAATAACAGCAGCCCAAAATGGCTCAAGGTAGCTAACAGCAGGTCAGATGCAGCAGTCAAGCTGCCCAAATAGCAGACAACAAGCAAGTTGTCTAAGGCAGAACCAAACCTGCAACAAGCAACAACAAGTGCAGCAAGCAAGAACAGCCAAAGCAACAACAAGTAAAATCCATAATATAGCAAAGATGCAAGCATGCCCTAGACATCATCACTTTCCTAAATCAGCAAACCCTTCAGAAAATATATCAAAAGCAAAAAGTGCTTTATTTCATAAAAGAGGAAAGATGAAAGATATCACCTAGCCAACAAATAATCTAAAGTCATGCCAAGACAAACAGACTGCTATTGCTACAAAGGCATGCTACAAAAACAGTCTAAGAAGACTTGCTCTCAAAGCATCCTTATGCTGCCCATAGCAGTACAAGACCTGTCCAAATTCTGCATAAAAACATGTCAAAACAAACCACAAAAAAACAGCTCTGCATAACTGTCCAAATCCTGCCCAAATCCTGCCCAAAACTTTCACAAAAATAGCAAAAAACAAAAGCTACATGAGAAAGCATAGAATCAGCATGACAAAAGGGTTCAAATCCCATCCAATTTTCCCCCCGATCTTCTCATTTTCATTCAATATAAACACAGAGCAACAAAAATATGAAGGGAGCCAAAATTTTCCATCCAACTAAAAAACCCTCATACTGTTATAAAAAAACAGCAAGCAGGGACAAACCGGCAACACAATAAAACCAGCAAAATCCCAAAAAAACTCAGGGCCAAATCTTTCCACAAAAACAAAATACTCAAAGCCAACAAAAATAACCAACAAATCAAAAACCAAAATTCAGTGAACCAGTAACTCAAACAAACAGCAAAAAAAGCCAAAAAATTTGTTCATCATTTTTCCCTTTTCAAAATCTATTCAGAACATACAAAGCTACACACAAATCTCAGAAATTGCAAGAACCCCACAAAGTCATAGCAAGCTACCAAGTAAGCCAAACCCTAATCCTCATCATCATTTTCCATTTGTTCAAAAAACCCTTCCAGGAAAAATCTAAGACCATAAGTTCAGAAGAAGAGAGAAAGCAAGATATAAGCTCAGATAATACCAGCAAAAACTTCAAAAAGGTTAAAAGCTCACGGATCTAAAAACTACGGCCTACGCCTTCTTTTTTATTTTTGTTTTGGCTTTCCATTTAGCATCCTTTATCATAATAACTAATTTTTTTCACTATCTTTGACTTAGGGTTTACGTCCACCCCTCTTTAGATCTAGGGCTTTAGATTGAAAATCTGCAAAAAAATTAACTACAGATTAGTAATTAGGGAGAGGAGACGATCAAATTGGTGTAAGAAATGTAGCGTTTGGAGTCACACCGCCGCCTTCACCGTCGTAAGGCAATTTCCAGCATGGCCAAGTTGCCTTCTCCAGTGAAGGTCTCCAACGAGAGAGAAGAGAGAGCATCGTGTGAGGAGGATTTGAAGAGAGAGAAAGAAATATGAATTACGAGGTTTCTGTGTTTCCACTTAATTAATTTTGTTTCTTTGTTAATCACACCTTGGCCAAATCCGGTGGTGACACTTGTCACCACCCCTTAATCACTATGAAGGATCATATGCATACATCCCCATGTTAGTCATTCATGTACCCTCATCACCCCTCCATCTGTTTCTATCTCATCATATATCAATAACCCTTTAGCGCACCATAGATGCACGCCCATGGTGCACCTCCAGGGGACTGCTGCACCTGATCAGCCAGAAGCATTGGGCTTTTTGATTTCTACACCCCTAGATTTTCCCCAATGCAGGCCCATTTCTAAATTTTGCCCTTATATTTTTTCTTTTTATTATTTTTTATTATTTGATTTTTGTTTTATATTTCAGCATATATTTAGAATTGCAAATAGGTTAATATTTGTTTTAAATGATTATTAACTTTAAAATAATTTTTGTTTGACATTATTAATTAAATCATTAATTAATTTTATCAAATGAAAAGAGTTTTAACTTAATTAATTATTTAACGGTTTGGACTTGTATTGTGTGATTTAAATATTTGTTTCTTACTATCACCCCCATTCATTAATTTGTACCCCCCATTCCCGAAGCTCTGTAATAGCGTAAAATTTCAATTTCCGCATTTTATTGTTTTACTTATTACTGTATAGTATTTAGGCGTGTATGGCAAGATTTAAAATCAATCGCTAGATAAACCTAATTTCAAAGATAAAATTAACTTGAATCAAAAACACTTTTCACACGCGCACCTCTAGGGTAACCTCGCTCGTTGCCTCGAAAATACAGTCATGTCCCTCGAATATGGGCGCTTTAGCAAAGACCCTCGATAAAAAAGATCATAGTCCCTTGATGAACCTCGACGTTGCCTTCGATAAAACGATCTCGTCCCTTACTAAAATTGCTAAAGCGTCTCATAAGTTGCTTTCGATGACTGTAAAATTGACCCACGCCTGTCCCCTTACATCCAACCATGGGGCTTCTTACCAAATCAATGGTAAGGTAGCAACATTAAAAGGAGGAAGAAAAGAACATTTGAGATCTTTCGAGTAGGTAGATTCGCTCCGCAGTAACGGGGAGAGAACCATAGGCGACTTCAACCTCAACAGTAACGCTTGAGAGAATCTTGGATATCTTCAACCTCAACAGTAACGCTGAGAGAATCTTGAGATGATTACTACCTCCGCAGTAACGGGGAGAGAACCATAGGCGACTTCAACCTCAACAATAATCATTGAGAGAATCTTGGATATCTTCAACCTCAACAGTAACGCTGAGAAAATCTTGAGATGATTACTACCTCCGCAGTAACGGGGAGAGAACCATAGGCGACTTCAACCTCAACAGTAATCATTGAGAGAATCTTGGATATCTTCTACTGAGTCTTTATCAGGAAAATCTGTTAGGGGTCGATTTAGCTGGACTAGAGAAGGCCTTTGACTGGATAAGAAACAGAAAAATCTTAGGGTCGATTTAACTGAACCGGTCTAGGTCTTGAAAAGATTAAATGAAATTAAAAATTTACTTAACCCTAATTCTACAATTTTTATTTATTAAGAAAAAATATTAAAATTGAATCTAAAATTAAACCTAATTAATTAATTGCAAGTATTTACAAGAAAATAATATTTAATTATTAATAATGAGAAAAGAAAAGAAAAAGATAAAAATTGATTAAAACCTTAATTCTACAAATTTTAAGTTTATTAAGAAAAAAGTCAAAATTAATCCTAGAATTGAAAACTAAATTAATTAATGATTTTTATTTACAAAAATGCTAAAATAAAATATATTTTTATTTTTGTCCTTTCTGATTTTTGTATTATTTTTATATTTTATGAAAATATTAACTTAAAGAATTAAATAAGAATTAAACAAGACAAATAAAAAGTAAAAAAAGAGAATAGAAGAGCAAACCAAGGGGGGGTTCTGTCCCCAAACTGGAGGTCAAATTATAGCAATTCTGGCCCAATAGCCTTTTGGCCTTGTTGACTTTTTGGCTAACGTGTGACGCGTCTGACTCATATCCATGATGGTCTCCAAATCATAGCCCTTTGATTGATCTCAGTAAGCGCGTGGCAAGCCTGGATGAGGGACATATGGTGGACGCTTGCATTGAAATTGCACAGAAGCATTATTAGAAAAATAATATGGAATAGAAAGGGGGACCTGGGGTTCGAACCCAGGTCCCAGAGGTTACCACACTGATGCCTTGCCACTGGAGCTCTTCACGCGCGTTGTATGTAGAATAGCACATAAACAATATAAGGGAAACATGGTCAGTGACATAGAAAAATAAAAAAACGCGCGTTGGATTCAAATCATCCAACCATCGCTCGCCACCTAATCTTCTTCTTCCTCGTTTGCGTTTTTGCCTGAAACATAAAAAGAATTAGCGGGGGTTTTGAACCCCCCCGAAATATGCCCTTTTCAAGAATAGCGATTAGGCCATCTTGCTTCATAAATTGGGCGCGACTGTTGCATTCGATTCATCCAAGTGTCCTGAATTTAACCATGGTACTGAGAAGTCTTAATTTTACAGTATATGAAAATACCCAATTCGAAGCTTGAGGAACCCTAGCATGTTTCAATGGTGAAATCGCGTACGATGCTTAAAAACTCAATTAAAACATGTGGTTAGCTTTAGAATGATCCAATGAACACAAATCAAGTATTAAAAACTACAAAAAACGTATGAATCATGATGCAAGCATATGGAAAAAATCATGTACAGGACACGATTGTTCTACCGTTTCTTTGCGTTAGAATGGATGGTTTTGATCTGAAAACCTTCCTTGAAGTCTCAGGAAGGCAATGGAATGATTATTTGATCTTGAAAAGCCTTAGAATCGTGATTTCAGTTTTGAAATTTTAGCCAAAAAATGCAAACTTGTTTATGGTGTTTCTGCGCAGCTCAGAGATTCTCAGCACTAGGGTTGGCATTAGGCTTATGTATGGAATGATTAGGGTTGAGTTTTTGGTCCAAAGAATCAAAGCATTGATGTAGAAAATATTTGATTTTCATGGCATAATTTTTCAATCTTTTTCATGCATATTTGATTCCAATCATGGCAAATCACATTGATTCTTTCCCTATCTAATAATGCACGAAATCCTTAAGTTATTCCATGCATAAAAAGATTTGAAAACTTTGGTTTAGTATTTTCCACATATTTTAATTAATTAAATGAATTTTTAGCAATTAAAAATTCAAATAAATAAAATAAAAATGATGAATAACTTCCCTTTGGGCCAAATTGTCGTGCACATGCTTTGGATGATGAATCTTGGAAGAAAATGTGGCCCATTAGCAATTTTAAGGCATTTGAAGCAAAGTTGACTTTTCAAAATATCCAAAACTTTCCCAACTTCCACAAGGCATATCTTGCTCAATTTTTAAGCTTTGCTCATGTTCTTGGACATTTTGGAAAGGTCTTGGAGTCCTCTAACCAATTCCTTTGGTCCCATGTCATTTTGATTTACCAATCTCAAGTTATGGCCTTTGACTTAAAGTCCCTTTTTGTTGACTTTTGAAAATGACCTATAATGTTGAAATTGATAACTTTTTGTGAGTGCATTTCTTGGACTTGAAGTGTGAAGGGGAGTTGTAGGAAATGTCTTTCTCTTCAAAATGAGCTTTGGATGGAATTTTTCTGATAATCCATGTGGAAGTTATGCCTTGGTCAAGTTACAGTTGACTTTTTCAACTGTCCAAATACGGAAACTTTTGCATCTTGAGACTTTTTGAGCCAAGCTTTGAGAATCATGATCAAGAATTGATCAAATTATGTTTGTGGCTTCAAAATGAGATGTTGACCAAAAATTTGAACTTTTTGACTGTCAAATGACCATTTTGCCCCTGCAGTTGACTGTAGTGCAATTAGGGTTTTTGACTGTGCAATTTTGTGCTGTAAGTCTTGAAACTTGGTATGAGGATGCTTGACCATGTTTATAGGCATGTGGGACTTGATTGGACCCTTGGAAACTTCAATTACTTTGCCAGAACCAAAACCCTAATTTTTGACTGTTAGGAGGCCCTTGAACTGTGCAACCCTTGGGGAGATTTTGAAGCATGCTTTTTGCAATTCTTGAAGAATATGGGAGGGAAAATTTTGGGGTACAACAGTTGCCCCTGTTCAATCTTCTTAAACCTGAGGATGCAGATTGGCTGACGTGCCTTTCGTAATCCGAAGGTGGAAGATGATTGAACACTAAAGTGCCCAGAAATTTGCGCTCACATAGTAGTGTGATGATGGGAATGGGCTTATAGATGCCATTTGGAGATTGATGGATAGGATGATGGGCTTAAAGATTCCATGCTAAGAGATGATGGAAGGTGGATGGGCTTATAGATGCCATCTGGATGTTGATTGCGTAAGAGATTCCTTAGCGAGAACCTACGTACCTGCAAAAGAAAAGGACTACCTGACCCGTTACCGGAGCTGGTCTTCAAATTCTTTGTATAGATGTGTCCTGACTGGTTACAGGAGCTGACTCTGGAGCTTCAAAAGGTAATGAATGAACCAGGGATGGTTACTACCTCAACGGGACGGTGAGAGAACCTTGAACGATTACTACCCAACAGGAACGCTGAGAGAACCTTGGGCGACTTCAACCTTAACAGTAACGCCGAGAGAATCTGGGGACGATTACTACCTCCGTAGTAACGGGGAGAGAACCATAGGCGACTTCAACCTCAACAGTATCATTGAGAGAATCTTGGACGACTTCAACCTCAACAGTAATCATTGAGAGAATCTTGGATATCTTCAACCTCAGCAGTAACGCCGAGAGAATCTGGGGACGATTACTACCTCCGCAGTAACGGGGAGAGAACCATAGGCGACTTCAACCTCAACAGTAATCATTGAGAGAATCTTGGACGACTTCAACCTCAACAGTAACGCTGAGAGAATCTTGAGATGATTACTACCTCCGCAGTAACGGGGAGAGAACCATAGGCGACTTCAACCTCAACAGTAATCATTGAGAGAATCTTGGACAACTTCAACCTCAACAGTAACGCTGAGAGAATCTTGAGATGATTACTACCTCCGCAGTAACGGGGAGAGAACCATAGGCGACTTCAACCTCAACAGTAACGCTTGAGAGAATCTTGGATATCTTCAACCTCAACAGTAACGCTGAGAGAATCTTGAGATGATTACTACCTCCGCAGTAACGGGGAGAGAACCATAGGCGACTTCAACCTCAACAATAATCATTGAGAGAATCTTGGATATCTTCAACCTCAACAGTAACGCTGAGAGAATCTTGAGATGATTACTACCTCCGCAGTAACGGGGAGAGAACCATAGGCGACTTCAACCTCAACAGTAATCATTGAGAGAATCTTGGATATCTTCTACTGAGTCTTTATCAGGAAAATCTGTTAGGGGTCGATTTAGCTGGACTAGAGAAGGCCTTTGACTGGATAAGAAACAGAAAAATCTTAGGGTCGATTTAACTGAACCGGTCTAGGTCTTGAAATCTTCAACTGGATAAGAAACAGGGAGATCTTAGGGTCGATCTGACTGAACCAGAGAAGGCCTTGGACTGGATAAGAAACAGAAAAATCTTAGGGTCGATTTAACTGAACCGGTCTAGGTCTTGAAATCTTCAACTGGATAAGAAACAGGGAGATCTTAGGGTCGATCTGACTGAACCAGAGAAGGCCTTGGACTGGATAAGAAACATAACAATCTTAGGGTCGATTTAACTGAACCGGTCTAGGTCTTGAAATCTTCAACTGGATAAGAAACAGGGAGATCTTAGGGTCGATCTGACTGAACCAGAGAAGGCCTTGGACTGGATAAGAAACAGAAAAATCTTAGGGTCGATTTAACTGAACCGGTCTAGGTCTTGAAATGTCTTCAACTGGATAAGAAACAGGGAGATCTTAGGGTCGATCTGACTGAACCAGAGAAGGCCTTTGACTAGATAAGAAACAGAAAAATCTTAGGGTCGATTTAACTGAACCGGTCTAGGTCTTGAAATGTCTTCAACTGGATAAGAAATAGGGAGATCTTAGGGTCGATCTGACTGAACCAGAGAAGGCCTTTGACTGGATAAGAAACAGAAAAATCTTAGGGTCGATTTAACTGAACCGGTCAAGGTCTTGAATATAGCTGAGAACTTAACTGGCTTTTTCCTGAAAGGTAGAGGTCAGTCGTATGCAATGCATGATATAGATCAAGCAATGATGTTCTCAACATAAATGAGATTTGTGGGATATGATGCATATATGCATGCTATAATGTATGGAAGTGCGATATTTATGAATGTATGTTTGTCGTCTAGGAAAGTGAATCCTTGAGAGGTGCCGGGAAGTCACTTCTGGGATGATGTTGAAGAATAGATCTTTGCTCCCGCTGGGGATAATAGTTGCAAGAATACCGGTAGGAGAAGATAACTCCGTTGGGGAATAAACTTGACGAATGGATTACTCTGCGGGGAGAAAAGTACTCTAACAATCTTGCTGGGGAGCCATACTCTATGGGGAGAGAGATACTTTGCTGAGTTGTTGATAATAACTTGCTGGGGATACCCTTGTTGTGTTGGAAGTGTTAATAGACTTCGCTGGGGATAAGAAGACTTCGTCGAGGACGATCTTTCCGTGGCTTTTGGCTGAGGATAACCTAGTTATATCCTGGTAGGGAAATAACTCTTTGAATAAAGCCGGGAGACGCGTTCATGCTCTGCGGGGATAAGCTTACTGCTTGGGGAGATGGATTCCAACTTTTCCTGGGGAAACTGGATTGGACTCTCCTGGGGAAGTCTTTGAACTGTAATTTTTGTAAGCTGAAAGAGGGAACCTATGTAGGGTTGCCTGATGATGAGCTCGTGTAAAACCGCATCTTGGAGATAAGGATACCTGTGTAGGGTTACTTTGAGGTTGGGCTCATGTGGAGCTGCACTTGGAGTTGAAGGAAACCTGTGTAGGGTTTATTGACAATGAGTCCGTATAAAACTGCATCTTTGAAAATAGAGGACCTGTGGAGGGTTTCTAGGTGACGAGTTCGTGTAAAACTACATCTGGAGTTTTGAAAAGGGAACCTGTGTAGGGTTTACTGATGACGAGTCCGTGTAAAACCGCATCCTTGAAAATGGAGAACCTGTGTAGGGTTTCTGGGTGACGAGTCCGTGTAAAACTACGTCTGGAAAGAGATAACCTGTGTAGGGTTACTTCGGGATAAGTCCGTGTAAAACTTCTTGATGAACCGGGGTAAGGTTACTGCAGGGTAAGTTCGTGTAAAACTTCTTGATGAACCGGGGTAGGGTCATCTTGAGATAAATCCGTGTAAGACTTCTGGAGGAACCGGGGTAAGGTTACTGTAGGATAAGTTCATGTAAAACTTCTTGATGAACCGGGGTAAGGTCATCTTACGATAAATCTGTGTAAGACTTCTGGAGGAACCGGGGTAAGGTTACTGTAGGATAAGTTCGTGTAAAACTTCTTGATGAACCGGGGTAAGGTCATCTTGCGATAAATCTGTGTAAGACTTCTGGAGGAACCGGGGTAAGGTTACTTTGATGATAAGTCTGTGTAAGACTTTGTCTGAAAGTTGAGAAGGAATCGGTGTAGGGTTACCTGATGATGATTAAGTGGATGATTGTCCTGTTTGGTTTCGGATGTTAACCCCCGATCTGGAATTTGTAAAGGTAGATGGTAATCATCTTTGTATTAACCTTTCCTTGGTTGACAGAGCAACTGGATCGCCCGGACGGCTCATTATTGCCCTTGTTTCTGAGGTGAGAGCGGAAGGTACCTGTGAAGGTATTTGATGACTGCCAATCGACAAATCTTCTTCTGGTAGGCAAGTGACGAGATGACAGGACATAGTCGTACGCCTTAATCCCTAACTTTTGCCTGGACTGCCCTTTCGGGTTTTCAGTCCACCGGGATACCCCTTTTTGCCCAAGCCGCCTTTTCAGGTTTTCGACTTGCCGGGTGTACAGATTTTTCCATTTTCATCCCTTATTTTTGCCCGAACCCTTTTGGTTCGCCGGGAAGCCCTTAATTTTGCCTAGGTGTGTCAACCTAGCGGGTCTTTGATTATGCGTAGTATTCTTTTCGACTATGTCCATGTTCTCAGAGTGTAGGGAGTTGCCCCTGTCAGAAGTGTTTTGTCATGCCCCAGAAGGTGTTTGATCAGGCAAGATTCGTTGTTGGAATGCCCCAGGTGACTCAGGCAGAGATTTGCCCCGGGCTGTTTGGCCTTTGAGAGATTCTCCGAATCTTGACTTAACTGCCCCAGATGATGGACAATAGTCATACCTGCCCCTTGATTGGAAGGGCTTTTGTTCACTAGGTATTCATCGTGCGAATTTTCCTGCTGTTCAAACAAAAAGTCATATGCAAACAAAGTTATGTTAAAAATGCAAAGCTTATGTCTGTCTTGAAGATTTTGAAAATGCATTCCCTTTCATAAAACAAGTGAATGTTTGTAAAACGTGATGTCAACTCGTTATTTTATTGCGAGCCTTAAGGAGTCAGGATACCTTTCGTTATAGTATGCTTTCGAACTAACCCATGCTTCAGCTAGGACTTTTGAGGGTTATAACGTGGCCTGGTTCACGGTTTAAGAAACAAAGGATAAAGGCTCAAACTTTATTTGTACCTACCCGTTCTTCGTGATGTTCTTCAATCCTAAACTCAGTTGATCATATGCTAGACCTTGTTTGAGTCTTTGCCCTGACGTTCCAATGATGGTTCAGATATTTATGATTTATTCTGAATAGGGAGTCATGTTTTTGTTGAGGGTTTGTGTGACCTCTTTCTTTTTGATTTTGTTATCCCTATTTTTTGCCTGAACTGTTTCCTTTTTGGAATTACAGTCAGCGGGATGCCCCAGCTTCGTAAGTCTCCTTCATAGGTTTTTTTGACTTATTGGGCTTTTATTTTTTGAGATATAATGACTGCCTTTATTTATTGATTATTCGGAACCATCACTGTCTTTTTTTTTTGTAAGGACCTCTTTGGTGCCATTCGTTATGCACTTTGATCAACTGAGAGACTACCCTGCCCCAGGTTGTGATTAAGGGTTTTAAATTTCGAAAAGAAAAACTCCTACTTCTTTGGCTCAGAGGGGTTGACGAGGGATTATCTTCCTTATAACTCCAGTGTTTAGGGATTGAAACAATGCCTATACCTCATAAGCGGGGTCTGTCCAAAAGCATACTGTAAAGATCATGGTATCGTTTTCGTCATCCTCCCTCAAGAGGCTTAGAATTATTAATTGAGAGTTGACATCAGAAAAAATATGAAAATAATTTGCATATAGTGAATAGGAATATATTGCTTCAAAACAGACATATGTGATGCATTAATGAAATAACAGCGTTTAACATGAGCAAATGTTTGGACAAAAGAAAATTACAACTTGAAAAATCCCAATGAACAAAAGTCTTTTCATCTCAGGGCTTGTTACTTCAAGTGGTGAGCCTTGGAGGGATGGTAGAAAAACTCAGCCTGACCATCTTGTGTGAACTCCAATGCTCCTTCATCAATCAGGTCCTGGATCTTGTTCCTCAGAGCCCAACACTCATTTGTATCATGTCCTGGACTGGCAGAGTGGTAGGCACACCTTTTATTGGGATCATAGATAGGAGATGCTGTGTTGGGATTCCTGGGATGAGCCCTTAATGTGATCAGATTCAACCTCAACAGGCGTTGTAAAGCCTGAAACAGCGACATGTTGAGCTAGGTGAATTGCCTCCTGGGCTTGTCTGGCTGAAGCTGGTGAGGTTGATGCTGAATTTGTGACACTGGAGCTATTTGAGGAGCTCTCCCCTTATCTCCTTGTCTCAAAGATGATTGAATGATGAATGGCTCTTTAACCTTAGATGTTTGCCCCAGTTGGTTACCCCGAAGCAATTGGTTGACGAGAACCCCGAGCTCATCTTGTCTCTGAGCTAAGTCTTGGATGGCAGTCCCCTGCCCCAGCATTTGGGCTTTCATTGCATCCATTTCAGCTTGCAAGTGTTTCAACCGTTCGTCCTCAGCGCTGTTCCTGACCAAAGTCTCCATGAGAAGTGTCCTTAGCTCCTCCTGCCCCTTGGCTAGATTCAGGAGGATTTCCCCGAACCGAGTCTCTTGAGCAAGAAGGTCCTGGTTATCTTGTTGGGAAGCCATTGCTGAAATAAACAACGGAGAAGGTAAGTGGCCTGTCAAAAGGGTACCTGTGATGCAATGATATGTATGACATGCATGCAATGTTTTCAAGGACCT
The DNA here is from genome assembly GCA_948472305.1 of Vicia faba. Taxonomy (NCBI): domain Eukaryota; kingdom Viridiplantae; phylum Streptophyta; class Magnoliopsida; order Fabales; family Fabaceae; genus Vicia; species Vicia faba. The sequence continues at coordinate 1,054,074,433 of OX451738.1, read as the reverse complement.
CGCGGGGTAAACAAGAAATTTGTTAGCATTTGAATTTGTAGCTTGATTGAAGGAGCTCCATGTTGTTGAGAATCCTTCTTCAAGGGTCAAAGGCTCACCATATCCAGTGGGTCATAGCCCCTGACAACCTTGGCTAGGGGAATCTTCTTCAAGTGTCAAAGCTCACCATATCAAGTGGGTCATAGCCCCTGATAACTTTGTCTAGAGGAAAATAAATCCTCTTTGCCCCTTGCTAAATGTTTGATTTATCATGACCTGCATCACAAGCCCTTGAGATCCTTGAAATGGGTTAGGATGTATGCAATGGTATGATGTTATGGTATGCATGGGGTAATGTAAGTGACCCTGTTATGAGTCCCAATTAAGGACTGCAAACCAAAACTTGCAAGAAACTTAGTAAACCCTGTTATGAGTCCTAATTAAGGACTACAAACAAAACCTGCAAGAAACTCGAGTGTCAGACAACAAGCATGCAAGTAGTCAAGTACGAAGGCACACAAGTCACACAAGAGAAACCCTTAGAGTTTAGGCCAACATGGGGTCTGGGTATTACCCTCTTTCAGTTTGTTGGTTCATACCTGTCCTATCAAAGTAACCGGGTTCTTAGAGGATCCCAATATCATTGACTACCCTCAATCGATCATAACTCCAGCATCGCAATCTTTTCTTGCAGCCAGAACCATCACAAGAGTTTAGCCTCAATGGGCGTAGCATACTGCTACTGTTCTAATGGCCAAGTTGTGTCATTTAAGGTTCTAAGGTTGTTTGTGCTTAATGACTCCTCAGAAGACCCATATTCTCCTCGTTGCAACACAAGGTATATCGGTACAGACCAAGGTGCCACACCAACGTAGCCACTGTTTCACCCGTGTCGGTCTACGCCGGACAGGTCCCTCACAGCTTATGCTACCTAAACAGGGTATCCCCAGATCCGGGTTAGGATCTATGTAACTCCCATGCAACCCACAAATTTAAAGCAGACAAGTCAATACAATTGAAAACACGGTTATGAACTAACCCTAAGGTACACCTCACTTTAGGTTTAAGTCCCCACCAGAGTCGCCAGTTCTGTGATCGGTGGATCTGGAACTGACTGTTTTAAAGCTGGTTCGCGAAATGTCGCGGAAGCAAGAGTCGCCACCGTCTTTTATTTTCTCCAAATGGAAAGGACAAAAGCACAGAAAAATTCCTTAAAGAGATTGCTCTCGGTTCGGGAGGTAGATTATAGAAAGGGAAGGTGTTAGCACCCTTTCTATCCATGGTTATCCATGGGCTCTTAGATACTTGCTCACTTGTGTTTTCAAAAATGGTTTGTTTGCTTTTCAACTGTGGGTTTAAAAAAGTTTCTTTGAAGATTCCAGTTCGACTCTTGTATCGGTCCTCAAGAGTGTTTGAAAAATTGCTTTCGAAAGCTTTTTGAAAAGGTGTCGGTGTGAAAAGTATTTTTGATTTGTTTTGAAGTTAGAGCAAGTATCAAGAGTCGTCTACCTACCCTAAGGAATTCGTCTGTGTAAATGTCCTTTAAAGTAGTGCCATCCCACCATTGAGAGGTAGGTAGCACCACCTTTGGAGGTATTCGGGTCAATTCGAGGTTCGGGACATGGTGATCACCAGAGCAATAGGAAGACACCCTAGAAGCTACCCTCATGCCAGGTTCCCGGATCATGAGGACTTACTAAGACATCCTCTACTCGACGATCACCTTTCGAAAGGCAAGGCAACAGTGAGGCGTACCCTAGGGGTGGTGTGTGATTTGTGTGTCGTTTTCAGATATTTTGTCTTGTTCATGTCACGGGTGATCTAAGCGTTTGTTTTTATTTTGTCATTCATTCTTGCATGCAGTTATTAAAAGTTAAAAAGAGACGAGAATTAAAATTCCTAAAATTATTTTACAAAGGCGCGGGTCCACATCGCCAAATTAAATCCAGGACCCGATTTGACATAAAATAAAGGAAAGTGCGAAAGATAAATATCAAATTTACACGGCTTTGGGAGAATTACATAAATATTATAAAAAAGAAATAAATGCGCGAATTGAATTAAAATTGAAAGCGAGGGCGTTGGACCATTTTTAATGAAATTAAATTATATTAACAAATTAATTAAATTAAAGAAAAAAAAGAAAAGATTTTTTGAGTTTTTTGTATTTATGAAGTTTTAATGAAAAGATTAAATGAAATTAAAAATTTACTTAACCCTAATTCTACAATTTTTATTTATTAAGAAAAAATATTAAAATTGAATCTAAAATTAAACCTAATTAATTAATTGCAAGTATTTACAAGAAAATAATATTTAATTATTAATAATGAGAAAAGAAAAGAAAAAGATAAAAATTGATTAAAACCTTAATTCTACAAATTTTAAGTTTATTAAGAAAAAAGTCAAAATTAATCCTAGAATTGAAAACTAAATTAATTAATGATTTTTATTTACAAAAATGCTAAAATAAAATATATTTTTATTTTTGTCCTTTCTGATTTTTGTATTATTTTTATATTTTATGAAAATATTAACTTAAAGAATTAAATAAGAATTAAACAAGACAAATAAAAAGTAAAAAAAGAGAATAGAAGAGCAAACCAAGGGGGGGTTCTGTCCCCAAACTGGAGGTCAAATTATAGCAATTCTGGCCCAATAGCCTTTTGGCCTTGTTGACTTTTTGGCTAACGTGTGACGCGTCTGACTCATATCCATGATGGTCTCCAAATCATAGCCCTTTGATTGATCTCAGTAAGCGCGTGGCAAGCCTGGATGAGGGACATATGGTGGACGCTTGCATTGAAATTGCACAGAAGCATTATTAGAAAAATAATATGGAATAGAAAGGGGGACCTGGGGTTCGAACCCAGGTCCCAGAGGTTACCACACTGATGCCTTGCCACTGGAGCTCTTCACGCGCGTTGTATGTAGAATAGCACATAAACAATATAAGGGAAACATGGTCAGTGACATAGAAAAATAAAAAAACGCGCGTTGGATTCAAATCATCCAACCATCGCTCGCCACCTAATCTTCTTCTTCCTCGTTTGCGTTTTTGCCTGAAACATAAAAAGAATTAGCGGGGGTTTTGAACCCCCCCCAAAATATGTCCTTTTCAAGAATAGCGATTAGGCCATCTTGCTTCATAAATTGGGCGCGACTGTTGCATTCGATTCGTCCAAGTGTCCTGAATTTAACCATGGTACTGAGAAGTCTTAATTTTACAGTATATGAAAATACCCAATTCGAAGCTTGAGGAACCCTAGCATGTTTCAATGGTGAAATCGCGTACGATGCTTAAAAACTCAATTAAAACATGTGGTTAGCTTTAGAATGATCCAATGAACACAAATCAAGTATTAAAAACTACAAAAAACGTATGAATCATGATGCAAGCATATGGAAAAAATCATGTACAGGACACGATTGTTCTACCGTTTCTTTGCGTTAGAATGGATGGTTTTGATCTGAAAACCTTCCTTGAAGTCTCAGGAAGGCAATGGAATGATTATTTGATCTTGAAAAGCCTTAGAATCGTGATTTCAGTTTTGAAATTTTAGCCAAAAAATGCAAACTTGTTTATGGTGTTTCTGCGCAGCTCAGAGATTCTCAGCACTAGGGTTGGCATTAGGCTTATGTATGGAATGATTAGGGTTGAGTTTTTGGTCCAAAGAATCAAAGCATTGATGTAGAAAATATTTGATTTTCATGGCATAATTTTTCAATCTTTTTCATGCATATTTGATTCCAATCATGGCAAATCACATTGATTCTTTCCCTATCTAATAATGCACGAAATCCTTAAGTTATTCCATGCATAAAAAGATTTGAAAACTTTGGTTTAGTATTTTCCACATATTTTAATTAATTAAATGAATTTTTAGCAATTAAAAATTCAAATAAATAAAATAAAAATGATGAATAACTTCCCTTTGGGCCAAATTGTCGTGCACATGCTTTGGATGATGAATCTTGGAAGAAAATGTGGCCCATTAGCAATTTTAAGGCATTTGAAGCAAAGTTGACTTTTCAAAATATCCAAAACTTTCCCAACTTCCACAAGGCATATCTTGCTCAATTTTTAAGCTTTGCTCATGTTCTTGGACATTTTGGAAAGGTCTTGGAGTCCTCTAACCAATTCCTTTGGTCCCATGTCATTTTGATTTACCAATCTCAAGTTATGGCCTTTGACTTAAAGTCCCTTTTTGTTGACTTTTGAAAATGACCTATAATGTTGAAATTGATAACTTTTTGTGAGTGCATTTCTTGGACTTGAAGTGTGAAGGGGAGTTGTAGGAAATGTCTTTCTCTTCAAAATGAGCTTTGGATGGAATTTTTCTGATAATCCATGTGGAAGTTATGCCTTGGTCAAGTTACAGTTGACTTTTTCAACTGTCCAAATACGGAAACTTTTGCATCTTGAGACTTTTTGAGCCAAGCTTTGAGAATCATGATCAAGAATTGATCAAATTATGTTTGTGGCTTCAAAATGAGATGTTGACCAAAAATTTGAACTTTTTGACTGTCAAATGACCATTTTGCCCCTGCAGTTGACTGTAGTGCAATTAGGGTTTTTGACTGTGCAATTTTGTGCTGTAAGTCTTGAAACTTGGTATGAGGATGCTTGACCATGTTTATAGGCATGTGGGACTTGATTGGACCCTTGGAAACTTCAATTACTTTGCCAGAACCAAAACCCTAATTTTTGACTGTTAGGAGGCCCTTGAACTGTGCAACCCTTGGGGAGATTTTGAAGCATGCTTTTTGCAATTCTTGAAGAATATGGGAGGGAAAATTTTGGGGTACAACAGTTGCCCCTGTTCAATCTTCTTAAACCTGAGGATGCAGATTGGCTGACGTGCCTTTCGTAATCCGAAGGTGGAAGATGATTGAACACTAAAGTGCCCAGAAATTTGCGCTCACATAGTAGTGTGATGATGGGAATGGGCTTATAGATGCCATTTGGAGATTGATGGATAGGATGATGGGCTTAAAGATTCCATGCTAAGAGATGATGGAAGGTGGATGGGCTTATAGATGCCATCTGGATGTTGATTGCGTAAGAGATTCCTTAGCGAGAACCTACGTACCTGCAAAAGAAAAGGACTACCTGACCCGTTACCGGAGCTGGTCTTCAAATTCTTTGTATAGATGTGTCCTGACTGGTTACAGGAGCTGACTCTGGAGCTTCAAAAGGTAATGAATGAACCAGGGATGGTTACTACCTCAACGGGACGGTGAGAGAACCTTGAACGATTACTACCCAACAGGAACGCTGAGAGAACCTTGGGCGACTTCAACCTTAACAGTAACGCCGAGAGAATCTGGGGACGATTACTACCTCCGTAGTAACGGGGAGAGAACCATAGGCGACTTCAACCTCAACAGTATCATTGAGAGAATCTTGGACGACTTCAACCTCAACAGTAATCATTGAGAGAATCTTGGATATCTTCAACCTCAGCAGTAACGCCGAGAGAATCTGGGGACGATTACTACCTCCGCAGTAACGGGGAGAGAACCATAGGCGACTTCAACCTCAACAGTAATCATTGAGAGAATCTTGGACGACTTCAACCTCAACAGTAACGCTGAGAGAATCTTGAGATGATTACTACCTCCGCAGTAACGGGGAGAGAACCATAGGCGACTTCAACCTCAACAGTAATCATTGAGAGAATCTTGGACAACTTCAACCTCAACAGTAACGCTGAGAGAATCTTGAGATGATTACTACCTCCGCAGTAACGGGGAGAGAACCATAGGCGACTTCAACCTCAACAGTAACGCTTGAGAGAATCTTGGATATCTTCAACCTCAACAGTAACGCTGAGAGAATCTTGAGATGATTACTACCTCCGCAGTAACGGGGAGAGAACCATAGGCGACTTCAACCTCAACAATAATCATTGAGAGAATCTTGGATATCTTCAACCTCAACAGTAACGCTGAGAGAATCTTGAGATGATTACTACCTCCGCAGTAACGGGGAGAGAACCATAGGCGACTTCAACCTCAACAGTAATCATTGAGAGAATCTTGGATATCTTCTACTGAGTCTTTATCAGGAAAATCTGTTAGGGGTCGATTTAGCTGGACTAGAGAAGGCCTTTGACTGGATAAGAAACAGAAAAATCTTAGGGTCGATTTAACTGAACCGGTCTAGGTCTTGAAATCTTCAACTGGATAAGAAACAGGGAGATCTTAGGGTCGATCTGACTGAACCAGAGAAGGCCTTGGACTGGATAAGAAATAGAAAAATCTTAGGGTCGATTTAACTGAATCGGTCTAGGTCTTGAAATCTTCAACTGGATAAGAAACAGGGAGATCTTAGGGTCGATCTAACTGAACCAGAGAAGGCCTTGGACTGGATAAGAAACATAACAATCTTAGGGTCGATTTAACTGAACCGGTCTAGGTCTTGAAATCTTCAACTGGATAAGAAACAGGGAGATCTTAGGGTCGATCTGACTGAACCAGAGAAGGCCTTGGACTGGATAAGAAACAGAAAAATCTTAGGGTCGATTTAACTGAACCGGTCTAGGTCTTGAAATGTCTTCAACTGGATAAGAAACAGGGAGATCTTAGGGTCGATCTGACTGAACCAGAGAAGGCCTTTGACTAGATAAGAAACAGAAAAATCTTAGGGTCGATTTAACTGAACCGGTCTAGGTCTTGAAATGTCTTCAACTGGATAAGAAATAGGGAGATCTTAGGGTCGATCTGACTGAACCAGAGAAGGCCTTTGACTGGATAAGAAACAGAAAAATCTTAGGGTCGATTTAACTGAACCGGTCAAGGTCTTGAATATAGCTGAGAACTTAACTGGCTTTTTCCTGAAAGGTAGAGGTCAGTCGTATGCAATGCATGATATAGATCAAGCAATGATGTTCTCAACATAAATGAGATTTGTGGGATATGATGCATATATGCATGCTATAATGTATGGAAGTGCGATATTTATGAATGTATGTTTGTCGTCTAGGAAAGTGAATCCTTGAGAGGTGCCGGGAAGTCACTTCTGGGATGATGTTGAAGAATAGATCTTTGCTCCCGCTGGGGATAATAGTTGCAAGAATACCGGTAGGAGAAGATAACTCCGTTGGGGAATAAACTTGACGAATGGATTACTCTGCGGGGAGAAAAGTACTCTAACAATCTTGCTGGGGAGCCATACTCTATGGGGAGAGAGATACTTTGCTGAGTTGTTGATAATAACTTGCTGGGGATACCCTTGTTGTGTTGGAAGTGTTAATAGACTTCGCTGGGGATAAGAAGACTTCGTCGAGGACGATCTTTCCGTGGCTTTTGGCTGAGGATAACCTAGTTATATCCTGGTAGGGAAATAACTCTTTGAATAAAGCCGGGAGACGCGTTCATGCTCTGCGGGGATAAGCTTACTGCTTGGGGAGATGGATTCCAACTTTTCCTGGGGAAACTGGATTGGACTCTCCTGGGGAAGTCTTTGAACTGTAATTTTTGTAAGCTGAAAGAGGGAACCTATGTAGGGTTGCCTGATGATGAGCTCGTGTAAAACCGCATCTTGGAGATAAGGATACCTGTGTAGGGTTACTTTGAGGTTGGGCTCATGTGGAGCTGCACTTGGAGTTGAAGGAAACCTGTGTAGGGTTTATTGACAATGAGTCCGTATAAAACTGCATCTTTGAAAATAGAGGACCTGTGGAGGGTTTCTAGGTGACGAGTTCGTGTAAAACTACATCTGGAGTTTTGAAAAGGGAACCTGTGTAGGGTTTACTGATGACGAGTCCGTGTAAAACCGCATCCTTGAAAATGGAGAACCTGTGTAGGGTTTCTGGGTGACGAGTCCGTGTAAAACTACGTCTGGAAAGAGATAACCTGTGTAGGGTTACTTCGGGATAAGTCCGTGTAAAACTTCTTGATGAACCGGGGTAAGGTTACTGCAGGGTAAGTTCGTGTAAAACTTCTTGATGAACCGGGGTAGGGTCATCTTGAGATAAATCCGTGTAAGACTTCTGGAGGAACCGGGGTAAGGTTACTGTAGGATAAGTTCATGTAAAACTTCTTGATGAACCGGGGTAAGGTCATCTTACGATAAATCTGTGTAAGACTTCTGGAGGAACCGGGGTAAGGTTACTGTAGGATAAGTTCGTGTAAAACTTCTTGATGAACCGGGGTAAGGTCATCTTGCGATAAATCTGTGTAAGACTTCTGGAGGAACCGGGGTAAGGTTACTTTGATGATAAGTCTGTGTAAGACTTTGTCTGAAAGTTGAGAAGGAATCGGTGTAGGGTTACCTGATGATGATTAAGTGGATGATTGTCCTGTTTGGTTTCGGATGTTAACCCCCGATCTGGAATTTGTAAAGGTAGATGGTAATCATCTTTGTATTAACCTTTCCTTGGTTGACAGAGCAACTGGATCGCCCAGACGGCTCATTATTGCCCTTGTTTCTGAGGTGAGAGCGGAAGGTACCTGTGAAGGTATTTGATGACTGCCAATCGACAAATCTTCTTCTGGTAGGCAAGTGACGAGATGACAGGACATAGTCGTACGCCTTAATCCCTAACTTTTGCCTGGACTGCCCTTTCGGGTTTTCAGTCCACCGGGATACCCCTTTTTGCCCAAGCCGCCTTTTCAGGTTTTCGACTTGCCGGGTGTACAGATTTTTCCATTTTCATCCCTTATTTTTGCCCGAACCCTTTTGGTTCGCCGGGAAGCCCTTAATTTTGCCTAGGTGTGTCAACCTAGCGGGTCTTTGATTATGCGTAGTATTCTTTTCGACTATGTCCATGTTCTCAGAGTGTAGGGAGTTGCCCCTGTCAGAAGTGTTTTGTCATGCCCCAGAAGGTGTTTGATCAGGCAAGATTCGTTGTTGGAATGCCCCAGGTGACTCAGGCAGAGATTTGCCCCGGGCTGTTTGGCCTTTGAGAGATTCTCCGAATCTTGACTTAACTGCCCCAGATGATGGACAATAGTCATACCTGCCCCTTGATTGGAAGGGCTTTTGTTCACTAGGTATTCATCGTGCGAATTTTCCTGCTGTTCAAACAAAAAGTCATATGCAAACAAAGTTATGTTAAAAATGCAAAGCTTATGTCTGTCTTGAAGATTTTGAAAATGCATTCCCTTTCATAAAACAAGTGAATGTTTGTAAAATGTGATGTCAACTCGTTATTTTATTGCGAGCCTTAAGGAGTCAGGATACCTTTCGTTATAGTATGCTTTCGAACTAACCCATGCTTCAGCTAGGACTTTTGAGGGTTATAACGTGGCCTGGTTCACGGTTTAAGAAACAAAGGATAAAGGCTCAAACTTTATTTGTACCTACCCGTTCTTCGTGATGTTCTTCAATCCTAAACTCAGTTGATCATATGCTAGACCTTGTTTGAGTCTTTGCCCTGACGTTCCAATGATGGTTCAGATATTTATGATTTATTCTGAATAGGGAGTCATGTTTTTGTTGAGGGTTTGTGTGACCTCTTTCTTTTTGATTTTGTTATCCCTATTTTTTGCCTGAACTGTTTCCTTTTTGGAATTACAGTCAGCGGGATGCCCCAGCTTCGTAAGTCTCCTTCATAGGTTTTTTTGACTTATTGGGCTTTTATTTTTTGAGATATAATGACTGCCTTTATTTATTGATTATTCGGAACCATCACTGTCTTTTTTTTTTGTAAGGACCTCTTTGGTGCCATTCGTTATGCACTTTGATCAACTGAGAGACTACCCTGCCCCAGGTTGTGATTAAGGGTTTTAAATTTCGAAAAGAAAAACTCCTACTTCTTTGGCTCAGAGGGGTTGACGAGGGATTATCTTCCTTATAACTCCAGTGTTTAGGGATTGAAACAATGCCTATACCTCATAAGCGGGGTCTGTCCAAAAGCATACTGTAAAGATCATGGTATCGTTTTCGTCATCCTCCCTCAAGAGGCTTAGAATTATTAATTGAGAGTTGACATCAGAAAAAATATGAAAATAATTTGCATATAGTGAATAGGAATATATTGCTTCAAAACAGACATATGTGATGCATTAATGAAATAACAGCGTTTAACATGAGCAAATGTTTGGACAAAAGAAAATTACAACTTGAAAAATCCCAATGAACAAAAGTCTTTTCATCTCAGGGCTTGTTACTTCAAGTGGTGAGCCTTGGAGGGATGGTAGAAAAACTCAGCCTGACCATCTTGTGTGAACTCCAATGCTCCTTCATCAATCAGGTCCTGGATCTTGTTCCTCAGAGCCCAACACTCATTTGTATCATGTCCTGGACTGGCAGAGTGGTAGGCACACCTTTTATTGGGATCATAGATAGGAGATGCTGTGTTGGGATTCCTGGGATGAGCCCTTAATGTGATCAGATTCAACCTCAACAGGCGTTGTAAAGCCTGAAACAGCGACATGTTGAGCTAGGTGAATTGCCTCCTGGGCTTGTCTGGCTGAAGCTGGTGAGGTTGATGCTGAATTTGTGACACTGGAGCTATTTGAGGAGCTCTCCCCTTATCTCCTTGTCTCAAAGATGATTGAATGATGAATGGCTCTTTAACCTTAGATGTTTGCCCCAGTTGGTTACCCCGAAGCAATTGGTTGACGAGAACCCCGAGCTCATCTTGTCTCTGAGCTAAGTCTTGGATGGCAGTCCCCTGCCCCAGCATTTGGGCTTTCATTGCATCCATTTCAGCTTGCAAGTGTTTCAACCGTTCGTCCTCAGCGCTGTTCCTGACCAAAGTCTCCATGAGAAGTGTCCTTAGCTCCTCCTGCCCCTTGGCTAGATTCAGGAGGATTTCCCCGAACCGAGTCTCTTGAGCAAGAAGGTCCTGGTTATCTTGTTGGGAAGCCATTGCTGAAATAAACAACGGAGAAGGTAAGTGGCCTGTCAAAAGGGTACCTGTGATGCAATGATATGTATGACATGCATGCAATGTTTTCAAGGACCTCGCGGGGTAAACAAGAAATTTGTTAGCATTTGAATTTGTAGCTTGATTGAAGGAGCTCCATGTTGTTGAGAATCCTTCTTCAAGGGTCAAAGGCTCACCATATCCAGTGGGTCATAGCCCCTGACAACCTTGGCTAGGGGAATCTTCTTCAAGTGTCAAAGCTCACCATATCAAGTGGGTCATAGCCCCTGATAACTTTGTCTAGAGGAAAATAAATCCTCTTTGCCCCTTGCTAAATGTTTGATTTATCATGACCTGCATCACAAGCCCTTGAGATCCTTGAAATGGGTTAGGATGTATGCAATGGTATGATGTTATGGTATGCATGGGGTAATGTAAGTGACCCTGTTATGAGTCCCAATTAAGGACTGCAAACCAAAACTTGCAAGAAACTTAGTAAACCCTGTTATGAGTCCTAATTAAGGACTACAAACAAAACCTGCAAGAAACTCGAGTGTCAGACAACAAGCATGCAAGTAGTCAAGTACGAAGGCACACAAGTCACACAAGAGAAACCCTTAGAGTTTAGGCCAGCATGGGGTCTGGGTATTACCCTCTTTCAGTTTGTTGGTTCATACCTGTCCTATCAAAGTAACCGGGTTCTTAGAGGATCCCAATATCATTGACTACCCTCAATCGATCATAACTCCAGCATCGCAATCTTTTCTTGCGGCCAGAACCATCACAAGAGTTTAGCCTCAATGGGCGTAGCATACTGCTACTGTTCTAATGGCCAAGTTGTGTCATTTAAGGTTCTAAGGTTGTTGGTGCTTAATGACTCCTCAGAAGACCCATATTCTCCTCTGTGATCGGTGGATCTGGAACTGACTGTTTAACGCTGGTTCGCGAAATGTCGCGGAAGCAAGAGTCGCCACCGTCTTTTATTTTCTCCAAATGGAAAGGACAAAAGCACAGAAAAATTCCTTTATAGAGATTGCTCTCGGTTCGGGAGGTAGGTTATAGAAAGGGAAGGTGTTAGCACCCTTTCTATCCATGGTTATCCATGGGCTCTTAGATACTTGCTCAATGTGTTTTCAAAATGTTTGCTTGCTTTTCAATGTGGGTTTCAAAAATATTCTTTGAAAAGTTTCAGTTCAACTCATACGTCAGAGTGTTTGAAAGGTTTGTTTTGAAAGTTTTTGAAAGTGTGTTGGTGTGAAAAGTATTTTGATTTGTTTGAAATTAGAGCAAGTATCCTTGAGAACCTACCTACCCTAAGGAATTCGTCTGTGTAAATGTCCTTTAAAGTAGTGCCATCCCACCATTGAGAGGTAGGTAGCACCACCGTTGGAGGTGTTCGGGTCAATTCGAGTGTATAGGGACATGGTGATCACCAGAGCAATGGGAAGACACCTTAGAAGCTACCCTCATGCCAGGTTCCCGGATCATGAGGACTTACTAAGACGTCTTCTACTCGACGACCACCTTTCGAGGGGCAAGGCAACAGTGAAGCGTACCCTAGGGGTGGTGTGTGAATTGTGTGTCATTTTCAGTTTATTGTTTGTCTTGTCATGTTTGTTGTGATCTACGCTTGATTTTATTTTTAAGTCCATACATTCTTTCATGCATATTTATTAACAGTTGTATATTTGCGAGAAAATAAATCTAAACTATTACAAATGGCGCGGGTCCACATCGCCAAAATAAACCGAACCCGATTTGACTGAAAGTAAAAGAGCAATAAAATAAAAGTGCGAGAAATAAATTTACAAGGCTTTGGGGCATATACATAATTATTTAGACGACATAAGATAAATGCGCAAATTAAATAATTGAAACGACGGGCGTTGGACCCTTTTGCAAAATATTAAAAGCTAATGAGAATTAAAAATTAAATGATTAAATGTTTTTTTTGGTATTTTGTGTTTTTTAGATTTAATGAGGAAAAGGAGTTAATTGAAATTAAATTAAAAAGCGAACCCTAATTCTAATATTTTTTATCTATTATGAAAGAATTAAAATATAATCTACATTAAACCCTAATTTATTGATGTGCAATTTAATTATAAAAAATAAATAAATAAATAATTATTACTGTGAAAAAAAAAGGGAAAAAATTAAAAAGGAAGAAAAAGTGTTTATTAACCTAATTCTATATTTTTTACATTTTTGTTAAAAAAGAATTAAACTTATAACTTAATTTACTAAATTATTTACATGTTAAGAAAATAATAATAATAAAGTAAATATTATTTTTTGGTCTTTTCTGAATTTTTGAATGTTTTTATGTTTTTTATGAAAATAAATTAATCATGTTAAAACAAATAAAATAAATAAAATAGCAAGAATAAAATAAGAAGAAAAATAGAAAAATGCAAACCAGGGTGGGGTGCAGCCCCAGATTGGGAGGTTCAGGCCTGGAATTTTGGCCCATTAGGCTTTGAAGTCCATTGACTTTTTTAATCAGGTGTGATGCATTTGACCAAGTGTAGCGTATTCCTCAGACCTAAGCCTTGGATCTGATTCCCTTGGACACATGGCCGTTGATCCTTGGCAGCGTATGGTGGAATGTTTTACTGAGCCTGCAGGGGAATTAGAATAGAAAAATATTATGGAAATTGTGTAGACCTGGGACTTGAACCCAGGTCATGAAGGTCAACACCCACTAACCTCACCACTGGGGCACTCAGCGCATTTGGTTATTAATTAATATGAAAATAACATAAAGCAAAAGCGTTGGTGAATGGATTTCCAGCGCGAAAATTTAAATGGACGAATCATTGTTTGACACGCCTTCTTCTTCCTCCCCGTCCCTGTAACATAAAGCAAATAGGCAACGGTTTCTTACGCGTTTCATTAGACAACTTTTGAAAAAATAGCGATTAGAGTTATGAGCTTCATAAATTGTTCGCGAGGTATGTCTCTTGTTCGTTGGAGCACGCTGATTGCAATGGTAACGGTCTTGAGTTCCAATTGTTCCTTGGGTGAGAAACCCCAATTCAAGAACTCTGAAAACCTAAATTTCAATCATGGTGAAATCCCATACACGATGCAAAAATCAAATTGAATATAAAGGTTAGCTTTGAAACATCACAGGGAACAAGAATATATAATTGAAATGCAATGAAGATGCTTAGAATTGAGAATACGATTTCAAAAATTTTTCTGTACAGTTTGAGTTGTAGCTACCGTTTCTTCGCGTTTTGATTGAGGTTAGGGGTTGGCACACCTTCAGAGTTTGTCCAGGAAACTATTAGAAAAAGAATTGAGGCTTGAAAAATTTTCCAACTTTGAAATCAGTTTTGCATTATATGGCTAATTTTTCAAATTGTCCATAGGCTTTTCAGCGCAGCATTTGGTACCTTATGGTTAGGGTTTGACTTAGGGCTTATGCTGGAAGGGAATTGGCTTGCTAACTGACCTAGATTCATGCTCATGAGGGAATTAGTCCTAGGGTTTTTTCCATTAACAAATTTCCCTTCTTTTAAGCCAAGACCTAGACTTAGTGTGCAACTTAACCCTAGCCTGAGCTTTTGAGTTGGCCCATGATACATGGAAGTTGTCCAAATTCACATGACACTATTCCATTGGTTTTTGAATTTTATTTGAATTTTCAAAGATTTAAAATGAATTAAATTATCAAAAATTAAATAAAATGGAAAAATCAATATTTGGTCTTGAAATTAACCATGGGACACGTGTGTGGCATGACAAGGATGAATCAAGTGGAAAAAAGTGGGCCCTTTTGTCAAAAATTGGAGTTTCAAGGATAGTTGACTTTTGCCATGTCACAAAATTTTCCAACTTATACAAGGCATAACTTGCTCAATTTTTAAGATTTTCTCATGTTCTTGGACATTTTGGAAAGGTCTTTGAGTCCTTTAACCAATGCCTTTGGTCCCATGTCATTTTGATTTTCCAAGCTCAAGTTATGGCCTTTGACTTAAAGTCCCTTTTTGTTGACTTTTGAAAATGACCTGTAATGTTGAAATTGATAACTTTTTGTGAGAGCATTTCTTGGACTTTAAGTATGAAGATGAGTTGTAGGAAATGTCTTTCTCTTCAAAATGAGCTTTGGATGGAATTTTTCTGATAATCCATGTGAAAGTTATGCCCTGGTCAATTTCAGTTGACTTTTTCAGCTGTCCAAATATAGCAACTTTTGCATCTTTGATGATTTCTGAGCCAAATTTTGAGAATCATGATCAAGCATTGATCAAATGATGTTTGTGGCTTCAAAATGATATGTTGACCAAAAATTTGAACTTTTGACTGCCAAATGACCATTTTGCCCTTACAGTTGACTGTAGTGCAATTTAGGGTTTTGACTGTGCAATTTTGAGCTGAATGCCTTGAAACTTGATATGAGGATGCTTGACCATGTTTGTAAGCATATGAGACTTGATTGGGCCTTTGAACACTCCATTTTCTTGATCAGCACACAAACCCTAATTTTGACTGTATGGGAGACTGTTGCACTGCACAACCCTTGGGAAATTTTGTGACTTGGCTTGGCAATTTCTTGAAGAATATGGGAGGGCAAATTTTGGGGTATAACAGTTGCCCCTGTTCAATCTTCTTAGACCTGAGGATGCAGATTGGCTGACGTGCCTTTCGTAATCCGAGGGTAAAAGATGATTGGACACTAGAGTGCCCGGAAATTTGCGCTCACATGTTAGCAATGATGGTGGAATGGGCTTATAGATGCCATCTGGATGTTTGATTGCGTAGGAGATTCCTTGGCGAGAACCTGTATACCTGCAAAACAGAAAATGAGTACCTGACACGTTGCAGGAGCCGATTTTTTAGATGCCTGGTATAGGTGTGTCCTGACTGGTTACAGGAGCTGAGTCTGGAGCTTCAAACGACGATGAAAGAAGAACCAGGGATGATAACTTCCTTAGCATGAATGGTAAGAGAGCCTTGGGCGACTTTAACTTCAACAACGCTCGTTGAGAAAAATCTGGGGTGTCTTCTACTGGGATAAGAATCAGGGAGATCTTAGGGTCGATCTGACTGAACCAGAGAGGCCTTTGACTGGGTAAGAATCAGGAAAATCTTAGGGTCGATTTAACTGAACCGGTCTAGGTCTTGAAATGTCTTCAACTGGATAAGCATCAGGGAAATCTTGGGACGATTTAACTGAACCAGAGAAGGCCTTTGACTGGATAAGCATCAGGAAAATCTTGGGACGATTTAACTGAACCGGTCTAGGTCTTGAAATGTCTTCAACTGGATAAGCATCAGGGAGATCTTAGGATCGATCTGACTGAACCAGAGAAGGCCTTTGACTGGATAAGCATCAGGAAAATCTTGGGACGATTTAACTGAACCGGTCTAGGTCTTGAAATGTCTTCAACTGGATGAGCATCAGGGAGATCTTAGGGCCGATCTGACTGAACCAGAGAAGGCCTTTGACTGGATAAGCATCAGGAAAATCTTGGGACGATTTAACTGAACCGGTCTAGGTCTTGAAATGTCTTCAACTGGATAAGCATCAGGAAAATCTTGGGACGATTTAACTGAACCAGAGAAGGCCTTTGACTGGATAAGCATCAGGAAAATCTTGGGACGATTTAACTGAACCGGTCTAGGTCTTGAAATGTCTTCAACTGGATGAGCATCAGGGAGATCTTAGGGCCGATCTGACTGAACCAGAGAAGGCCTTTGACTGGATAAGCATCAGGAAAATCTTGGGACGATTTAACTGAACCGGTCTAGGTCTTGAAATGTCTTCAACTGGATAAGCATCAGGAAAATCTTGGGACGATTTAACTGAACCAGAGAAGGCCTTTGACTGGATAAGCATCAGGAAAATCTTGGGACGATTTAACTGAACCGGTCTAGGTCTTGAAATGTCTTCAACTGGATAAGCATCAGGAAAATCTTGGGACGATTTAACTGAACCAGAGAAGGCCTTTGACTGGATAAGCATCAGGAAAATCTTGGGACGATTTAACTGAACCGGTCTAGGTCTTGAAATGTCTTCAACTGGATAAGCATCAGGAAAATCTTGGGACGATTTAACTGAACCAGAGAAGGCCTTTGACTGGATAAGCATCAGGAAAATCTTGGGACGATTTAACTGAACCGGTCTAGGTCTTGAAATGTAGCTTGAGAACTTAACTGAATCTTTCCTGAAAGGTAAAAGTCAGTCATATGCAATGCCTGATATGGATCAAGCAATGATGTTCTCAACATAAATGAGATTTGTATGATGCAGTGCGTTATGCATGCTATAATGATGTATGTGATGTTTTATGTATGTTTTCGTCTAGGAAAGTAAATCCTTGACGGGTGCCGGGAAGTCGTATCCTGGGCTGATGTCGGAGGATAGATTTTGCTTCCGCTGGGGATGATAGTAGTTGCAAGGATACCGGTAGGAGACGATGACTCCGTTGCGGAATAAACTTGGCGAATGGAAGATTCTGCGGGGAGAAAAGATACTCTAGCGATCATGCTGGGAAGCAATACTCTGTGGGGATAGAGATGCTTTGCTGAGTGTTGATAGCAGTAATTTGCTGAGGATGTCTTTATTGTTGGAAGTGTTAATGGACTTCGCTGGGGGATAGGAAAGAACTACGTTGACGACGACCTTCCCTTGGCTTTTGGCTGAGGATAACCCAGTTATATCCTGTTGAGGGAATAACTCTTTAAATCAAGCCAGACGACGCGTTCGCGCGCTGTTAGGGAATGAGCTTCCAGAATATACTGGGGATAAGCTTACTGCTTGGGGAGATGAATTCCATCTTTCCTGGGGAACTTGGATGGGACTCTCCTGGGGAAGTTTTGATATGCTGGGAAGTGACTCCTTTGTATGCCGCAGGGGAACAATCTTTAGACCAAGACTGCCGGGGATGCTTGTTAAGAATATATGCTGCTGGGGAATATTGGGATCTACTGGAGGATACCCAATTTCCTTGAGACTTGTTAACTTTGTTTGGGGAAGAATGCACTGACTTGCTGTCTCACTCTCTGGGGAATTTAAGATGCCTGGTTAGGTTCTTTAGCTGAACCTACCTTGGTACCTGGGAGGATAGAACAATTAGATTGCTCTTAGACAACTCCTTATTGCCCCCTTGTTTCTGAAGTGGGAGAGGAAGACTTGAGAGGTGCTGATAGCTTGCTGATGGACAAACCTTCTTCTGGTAGGCAGGTGACGAGATGACAGGACATAGTCGTACGCTTTGATCCCTAACTTTTGCCTGGACCGCCCTTTCGGGTTTTCAGTCCACTGGGATACCCATTTTTTACCAAGCCGCCTTTTCAGGTTTTCGACTCGCCGGGTGTACAGTTTTTTTTTTTATATTCATCCCTTGTTTTTGCCCGAACCCTTTTGGTTCGCCGGGAAGCCCTTATTTTTGCCTAGGTGTGTCAACCTAGCGGGTCTTTGATTTTGCGTATTATTTTTCGACTATGTCTATGCTCTCAGAATGTAGGGAGATGCCCCTGTCAGTAGCATTGCGTTGCCGTACCACTAGAAGATGTCTGATCAGGCAAGATTCGTTGTCGGAATGCCCCAGGTGATCCAGATGGAGATTTGCCCCAGGCTGGTTGGCCTTTTGAGAGATTCTCTGGATCTTGACTTAACTGCCCCAGATGGTAGACCATGATCATGTCGTGCCCCTTGATTGGAGATACTCTTGTTCATTAGACTTTCGTCATGCGAATTTCTATGCTGTTCAAACAAAAAGTCATATGCAAACAAAGTTATGTTAAAAATGCAAAGCTTATGTCTGTCTCGAAGATTTTGAAAATGCATTCTTTTTGATAAAACAAGTAAATGTTTGTAAAAACCTGATGTCAACTCCGTATTTACCGTGGGCCTTCAGGAGTCAGGATACCTTTCGTAACAGTATGCTTTCGAACTAACCCATGCTTCAGCTAGGACTCTTGAGGGTTATAACGTGGCCTGGTTCACGGTTTAAGAAACAAAGAATAAAGGCTCAAATTATTTGTACCCACCCACTCTTCGTGACGTTCTTCAAACCTAAACTCAGTTGATCATGCGTTAGACCTTGTTTAAGTCTTTGCTCTGATTTTCCGGTGATGATTCAGATGTTGATAACTTATTTTGAATAGGCAGTCCTTCCTTTTTGTTGAGGGTTTGTGAGACCTCTTTCTTGATTTTTGTTATCCCTTTCCTTTTTTGCCTGAACTGTTTCCTTTTTGGGATTACAGTCAGCGGGGTGTCCCAGTTTTGTAAGCCTTCTTCATGGGTTTTGACTTAATGGGTTTTTCATTTTTTGAGATAATGACTGCCTGTCCTTGTGCTTTATTCAGAACCATCACTGTCTTTTGTTTTGTAAGGACTCCTTTGGTGCCATTTGTTATGCACTTGGATCAACTGAGAGAACTACCCTGCCCCAGGTTATGATAAAGGGTTTTAAATTTCGAAAAGCAAAACTCCTACTTCTTTGGCTCAGAGGGGTTGACGAGGGATTATCATCCTTATAACTCCAGTGTTTAGGGATTGAAACAATGCCTGTACCTCACCAGCGGGGTCTGTTCGAAAGCATACTGTAGATCGTGGTATCGTTTTCGTCATCCTCCCTCAAGAGGCTTAGAGTTTAGATCCAGGGTTGACATCAGAAAAAATATGAAAATAGTTTGCATATAGTGAATGCGAATATATTGATTCAAAAATAGACATAAGCGATGCATTAATGGAATAACAATGTTTTAACAATGAGTAAATGTTTGAACAATCGAAAGAAAATTACAACTTGAAAATTCTAATAAACACAAGTCTTCTAGCCTCAGGGCTTGTTACTTCAAATGGTGAACCTCACAGGGATAGTAGAAGAACTCGACCTGACCATCTGGGGTGAATTCCACAGCTCCTTCATCAATCAGGCTTTGGATTTTGTACCTCAACTTCCAACAGTTATCAGTATCATGCCCCGGGCTGTTAGAATGGTATGCGCACCTGGCCTCGGGATTATAGTTGGGTGAAGAAGTCTTAGGATTAGGGTGAGGTCCTATCAACGTCACCAGATTCAACTTCAACAGGTGTTGCAAAGCTTGGGACAGCGACGTGTTGAGCTGGGTGAATTGTCTTTTGGGCTCATCTGGCTGAAGCTGGTGAGGTTGATACTGAATTGGTGATACTGGGGCCATATGAGGAACTTTCTCCTTGCTTCTTTGTCTCAAAGACGGTCGAACGATGGCTGGCTTTTTACCCTTAGATGTTTGCCCCAGTTGGCTACCCTGAAGCAGTTGGTTGACGAGAAACCGGAGCTCATCTTGTCTTTGAGCTAAACCTTGAATGGCATTCCTCTGCCCCAGCATTTGGGCTTTCAATGCATCCACCTCAGCTTGTAGGTGTTCCAGCCTTTCATCCTCAGCACTGTTCCTGACAAAAGTCTCCATGAGAAGTGTCCTTAGCTCTTCCTGCCCCTTGGATAGATTCAGGAGGATTTTCCCGAACCGGGTCTCTTGAGCAAGAAAGTCCTGATTGTCTTGTTGGGAAGCCATGGCTGAAATAAACAGCGGGAAAGGTGAGTGACCTGCAAAAGGGATACCTGTAATGCAATGATGTGTATGATATGCATGCAATGTTTTCAAGGACCTCGCGGGGTAAACAAGGAAATTTGTTAGCATTTGGATCCGGTAGTTTGATTGGAAAAAACTTCATATTTGTTGAGAGTCTTTCTTCCAAGGGTCAAAGGCTCACCATATCCAGTGGGTCATAGCCCCTGACTTTAGTCATTATGTCTGGTTTTGATTTCCAAACAACCTTGGTTAGGGCACCTTCTTCAGGAGTTAGAGCTCACCATATCAAGTGGGTCATAGCCTCTGACAACCTTGGCTAGAGGAAAATAAATCCTCTTTGCCCCTTGCTGGGATAATTGATTCACCATGACCTGCATCACAAGCCCTTGAGAACCTTGAAATGGGTTAGGATGTATGCACTGATATGATGTCATGATATGCATGGGGTAATGTGAGTAACCCTGTTATGAGTCCCAATTAAGGACTGCAAAAACCTGCAAGAAACTTAGGATACCCTGTTATGAGTCCTAATTAAGGACTACAAAAACCTGCAAGAAACTTAGGATACCCTGTTATGAGTCCTAATTAAGGACTACAAAAACCTGCAAGAAACTTAGGATACCCTGTTATGAGTCCTAATTAAGGACTACAAACACAACCTGCAAGAGACAAATGTCAGGTAATAAGCATGCAAGTAGTTCAAGTAGGAAGGCACACAAGTCACCCAAGAGAAACCCTTAAAGTTTAGGCCAGCATGGAGTCTGGGTAGTACCCTCTTGAAGTTGGTGGGTTCAACCTGTCCTAATCAAAGTAACCGGGTTCTAAGGTTCCCAATATCACGGGACTGCTTTCATTGTTCATCGCTTCGATTTAGCCACTGAACTGGCGAACGAAATATTCCAGGAAAGCAACCCTCAATTGAGTGTAGTATCGAGTATCAACCAACCTCGGACTGCACCAAAGTCAGTTATCTCACTACCCTAAAGAGGCCAAGATGGTTCAATTAAGGTTCCTAAGGTCTGTTGATGCTTCATGACACCACATGGAGGCCCCGTACTCTCCTTGACTGAACTCAAGGGTTACCGGTACACACCAAAGTGCCACATCAACGTAGCAGACTGTTTCAACCATGTCGGTATACCCCGCACAGTTCCCTCACAGCCTTGTTGCTACTTTCTAAGAAGGTATTCCCCAGATCCGGGTTAGGATCTATAGAACTCCCAAGCAACCCACAATTTAAAGCACACAAGGAAAACAATTGAAAACACAATGATCTTAGTCCTAAGGTACACCTCACTTTAAGTCATCCCCAGCAGAGTCGCCAGTTCTGTGATCGGTGGATCTGGAACTGACTGTTTAACGCTGGTTCGCGAAATGTCGCGGAAGCAAGAGTCGCCACCGTCTTTTATTTTCTCCAAATGGAAAGGACAAAAGCACAGAAAAATTCCTTTATAGAGATTGCTCTCGGTTCGGGAGGTAGGTTATAGAAAGGGAAGGTGTTAGCACCCTTTCTATCCATGGTTATCCATGGGCTCTTAGATACTTGCTCAATGTGTTTTCAAAATGTTTGCTTGCTTTTCAATGTGGGTTTCGAAAATATTCTTTGAAAAGTTTCAGTTCAACTCATACGTCAGAGTGTTTGAAAGGTTTGTTTTGAAAGTTTTTGAAAGTGTGTTGGTGTGAAAAGTATTTTGATTTGTTTGAAATTAGAGCAAGTATCCTTGAGAACCTACCTACCCTAAGGAATTCGTCTGTGTAAATGTCCTTTAAAGTAGTGCCATCCCACCATTGAGAGGTAGGTAGCACCACCGTTGGAGGTGTTCGGGTCAATTCGAGTGTATAGGGACATGGTGATCACCAGAGCAATGGGAAGACACCTTAGAAGCTACCCTCATGCCAGGTTCCCGGATCATGAGGACTTACTAAGACGTCTTCTACTCGACGACCACCTTTCGAGGGGCAAGGCAACAGTGAAGCGTACCCTAGGGGTGGTGTGTGAATTGTGTGTCATTTTCAGTTTATTGTTTGTCTTGTCATGTTTGTTGTGATCTACGCTTGATTTTATTTTTAAGTCCATACATTCTTTCATGCATATTTATTAACAGTTGTATATTTGCGAGAAAATAAATCTAAACTATTACAAATGGCGCGGGTCCACATCGCCAAAATAAACCGAACCCGATTTGACTGAAAGTAAAAGAGCAATAAAATAAAAGTGCGAGAAATAAATTTACAAGGCTTTGGGGCATATACATAATTATTTAGACGACATAAGATAAATGCGCAAATTAAATAATTGAAACGACGGGCGTTGGACCCTTTTGCAAAATATTAAAAGCTAATGAGAATTAAAAATTAAATGATTAAATGTTTTTTTTGGTATTTTGTGTTTTTTAGATTTAATGAGGAAAAGGAGTTAATTGAAATTAAATTAAAAAGCGAACCCTAATTCTAATATTTTTTATCTATTATGAAAGAATTAAAATATAATCTACATTAAACCCTAATTTATTGATGTGCAATTTAATTATAAAAAATAAATAAATAAATAATTATTACTGTGAAAAAAAAAGGGAAAAAATTAAAAAGGAAGAAAAAGTGTTTATTAACCTAATTCTATATTTTTTACATTTTTGTTAAAAAAGAATTAAACTTATAACTTAATTTACTAAATTATTTACATGTTAAGAAAATAATAATAATAAAGTAAATATTATTTTTTGGTCTTTTCTGAATTTTTGAATGTTTTTATGTTTTTTATGAAAATAAATTAATCATGTTAAAACAAATAAAATAAATAAAATAGCAAGAATAAAATAAGAAGAAAAATAGAAAAATGCAAACCAGGGTGGGGTGCAGCCCCAGATTGGGAGGTTCAGGCCTGGAATTTTGGCCCATTAGGCTTTGAAGTCCATTGACTTTTTTAATCAGGTGTGATGCATTTGACCAAGTGTAGCGTATTCCTCAGACCTAAGCCTTGGATCTGATTCCCTTGGACACATGGCCGTTGATCCTTGGCAGCGTATGGTGGAATGTTTTACTGAGCCTGCAGGGGAATTAGAATAGAAAAATATTATGGAAATTGTGTAGACCTGGGACTTGAACCCAGGTCATGAAGGTCAACACCCACTAACCTCACCACTGGGGCACTCAGCGCATTTGGTTATTAATTAATATGAAAATAACATAAAGCAAAAGCGTTGGTGAATGGATTTCCAGCGCGAAAATTTAAATGGACGAATCATTGTTTGACACGCCTTCTTCTTCCTCCCCGTCCCTGTAACATAAAGCAAATAGGCAACGGTTTCTTACGCGTTTCATTAGATAACTTTTGAAAAAATAGCGATTAGAGTTATGAGCTTCATAAATTGTTCGCGAGGTATGTCTCTTGTTCGTTGGAGCACGCTGATTGCAATGGTAACGGTCTTGAGTTCCAATTGTTCCTTGGGTGAGAAACCCCAATTCAAGAACTCTGAAAACCTAAATTTCAATCATGGTGAAATCCCATACACGATGCAAAAATCAAATTGAATATCAAGGTTAGCTTTGAAACATCACAGGGAACAAGAATATATAATTGAAATGCAATGAAGATGCTTAGAATTGAGAATACGATTTCAAAAAATTTTCTGTACAGTTTGAGTTGTAGCTACCGTTTCTTCGCGTTTTGATTGAGGTTAGGGGTTGGCACACCTTCAGAGTTTGTCCAGGAAACTATTAGAAAAAGAATTGAGGCTTGAAAAATTTTCCAACTTTGAAATCAGTTTTGCATTATATGGCTAATTTTTCAAATTGTCCATAGGCTTTTCAGCGCAGCATTTGGTACCTTATGGTTAGGGTTTGACTTAGGGCTTATGCTGGAAGGGAATTGGCTTGCTAACTGACCTAGATTCATGCTCATGAGGGAATTAGTCCTAGGGTTTTTTCCATTAACAAATTTCCCTTCTTTTAAGCCAAGACCTAGACTTAGTGTGCAACTTAACCCTAGCCTGAGCTTTTGAGTTGGTCCATGATACATGGAAGTTGTCCAAATTCACATGACACTATTCCATTGGTTTTTGAATTTTATTTGAATTTTCAAAGATTTAAAATGAATTAAATTATCAAAAATTAAATAAAATGGAAAAATCAATATTTGGTCTTGAAATTAACCATGGGACACGTGTGTGGCATGACAAGGATGAATCAAGTGGAAAAAAGTGGGCCCTTTTGTCAAAAATTGGAGTTTCAAGGATAGTTGACTTTTGCCATGTCACAAAATTTTCCAACTTATACAAGGCATAACTTGCTCAATTTTTAAGATTTTCTCATGTTCTTGGACATTTTGGAAAGGTCTTTGAGTCCTTTAACCAATGCCTTTGGTCCCATGTCATTTTGATTTTCCAATCTCAAGTTATGGCCTTTGACTTAAAGTCCCTTTTTGTTGACTTTTGAAAATGACCTGTAATGTTGAAATTGATAACTTTTTGTGAGAGCATTTCTTGGACTTGAAGTATGAAGATGAGTTGTAGGAAATGTCTTTCTCTTCAAAATGAGCTTTGGATGGAATTTTTCTGATAATCCATGTGTAAGTTATGCCCTGGTCAATTTCAGTTGACTTTTTCAACTGTCCAAATATAGCAACTTTTGCATCTTTGATGATTTCTGAGCCAAATTTTGAGAATCATGATCAAGCATTGATCAAATGATGTTTGTGGCTTCAAAATGATATGTTGACCAAAAATTTGAACTTTTGACTGCCAAATGACCATTTTGCCCTTACAGTTGACTGTAGTGCAATTTAGGGTTTTGACTGTGCAATTTTGAGCTGAATGCCTTGAAACTTGATATGAGGATGCTTGACCATGTTTGTAAGCATATGAGACTTGATTGGGCCTTTGAACACTCCATTTTCTTGATCAGCACACAAACCCTAATTTTGACTGTATGGGAGACTGTTGCACTGCACAACCCTTGGGAAATTTTGTGACTTGGCTTGGCAATTTCTTGAAGAATATGGGAGGGCAAATTTTGGGGTATAACATCCTCGTTGCAACACAAGGTATATCGGTACAGACCAAGGTGCCACACCAACGTAGCCACTGTTTCACCCGTGTCGGTCTACGCCGGACAGGTCCCTCACAGCTTATGCTACCTAAACAGGGTATCCCCAGATCCGGGTTAGGATCTATGTAACTCCCATGCAACCCACAAATTTAAAGCAGACAAGTCAATACAATTGAAAACACGGTTATGAACTAACCCTAAGGTACACCTCACTTTAGGTTTAAGTCCCCACCAGAGTCGCCAGTTCTGTGATCGGTGGATCTGGAACTGACTGTTTTAAAGCTGGTTCGCAAAATGTCGCGGAAGCAAGAGTCGCCACCGTCTTTTATTTTCTCCAAATGGAAAGGACAAAAGCACAGAAAAATTCCTTAAAGAGATTGCTCTCGGTTCGGGAGGTAGATTATAGAAAGGGAAGGTGTTAGCACCCTTTCTATCCATGGTTATCCATGGGCTCTTAGATACTTGCTCACTTGTGTTTTCAAAAATGGTTTGTTTGCTTTTCAACTGTGGGTTTAAAAAAGTTTCTTTGAAGATTCCAGTTCGACTCTTGTATCGGTCCTCAAGAGTGTTTGAAAAATTGCTTTCGAAAGCTTTTTGAAAAGGTGTCGGTGTGAAAAGTATTTTTGATTTGTTTTGAAGTTAGAGCAAGTATCAAGAGTCGTCTACCTACCCTAAGGAATTCGTCTGTGTAAATGTCCTTTAAAGTAGTGCCATCCCACCATTGAGAGGTAGGTAGCACCACCTTTGGAGGTATTCGGGTCAATTCGAGGTTCGGGACATGGTGATCACCAGAGCAATAGGAAGACACCCTAGAAGCTACCCTCATGCCAGGTTCCCGGATCATGAGGACTTACTAAGACATCCTCTACTCGACGATCACCTTTCGAAAGGCAAGGCAACAGTGAGGCGTACCCTAGGGGTGGTGTGTGATTTGTGTGTCGTTTTCAGATATTTTGTCTTGTTCATGTCACGGGTGATCTAAGCGTTTGTTTTTATTTTGTCATTCATTCTTGCATGCAGTTATTAAAAGTTAAAAAGAGACGAGAATTAAAATTCCTAAAATTATTTTACAAAGGCGCGGGTCCACATCGCCAAATTAAATCCAGGACCCGATTTGACATAAAATAAAGGAAAGTGCGAAAGATAAATATCAAATTTACACGGCTTTGGGAGAATTACATAAATATTATAAAAAAGAAATAAATGCGCGAATTGAATTAAAATTGAAAGCGAGGGCGTTGGACCATTTTTAATGAAATTAAATTATATTAACAAATTAATTAAATTAAAGAAAAAAAAGAAAAGATTTTTTGAGTTTTTTGTATTTATGAAGTTTTAATGAAAAGATTAAATGAAATTAAAAATTTACTTAACCCTAATTCTACAATTTTTATTTATTAAGAAAAAATATTAAAATTGAATCTAAAATTAAACCTAATTAATTAATTGCAAGTATTTACAAGAAAATAATATTTAATTATTAATAATGAGAAAAGAAAAGAAAAAGATAAAAATTGATTAAAACCTTAATTCTACAAATTTTAAGTTTATTAAGAAAAAAGTCAAAATTAATCCTAGAATTGAAAACTAAATTAATTAATGATTTTTATTTACAAAAATGCTAAAATAAAATATATTTTTATTTTTGTCCTTTCTGATTTTTGTATTATTTTTATATTTTATGAAAATATTAACTTAAAGAATTAAATAAGAATTAAACAAGACAAATAAAAAGTAAAAAAAGAGAATAGAAGAGCAAACCAAGGGGGGGTTCTGTCCCCAAACTGGAGGTCAAATTATAGCAATTCTGGCCCAATAGCCTTTTGGCCTTGTTGACTTTTTGGCTAACGTGTGACGCGTCTGACTCATATCCATGATGGTCTCCAAATCATAGCCCTTTGATTGATCTCAGTAAGCGCGTGGCAAGCCTGGATGAGGGACATATGGTGGACGCTTGCATTGAAATTGCACAGAAGCATTATTAGAAAAATAATATGGAATAGAAAGGGGGACCTGGGGTTCGAACCCAGGTCCCAGAGGTTACCACACTGATGCCTTGCCACTGGAGCTCTTCACGCGCGTTGTATGTAGAATAGCACATAAACAATATAAGGGAAACATGGTCAGTGACATAGAAAAATAAAAAAACGCGCGTTGGATTCAAATCATCCAACCATCGCTCGCCACCTAATCTTCTTCTTCCTCGTTTGCGTTTTTGCCTGAAACATAAAAAGAATTAGCGGGGGTTTTGAACCCCCCCAAAATATGTCCTTTTCAAGAATAGCGATTAGGCCATCTTGCTTCATAAATTGGGCGCGACTGTTGCATTCGATTCGTCCAAGTGTCCTGAATTTAACCATGGTACTGAGAAGTCTTAATTTTACAGTATATGAAAATACCCAATTCGAAGCTTGAGGAACCCTAGCATGTTTCAATGGTGAAATCGCGTACGATGCTTAAAAACTCAATTAAAACATTTGGTTAGCTTTAGAATGATCCAATGAACACAAATCAAGTATTAAAAACTACAAAAAACGTATGAATCATGATGCAAGCATATGGAAAAAATCATGTACAGGACACGATTGTTCTACCGTTTCTTTGCGTTAGAATGGATGGTTTTGATCTGAAAACCTTCCTTGAAGTCTCAGGAAGGCAATGGAATGATTATTTGATCTTGAAAAGCCTTAGAATCGTGATTTCAGTTTTGAAATTTTAGCCAAAAAATGCAAACTTGTTTATGGTGTTTCTGCGCAGCTCAGAGATTCTCAGCACTAGGGTTGGCATTAGGCTTATGTATGGAATGATTAGGGTTGAGTTTTTGGTCCAAAGAATCAAAGCATTGATGTAGAAAATATTTGATTTTCATGGCATAATTTTTCAATCTTTTTCATGCATATTTGATTCCAATCATGGCAAATCACATTGATTCTTTCCCTATCTAATAATGCACGAAATCCTTAAGTTATTCCATGCATAAAAAGATTTGAAAACTTTGGTTTAGTATTTTCCACATATTTTAATTAATTAAATGAATTTTTAGCAATTAAAAATTCAAATAAATAAAATAAAAATGATGAATAACTTCCATTTGGGCCAAATTGTCGTGCACATGCTTTGGATGATGAATCTTGGAAGAAAATGTGGCCCATTAGCAATTTTAAGGCATTTGAAGCAAAGTTGACTTTTCAAAATATCCAAAAATTTCCCAACTTCCACAAGGCATATCTTGCTCAATTTTTAAGCTTTGCTCATGTTCTTGGACATTTTGGAAAGGTCTTGAAGTCCTCTAACCAATGCCTTTGGTCCCATGTCAGTTTTATTTACCAATCTCAAGTTATGGCCTTTGACTTAAAGTCCCTTTTTGTTGACTTTTGAAAATGACCTATAATGTTGAAATTGATAACTTTTTGTGAGAGCATTTCTTGGACTTGAAGTGTGAATGGGAGTTGTAGGAAATGTCTTTCTCTTCAAAATGAGCTTTGGATGGAATTTTTATGATAATCCATGTGGAAGTTATGCCTTGGTCAAGTTACAGTTGACTTTTTCAACTGTCCAAATACGGAAACTTTTGCATCTTGAGACTTTTTGAGCCAAGCTTTGAGAATATTGATCAAGAATTGATCAAATGATGTTTGTGGCTTCAAAATTAGATGTTGACCAAAAATTTGAACTTTTTGACTGTCAAATGACCATTTTGCCCCTGCAGTTGACTGTAGTGCAATTAGTGTTTTTGACTGTGCAATTTTGTGCTGTAAGTCTTGAAACTTGGTATGAGGATGCTTGACCATGTTTATAGGCATGTGGGACTTGATTGGACCCTTGGAAACTTCAATTACTTTGCCAGAACCAAAACCCTAATTTTTGACTGTTAGGAGGCCCTTGAACTGTGCAACCCTTGGGGAGATTTTGAAGCATGCTTTTTGCAATTCTTGAAGAATATGGGAGGGCAAATTTTGGGGTACAACAAGTAGGTAGCACCGTCATTGGAGTTTAAGGGTCAATTCGATTAAGGGACTTACGGTCACCAAAGCAATGTTAGGACGCCTTAGCGGTAACCCTAATGTCTTAGATCATTTTTCCGAGGCAACCGTTTCGAGGCAACTATGATCTTTGGACAAGAGGGTGACCTCTAAAACTTCCTTTACTCAATGACCGCGTTCAAAGGCAACCAAGTGAGGTGTACCCTAAGAGTGCGCATGTGCGAGTGTGTCATTTTCAGTTAATTTGTCTTTGTACATGTCAATGGTTATCTATGTTGATTTTAAGTTAAACATTCGATCTTGTCATGCATTCCCTATCATCAAACATCTAACAGTTTATAAGTTGCATAAATTAAATTGCGGAAATTAAACTAACTATTACAAGGCATCGGGTATTTACATCGCCAAAAGCAACCCTTGAAATTAAAATGCAGAAAATAAATAAAGCGATAAAAAATATTTAAAGTCCTATTAAGCTATTATATTCCAGGAAACAGATACAATATTGAAATAAAGTGGATCGCGTGCGAGAAATTAAATCGGGCGAGTTCTAGGGTTTTGACCCTTTAATTAAAGAAAAGATTTTTTTTGGTTGATTTTTGAATTAAAAAGAAATTAAACTAAGTTAATTATTAAATTAATAAATTAATAAATTAATTAATTAATAAAAATATTTTTGGGTTTTTGATATTTAAAGAAATAAAAATAATTTTGGTCAATGTTAATAAAAACCTAATTGTCTAAGTTAATTTTAATTATTGCAAAAAAGATATTAAAGTTATTCCTAATTAAACTAAATCAATTAAATTAATATTTATTAACAAAAATAAAATACTGAAATTTAATTTTAATAAAGAAAATATTTTTGGTTTTTTTAATTTTATAGAGAAAAAAATGTTATTGGTTAGTTAATAATAAAAATAATAATAATAAATAATTAAAGGAAATAATATATATATATATATATATATATATATATATATATATATATATATATATATATATATATATATATATATATATATATATATATATATATATATATATATATATATATATATATATATATATATATATATATATATATATATATATATATATATATATAAAAGAGAAAGAGTTAGGAGGTGGGCCTGATTAGGGAGGTTTTGATAGCAATTTCCAAGGCCCATTTGTGTTGGCCTGTGTTGACCTTCCTGATTTCCTATGCGCCCATTGACTCAAGAGTGTGATGCACGTTTCATCTGGACCACCAGATCTGGCCTGGGGCCATCTGGCAAGGGATTGAGTGAGGGAGTATGGTGTACTGCAACTCCTGAAACGCGCTGGAATACCTAAAGAAAAATAATAATATACCTAAATAATATGAGTGAGTGAGGGATTTGAACCCAGGTCTTGTTGATCATTGGACAACGCTTCTACCACTCAACCAATGCGCTTCATTTGTTAACATAATGGACAATGAATATTATAAATGAAAACACATTAATATGCCAGAAATAAACAAAAACGCGCCAAGTATTTGAACTGTCCAACCAGATGGGGA
Organism: Vicia faba; assembly: GCA_948472305.1. Lineage (NCBI taxonomy): Eukaryota > Viridiplantae > Streptophyta > Magnoliopsida > Fabales > Fabaceae > Vicia > Vicia faba. Next base: position 1,054,043,525 of record OX451738.1, on the reverse strand, counting down.
CACGTTGTCGTCCCTGTCCTCAGGTTTACACAGAAGTTACCTGCGGATTTAAATATGCAACTAAAAGCGAAGTTCGTTTCAAAAAAACATCCTAGGCCATATAAACTCCATCCAAGGCCATGGTTGTGCTTGCCTTTCTCCTCCGGTCATGCCTATGTCCATTAATAGGCCTAATTTCACCTATAACAAAAACCCCTAAAAAAAACCTAGGAAACCCTACAATGGCATTTTGCGTTATAGAGCAGATAAATACAATCAAATAATATGGAAAGCTTGGAAATTGTCTAGTGATTGCAAATATGCCATTAGTTTATTGTAATGATGCATAGATTCTGAAACACGAAATCAAATTCAGAGGGAGGTCGCTTATCACTTACAGTGCGTTTGAGAGGGTGTGAGAGCTTGCTTTTGATTGCAGGAGGTTCAGTGATTGTCCAGCAATGGATTAGTGTTGAGCTTTGCCTTTGAATTTGCCTCTAAGAACGATTTCAGTTTCACACTTTTTCACCTTTTTTCAAGTTTTGCTTTTGATGATTCTGCAGCCTCTAGCCCTTGAATTCGTGTCCTTTCACTTGTATATGTATGCTGCAATGTATTAGGTCAACTTTTTTCTCTTGAATCCTTGCACATCAATGCTTGGAGATTGGATTTGATCCTCCATTGAAAACTTGCTTAATTTGCCAAAATTCCAATCTTTTTGCACATGGAATGGTTGATAGGAATTTTATCATGACATTGATGATTATTAGGTCCTGAAAATAGAAAAAGATCTCATGTAATCAAGTTTTGGGATTTTATTTGATTTAAATTGATTTAAAATGAAATAATTCAATAAAAAATCAAATAAAATAGAAAAATTGATAAATGGACACAACGCTGGATATAGGACACGTGTGTAGTGTGACAAGATCAAATCAAGTGGAAAAGAATGGGCCCATTTGACAAAATTTGAATTTTTGGGGATAGTTGACTTTTGGCAATTTTGCAAAAATGCCCAACTTCAACAATGCATAACTTCTTAAATTTTGAACTTTTGGAAGTGTTATTGGACTTTTTAGAAATCTTGATATGTCCTCTAACCAACCCTTTTTGTCTCATCTCATTTTGATATTCCATGCTCAAGTTATAAGCTTTGGCAAAAAAGGTGTTTTTGTTGACTTTCAAAAATGACCTATAATGTCCAAATTTCTAACTTTTTGTGAGTGAATTTCTTGATCTTGGGGTATGAAGATGGATTGTAGTAAATTTCATCCTCTTAAAAATGAGCTTTGTATGGGTCATTTCTCATAAAGTATGAGAAAGTTATGCTTGGTCAAAGTTGAGTTGACTTTTCCTACAAAACCCTAATTTAGCAACTTTTGAGTCTTGATGAATTTTGAGCAATCCTTGATGAATCATGATCAACCCTTTATCAAATGATGAAATATCCTTCAAAATTAGAATGTTGACAAAAAATCTTGAAGTTTGACTGTATTTGGGTCACAATTGACTTTTGCCCTAACACAGTCGATTTTTGGACCCTTTGAGCAATTGGCTGAGCAAACTTCCTCTGCAAGGCTTGAAATTTGACATGGATGAACTTGAGAACATATTATGAAATTGGGGAGCACTTGAGGTAATTTGGATGCAATGACCTTGATGCAACACAAAACCCTAATTTGAGGTTGACTGCCTCAGGAGATAGCTTGACTGTCCAACTTTTGAGCAATCTTGAGCCACTTGAAGATTTTTCTTGCAATGTTTTGAGAGATATGAGAGGGAAAATTTTGGGGTGCTACAGCTGCCCCGGTTCAATCTTCTTAAACCTGAGGATATAGATTGGCTTTCGGGCCTTTCGTGATCCGAAGGTGGAAGATGATTGAACACTAGAGTGCCCAGAAATTTGCACTCGCATGAAGTAGTATCTGCTCGGGAATGGGTGGTATGAACTTCGACTGGAAAACGAATCAGGGAGATCTTATCGCTGATCTGACTGAACCAGAGAAGGTCTTGGATTAACTTTGACTGGATAACGAGTCAGAAAAATCTTTGAATCGATTTAACTGAACCAGACGAAAGTCTTGGAATAACTTCAACTGGAATGCGAATCAGGGAGATCTTCGCATCGATCTGACTGAACCAGAGGAGGTCTTGGATTAACTTTGGCTGGATAAGAATCAGAAAATTTTTCGAATCGATTTAGCTGAACCAGACGAAAGTCTTGGAATAACTTCAACTGGAATACGAATCAGGGAAATCTTCACGTCGATCTGACTGAACTAGAGGAGGTCTTGGATTAACTTTGACTGGATAAGAATCAGAAAAATCTTCGAATCGATTTAGCTGAACCAGACGAAAGTCTTGGAATAACTTCAACTGGAATACGAATCAGGGAGATCTTCGCGTCGATCTGACTGAACCAGAGGAGGTCTTGGATTAACTTTGACTGGATAAGAATCAGAAAAATCTTCGAATCGATTTAACTGAACCAGACGAAAGTCTTGGAATAACTTCAACTGGAATACGAATCAGGGAGATCTTCGCGTCGATATGACTGAACCAGAGGAGGTCTTGGATTAACTTTGACTGGATAAGAATTAGAAAAATCTTTGAATCGATTTAACTGAACCAGACGAAAGTCTTGGAATAACTTCAACTGGAATACGAATCAGAAAGATCTTCGTGTTGATCTGACTGAACCAGAGGAGGTCTTTGATTAACTTTGACTGGATAAGAATCAGAAAAATCTTCGAATCGATTTAACTGAACCAGACGAAAGTCTTGGAATAACTTCAACTGGAATACGAATCAGGGAGATCTTCGCGTCGATCTGACTGAACCAGAGGAGGTCTTGGATTAACTTTGACTGGATAAGAATCAGAAAAATCTTCGAATCGATTTAACTGAACTAGACCAAAGTCTTGGAATAACTTCAACTGGAATACGAATCAGGGAAATCTTCGCGTCGATCTGACTGAACCAGAGGAGGTCTTCCATAGATGCAGTTTTTCTTTTGAGGGGACTACCAGATTTTATGAGTAGTCAATGGTGTTTACTGATTCGTCTTTCCCTGAAATGGTAAAGAGTCAGTCATATGCAATGTCATGATGTATGAAATGCATGATATATATCAAGCAATGATGCTTTTAAAATAAATGAGATTGTGTGGTATGATGCGTATATGCATGTATCATGACGTATGGAAATGTAATGTTTCTAGCTGGGGAAAATAAATCCCGGATAGCTGCTGGAGAATAGATTTGAATTCTTCGTTTCCGCTGGGGATGACGAACGAAGATGATTATGAGAATAGACCTGCCAGAGAGGATAACTCCGTTGGGGAATAAACTGATGAGGAGATTACTCTGTGGGGAAGAGATGCTCTACTGAGGATTCCACTAGTAAATTCCGTTGGGGACGAATTACCGTTGTCAGTGATACTGAATCTCTTGGGGATTGAATTCTTGTTTGTGAAAGGAAAGAACTCCGCTGAGGACGACATCTCAGTGGCGACTTCAATGGGGATAACCTGTTAGACTTTTGTAGGGATAATCCTTTGAATTCTGCTGGGAATGATCCTTTGAACTCGACTGGGGAGGTTTATTTTGTAATCCGTTGGGGATAAACTTCTAGAGTTTACTGGGGATGATGCTTCAACTCCGTTGGGGAAGCTTTTTCAGATTGCACTGGGAAAATTTTGACTCCACTGGGGGTATCTTGTATTCTGCCGGGGAACATTAAGACTGCCGGGGATATCAAGCCTTTCTAGTATTGACGGTAGATAAACTCTGCTTTGGGAGAGCATTGTTGATTCGTTCATAGTTGCAAGTCTCAGCTGGGGAGAGCTACCATTACTGTCTTACTCTGCAGGGAGTGAAGGTATCTTAGCCATATTCTTCAGATGAATTTACCCGGTACCTGGTGGACAAAGCAACTATACAGTTTGGACAAATTTTATTTGCCCCTGTTTCTGATATTACCAGTAATTCGTATTTTGTTTCGTATGTAAATATTTGTGAGCAGTAATTAATGTCAAATGCATATATCAAAAATGAACATTGGACTTTCTTTGCAAAACAAAACAGATAAAGGAAAAACAGTTTGAAATTTCTTTGAAAATGAATTGTATTGATTTTGAAGTTTGGCCTGTAAATAGGCGTTTTTGTACAAGAGGCTGACATCCTAGTAAGAGAACGCCGCCGAATAATAGATTTTACACAATCTGTGAAAAACTAAACAAAACAACTATGTGAATAATCCCACGGGATTCCAACTCTGCTATTGCCTTTATGTTCTTGAGCATCTCATCACTTTGCTACTAGTTAAAGGTGAATCAGATTGATTAGTGTCGTCTGAGCTTAATAGTTGATACCGAAGTCTGGATGCAAGGTGATCCAATGATACACAGTGTTACGCTTTGATCCCTATTTTTTTCCTGGACCGCCCTTTCGGGTTTTCAGTCCATCGAGATACCCTTTTTTGCGCAAGCCGCCTTTTCAGGTTTTCGACTTGCCGGGTGTACAAATTTTTCCTTTTCATCCCTTATTTTTGCCCGAACCCTTTTGGTTCGCCGGGAAGCCCTTGTTTTTGCCTAGGCCAGTCAACCTAGCGGGTCTTTGATTATGCGTAGTATCTTTTCACTATGTCTGCATTGACGGGGTGAGGAAGGTCGTCACCATCCATGGTGGTTAGAATCATAGTTCCTCCTGAGAAAATGTTCTTAACCACAAATGGCCCTTCGTAAGTAGGGGTCCATTTGCCCCTGGGATCACCTTGAGGTAATATGATGCGCTTGATAACCAGATCCCCAACTTGATACTCTTGTCGTCTGACTTTCTTGTTAAATGCCTTGATCATTCGTTTTTGATACGTTTGACCATGACAAATAGCAGTAAGTCTCTTTTCGTTGATTAGGTTCAGCTGATCAAGCCGGGTCTGAATCCAGTCATCTTCGCTCAAACCTGCATCCTTCATAATCCGAAGAGAGGGTATCTGAACTTCAATAGGCAAGACTGCTTCCATGCCATATACCAAGGAATAGGGCGTTGCCCCTGTTGACGTCTGTGCTGAGGTACGGTACCCATGAAGAGCAAATGGTAACATCTCATGCCAGTCTTTGTAAGTCACTGTCATATTCTGCACAATCTTCTTAATATTCTTATTAGCCGCTTCGACAGCCGCATTCATCTTAGGCCGGTAGGGAGAAGAGTTATGATGTTGTATCTTGAACTGCTCGCAAGGCTCAGTGATCATCTTGTTGTTGAGATTGGTACCATTATCCGTAATGATCCTCTCAGGTACACCATATCGACAGATCAGATTGTGCCGAATGAACCGTGCCACGATGTTCTTGGTTACAGTAGCAAAGGAAGCTGCTTCAACCCATTTTGTAAAGTAATCGATTGCTACCAGGATGAAACGATGCCCGTTGGATGCCGTAGGTCTGATCTCGCCGATCATATCAATGCCCCACATTGAAAAAGGCCAAGGTGCTGTCAAGATGTTCAGAGGAACTGGAGGTATGTGCACCTTATCAGCATAGACCTGGCACTTGTGACATGTCCGAGAATGTTGATAACAGTCGGCTTCCATTGTGGACCAATAATATCCTGCCCGTAGGATCTTCTTTGCCATGGTGTGTCCACTGGAATGAGTTCCGAAAGTACCTTCATGTAATTCTGCCATGATCCTTTCTGATTCACTCTTATCCACACATCGCAGTAAGGTCGAATCATGGTTACGCTTGTAAAGAATGCCATTGCTGATGAAGAACTTTGCTGCGAACCTCCTCAGAAACTTCTTGTCATTAACAGACGCACCCTCGGGGTATTCCTGAGCCTCAAGGTACCTCTTTACTTCATGAAACCAGGGCTTTTCTGTTATCTCTTCAGTCTCAATATCACAGCAATGTGCAGGTTCGTCCAGCCTTTCAATGATAATCCGGGGAGCCTCGTTGTCCCAATTGACTCTGAACATAGAAGACATTGTAGCCAGCGCGTCCGCCAACTGATTCTCCTCTCTAGGGAAGTGTTCAAAGGTTATCTCCTCAAAGTGGGGAAGCAATGTCAACACATACTCCTTGTAAGGAATAAGATTTGGGTGTTTCATATCCCACTCGCCTTTGATCTGACTGATCACGAGAGCGGAATCTCCAAAGACACTCAGAAACTTAATCCTTAGGTTAATTGCTGCTCGAAGACCCGTAATGCACGCTTCATACTCCGCCATATTGTTGGTGCAGTTGAAACATAGTCGGGCGGTAAATGGAGTATGAGAGCCTTTAGGAGATATGATCACGGCGCCAATGCCATTGCCCAAAGCATTTGAAGCTCCATCAAAGTACATAGACCATCGGGATCCTTCCTCAGGTCCTTAATCCGGTCCAGGTGTCTCACAATTAGTTACCAACATGATATTCTCGTTCGGGAATTCGAAGTTCATAGACTGATAATCATCCACTGCCTGATGTGCCAAATGGTCTGCTAACACACTTCCTTTGATTTCCTTTTGGGTCGTGTACTGGATGTTATACTCAGTCAAGATCATCTGCCATCTCGCTATTCTTCTGGACAAGGCAGGCTTTTCGAAGATATACTTGATTGGATCCATCTTTGATATCAACAGAGTAGTGTGAGTCAGCATATACTGTCTCAGCCGGCGAGCAGCCCATGCCAAAGCGCAGCAAGTTTTCTCAAGCAACGAGTATCGGGTCTCGCAGTCGGTAAAATTTTTGCTAAGGTAATAAATAGCATGCTCTTTTCGGCCAGACTCGTCATGCTTACCCAGCACACACCCCATTGAGTTGTCGAGTACTGTCAAGTATAAGATCAGAGGTCTCCCTTCAACTGGAGGCATCAGAATAGGTGGCTCTTGGAGATACTCTTTGATCCTTTCAAAAGCGGTCTGACATTCATCGTTCCATCTTACCACTTGATCTTTCTTCAGTAACTTGAAGATTGGCTCACAAGTAGCAGTCAGGTGCGAGATGAATCGGGAAATGTAGTTCAGTCGTCCCAAGAAGCCTCTGACTTCTTTCTCTATTTGGGGAGCTGGCATTTCCTGTATATCTTTCACCTTTGCCGGATCCACTCAAATACCTTTGTCGCTTACGACGAAACCTAGTAGCTTACCAGACCTCACCCCGAAGGTGCACTTGTTCGGGTTTAACCTCAGCTTGTACATCTTCAACCTGTCAAACAGCTTCTGCAGATGGTCAAGGTGTTCCTCCTCAGTTTGGGACCTTGCAATCATGTCGTCGACGTATACCTCAATCTCATGATGGATCATGTCATGAAACAAAACAACCATGGCACACGGATACGTTTCCCCAGTGTTCTTTAATCCAAAAGGCATGACCTTGTAGCAAAAGGTACCACACTGAGTAACAAAAGTTGTCTTCTACATGCCTTCGGGAGCCATTTTAATCTGATTATAACCGGAGAAACCATCCATAAAGGAGAATACCTTATGTTGAGCGGTGTTCTCAACCAGAACGTCGATATGAGGTAGAGGGGAATCATCCTTGGGACTTGCCATGTTCAAATCCCTATAGTTAACACACATTCGAACCTTACCATCCTTCTTCGGCACAAGAACCACATTGGCAACCCACTGAGGGTAAGAAGTGACTGCTAGAAAACTGGCGTCAAACTGTTTCATAACTTCAACCTTGATTTTCTCAGACATCTCTGGGCACATTCGGCGGACCTTCTGTTTCACTGGAGGATAGTCTTCCTTGGTAGGCAGGCGATGAACCACAATATCAGTATCCAAACCAGGCATATCCTTATAAGACCAGGCGAAGATCTCAACGTAGTCACGCAGCATCTGAATCAATCGTTGCTTCACACTAAGCTCCAGATTTGCACCGATCTTAACTTCTTTCTTATCCTCTTTTGTACCCAGGTTTACTGACTCCACCGGCTCTTCGTGCGGATGTATAGCCCTCTCTTCCTGAAGTAACAGTCTTTCAAGTTCACCAGGAACTTCGCAATCATCTTCACCTTCGTCTTCGGCTAAGTTGATCAGACTTTAGAAGTCATAACTGGCAGTAGCAGAGTCATTACCAGTGAGATCCATAGTGGATGTAGACCTGTATATGTGAGTGTGTGTAAAATAGCTGTTTTACAATATATAATAAAAGAAAAACAAGGAGCGCAAAATTTGAAATGCAAGAAACGTCCAATGCTTTTATTAATGATATATGAAAATGACACACATAAAGCCCTCACAAATGAAACCACGGTGCCCCGGGTAAGACACCGGGCCATAAAGTTTAAAACATTGTCTGTTACAAATTCAAACAAAAAGTTTCATTACTGGGTAACAAAAGAAATAAGGATGAAGTCCTTTGCTGTCCAGTTGCTTGGTCCACCGTCGGTCGTAGGATAGATCCAACTGTCGAACTCAGACTCTTCCATGTCGTCTTCAATGGCATTCACTCCCGAGTTACTGATGAACACGGGAGGTCTTCCGATCCGTGCATTCCGAATAGCCCTTTAAGCTTCTGCAGTGAAACCCAAACCAAACTTGTTAGCCTTCTGTGTAAAATCAGGGAGTTGTCCCCAATTCGCACACCCACCTTTCTCGACAACAGCCCGGGCATCCTTAAAGGAAGCCATCTTCATAGGAGAATCTTCAACAACAGTCTCAGTTGATGCCAGCGTCTGGGGAACCTCTCCAAAGTGCTGAAATGGGGTCTCAATGAACTCCCCATCCATTTCTACGTACCTGAAAGAATTGAGGTGGCTCACCATGTACTCTTCCTCTCCTTGTACTATCACAATCTTCCCTTTGACCGGGTACTTCAACTTCTGGTGGAGCGTTGAGGTTACGGCCCCAGCTTTGTGGATCCATGGGCGACCCAGCAAACAAGAATAAGATGGCCGAATGTCCATCACGTAGAATGTAGAGTTGAAAACCTGAGAACCAACCTTAATCGGAATATCCACTTCTCCGTGCACCATCCTCTTAGACCCATCAAAGGCCCTGACGACAATGTTGCTTGGTTTCAACTCTAACCCTTCACAGTCCAGCCGGTCTAGAGCTTTCTTAGGTAAAACGTTCAATGAGGAACCAGTATCCACCAATACATGAGCAAGAGTGGTGCCCCTCCATTCAATGGAGACATGCAGGGCATCATTGTGATTCTTCCCTTTAACAGTCAAGTTAGCGTCAGAGAAACCCAACCCATTATCAGCAGTCAAACTAGCCACGCAATCTTTAAACTGATCAACCGATGTCTCTTGTGGTATGTGCGCAGTCTTCAGGAATGCAATCAGTGCCTTGGCATGGGCCTTTGAGCATAGCAACAGTGACAACATAGAAATCTTGGACGGGGTTTGTCCCAGGTATTCAACCACATTGTAGTCGCTTTTTTTGATGATTTTCAAAATTTCCCCCATCTCTTGTCTAGAGGCTTCAGCAGTAATCGTCTCTGGTGCCTCCGGACTGGTGGTGATCCCTTTGCCCCGAGTTTCGGACGACTCAGCGACAAGGGTAAGAATAAGAACTTGAATGGGAATAGTAGCAGGTACACTGGCAGGTGTAATAACAACAGGTTTTCGGGCAGTTGGTGGAGAGATATCAGGTGAGAAAAGTCTTCCACTACGGGTGACTTTAGTAGGTCCAACAATATTGCTGACGTCAGTATCAGCATCCAACTCTTGTTTAACTCCATGAAAATAAACATCGGCCCCGTAATGCCAAGGGACAGCTTTATCAGAGGTGTAGGGGATAGGCCCAAGAATGGTGATGATCAATGGTGTGATTATTGGAACAGACGTAATTCTAACAGGCTTCCTCGAGGGAACCTTGGAAGAATTGTCGAAAATGGTGATAATAACAAATTCTTTAGTATGAACTAAGGGAACAACAGTCTTCTCAAATAGAATTTATTTACTATCCATCAGGCGTTGGACACCTGATTTCAAAAGTGGGCAACCGGTTGGTAGGGCAGAACACATACCGCAACCTTCGTCACAGCCCAAAAATAAACTGGCTAGCAAAAGGTTCTTCTTCACAGTCATCAAAGGGGTAACAATGTCGTTCACAGAAACCACAAACGAGTCTTCATCTATAGCATTTACTCCATGCTTGGGCATAGGAGCAGTCACAACATTAGGTCTTTCGGGTGCCTCGAACTCAATCTCCGTAGCATCAATTAAGTCATGTATTTTGTTCTTCAAAGACCAACAATCATCTGTATTATGCCCCGGGCTATCAGAGTGAAAAGAACAACGGGAATTAGGGTTGTACTTTGGTGATGTTGTATTTGGATTCTTCGGGGCTTCCCTTGGAATCACTAGATTGGTTTTCAATAACTGTGGCAGAATCTGAGATAAAGTCATGTTGAGCTGGGTGAATTGCCTTCGAGGTCTCTCAGCCTTTTGTTTATTGTTGTGCTGAGGAGCACCAGTAGGTCTTGAAATAACATCCGCATTAACAGCTTGGCGACGCTCAGGTCTATTCTGGTTTTTCAAACTGTAGACAGCACTGGACTCTTTCTTAAAAGGCTTCTTCTCGGTGCTTGATGAGGCACCCTTCTGTATCTTACCAGCCTTAATACCAACCTCAATCCTCTCACCGGTCATAATTAACTCTGTAAACCCAAACGAAGAGCTTCCAATCAGATGGTTGAAAAATGGACCAGACAAGGTCCCCAGAAACATGTCCACAAGCTCCCGATCAGCCAAGGGTGGTTTCACTCTTCCGGCGAGGTCCCTCCACTTCTGAGCATAATCTTTGAAACCTTCGCCCGTCCCTATTGACATACCCTGGAGTTGGGTACGCGTGGGAGTGAGGTCGAAATTGTATTGGTACTGCCTGTAGAAAGCAGTAGCCAAATCTTCCCAACTGCGGATACTGGCTCCGTCCAACTGGTAAAACCATTCAAGATGAGCCCCTGAGAGACTGTCTTAAAAGAAGTGGATCCATAAGTTCTTATCAGCGGTGTACAGCTGAATCTTCCTTACATATGACCGGAGGTGTAGCTTCGGACAAGAAACTCCGTCATACTTAGCAAAGGCTGGTGCCTTGAACTTGTGGGGAATCACCACCCCAGATGATAGACCCAGATCACCATAGTCCAGACCAGGCACTTTCTGAACTTCCATCGCACTCAACCGGTCTTCCAGTTGCTTGTATCTATCCTCAGCCGGAGGATACTGGTCTTCTTCGAAGTCCGTTTCATTGTCTGAGACCACAGGGCTAGGAGCCCTTCTTTCCTCTTGACTATCTTTCCCTCCAGATGAGGTGGTCAAATCAACTTCATCCTGTAGCCTGTTTCCAAACCTGTGACCTGTGTTAAACAGGACTGTCCTCTTCTTCTTCTTCTTCTCTTTCAGAATCAGGGTCTTTAGATCTTGCTGACCCTTAGCTAGATTCATGAACAACTCTTGGAATTGGGCATTTTGAGCCTGTAGGGCCTTGATTGCTTGCTCAGTTGATGGTTCAACATACATGATGAGTGCTAAAATAAACAGCGAAGAAGATAAGAGACCTGTAATGGGTACCTGTTATGAAGTGCATGTGATGAAATGCGTATGATATGATTTCAAAGACATCGAGAGATTCAAATTTGTAAACAAGAAATGAAACACACTTTTATTAGATAAACTTTGAAATTCAAATTGTTCAACAGATGCCCTTAAGGCGTTACAAGAAATGAAATACTGAAAAGTAAATAAAAACTGGAAAGGAAATAATCAAAGGACAATTAGTGCTCCCATGGTCGCTTCTTGTCAGTGCAGACATAGTCATTGAGGATCCGCTTGTTCTCCAGCAGCCTAGTCAACTTCTGGATCTTCTGCTCTTGCTCGTTAAACTTTTCTCGGTAAGCGTCCCGCTCTTCTCTCAGTTGCATCCAAGACCTTTTCAGTTCCCCAATGTCAGTGGGCATGTAAGGATGGAGGATGGTAGGAAGAACCCCCTCTTCATTAGCAACTTCAACAATGATAGGTAGGACGGCTTCATACAGCATACCCAGCTTTTGGGCACGGATACAAACCCATCTGAGATATGGCTCCATTGGAAGAGAAGTATTTGGACCCAGCTCATGTGGATCAGATCTGTGAACTCTATCCCAAGCCCTTATGAATTTGCGGCGTTGCTCGTTGCTATCCCCTTGAAAATCAAAGATGATACTAGGCATTAGCAATTCATGAGGTTCTTCTCTTCTGGCACGCCCAAACTGACGTAAGGCCAAGCATGGATTGTAAGAAATTCCTCCGTTGGTTCCTATCAGGGGAACATTGGGGTACTCCCCACATCGATCAATAATAGCCACCTCGTCCATACCCTTGATAGTCCAGATAATGTCATTATGAGAGAGAGACATAACCCTATAGGCCCAGCCCATGCCTTCTTTGTTCTTCAGCAATGATTTGGGGAGGTGCGAAATAAACCACCTCGCCAATAATGGAGCACAGCACATCAAGGTTCCCCGCTTCCGAGCAGTACGGGCATAAAGCTGATGAAGAATGTCACCCAAGAGAGTGGGTACAGGATTACGAGAGATGAAGATTTTCACCGCATTTACATCAACAAAAGAGTCAGGATTCGGAAACAATACCAAGCCGTATATCATAAGATCCAGAATATCTTCGAATGCCTTGAAGTCTAGACTATCCCAGAAATAATTAGCCTTACTAACCAAGATTTTAGTCAGAAAGCCCTTTGCTCCACTTCTAGTCTCCCAATTAGCTATTACCTCATCCTTGGTCATATGCAGGGCTGAAGCAATCTCTTCTGGCCTAAGAATCTTCTCCCAACCAGTAAACGGGGTCTGCTCTAGAATAGGGATATCGAGAAGATCAGAGAACTCTTCTAAGGTGGGAACCAACTGGTAGTCCTGGAAAGTAAAGCAATGGTACAGTGGATCATAGAATTGGACCAGGACACTCATCATCTGCTCATCCAATTTGGAGGTGACCAAACTAAGAAGATACCTATGTCTCCTGATGAAGGAGGTAGTATCAGGCATCTTTGCAATCAATTCTTTAAGCATGGTGGGAACCTGGACAAAGTTGATCCGGATGGTATTCCTACGCATGGGCATCATGACCTACAAAACAGAACAAAGATGAATCCCTCTTGTCTTTGAAATAGGTTAGTCCAATTCCAGATGTATGCAAAGTTATCATGTCATGATGTCATGATAGAAAGCACATCACAAGTATCCACAAATAGCAAACATGGTAAAGGCACAGAAGTCACACAGAGAGCCCTTAGATTTCAGGCTGGCAAGGAGCTTAGGTACTACCCTCTTTCAGTTCAGTTGGTTTAAATCTGTCCTAAAAATAGTAATCGGGTTCTAGAGAATCTTAATATCACTGACTACCCTCAATCGGTCATAATTCCAGTTTAGCAACATTTTCTTGCGTCTGGAATCATCGCGAGAGTTTAGTCTCAATGAGTGTAACATACTGCTACTGTTCTATGGCTAAGTTGGTCAATTTAAAGGTTATAAGGTCAGTTGGTGCTTAATGACCCCTTAGATGACCCATATTCTCCTCGTTCCAACACAAGGGATATCAGTACAATCTAAAGTGCCACACCAACGTAGCTACTGCTTCAACTGTATCGGTCTACGCCGTACAGTTCCCTCACAGTTTATTGCTACTTACCTAAAGGGTATCCCCCAGATCCGGGTTAGGATCTATAGTAACTCCGATACAAGCCCACAAATATAAAGCATACAAAGCAAACAATTGAAAACACAATGATCTAATCCTAAGGTACACCCCACTTATTAAATCTCCCCAGCAGAGTCTCCAGTTCTGTGATACGGTGGGAAAGAACTGACTGTTTTTGGAATGCTGGTTTGCGTTTTGCGTTTGTTTTTGCAAAATGTCGCGGTAAGCAAGAGTCGCCATCGTCTTTTATTTTATCCAACAAGGAAAGGAAAAAAGCACAGAAAAATTCCTTTTTCGAGATGTTTCTCGGGTCCGGGGGGTAGATTATAGAAAGGGAAGGTGTTAGCACCCTTTCTATCCGTGGTTATCCATGGGCTCTTAGGTACTTGCTCGTAATGTTTTCAAAATTGCTTTTCTTTGTGATTGTGGGTTTGAAAGAAGTTTTTGTTTGAAAAGTGTAAGTGTGAAAAGTTTATTTTGTTTCGGAAAGAGCAAGTACTTAAGAACCATCTACCTACTCGAAAAAGGAATCGTTCTATGCTATCTTCCTTTAGACAATGCTATCCTACTATTGATGAGTAGGTAGCACCGTCGTTGGAGTTTAAGGGTCAATTCGATTAAGGGACTTACGGTCACCAAAGCAATGTTAGGACGCCTTAGCGGTAACCCTAATATCTTAGATCATTTTTCCGAGGCAAATGTTTCGAGGCAACTATGATCTTTGGACAAGAGGGCGACCTCTAAAACTTCCTATACTCAATGACCGCGTTCGAAGGCAACCAAGTGAGGTGTACCCTAAGAGTGCGCATGTCAATGGTTATCTATGTTGATTTTAAGTTAAACATTCGATCTTGTCATGCATTCACTATCATCAAACATCTAACAGTTTATAAGTTGCGGAAATTAAATTGCGGAAATTAAACTAACTATTAAACTAACTATTACATCGCCAAAAGCAACCCTTGAAATTAAAATGCGGAAAATAAATAAAGCGATAAAAAATATTGAAAGTCCTATTAAGCTATTACATTCCAGGAAACAGATACAATATTGAAATAAAGTGGATCGCGTGCGAGAAATTAAATCGGGCGAGTTCTAGGGTTTTGACCCTTTAATTAAAGAAAATAATTTTTTTGGTTGATTTTTGAATTAAAAAGAAATTAAACTAAGTTAATTATTAAATTAATAAATTAATTAATTAATAAAAATATTTTTGGGTTTTTGATATTTAAAGAAATAAAAATAATTTTGGTCAATGTTAATAAAAACCTAATTGTCTAAGTTAATTTTAATTATTGCAAAAAATATACTAAAGTTATTCCTAATTAAACTAAATCAATTAAATTAATATTTATTAACAAAAATAAAATACTGAAATTTAATTTTAATAAAGAAAATATTTTTGGTTTTTTTAATTTTATAGAGAAAAAAAATGTTATTGGTTAGTTAATAATAAAAATAATAATAATAAATAATTAAAGGAAATAATATATATATATATATATATATATATATATATATATATATATATATATATATATATATATATATATATATATATATATATATATATATATATATATATATATATATATATATATATATATATATATATATATATATATATATATATATATATATATATATATATATAAGAGAAAGAGTTAGGAGGTGGGCCTGATTAGGGAGGTTTTGATAGCAATTTCCAAGGCCCATTTGTGTTGGCCTGTGTTGACATTCCTGATTTCCTATGCGCCCATTGACTCAAGAGTATGATGCACGTTTCATCTGGACCACCAGATCTGGCCTGGGGCCATCTGGCCTGGGGCCATCTGGCAAGGGATTGAGTGAGGGAGTATGGTGTACTGCAACTCCTGAAACGCGCTGGAATACCTGAAGAAAAATAATAATATGCATATGGGGGGACCTGGGATTTGAACCCAGGTCCTGTTGATCATTGGACAACGCTTCTACCACTCAACCAATGCGCTTCATTTGTTAACATAATGGACAATGAATATTATAAATGAAAACACATTAATATGCCAGAAATAAACAAAAACGCGCCAAGTATTTGAACTGTCCAACCATATGGGGACACGTTGTCGTCCCTGTCCTCAGGTTTACACAGAAGTTACCTGCGGATTTAAATCCGCAGCTAAAAGCGAAGGTCGTTTCAAAAAAACATCCCAGGCCATATAAACTCCATCCAAGGCCATGGTTGTGCTTGCCTTTCTCCTCCGGTCATGCCTATGTCCATCAATAGGCCTAATTTCACCTGTAACAAAAACCCCTAAAAAAACCTAGGAAACCCTACAATGGCGTTTTGTGTTATAGAGCAGATAAATACAATCAAATAATATGGAAAGCTTGGAAATTGTCTAGTGATTGCAAATATGCCATTAGTTTCTTGTAATGATGCATAGATTCTGAAACACGAAATCAAATTCAGAGGGAGGTCGCGTATCACTTACAGTGCGTTTGAGAGGGTGTGAGAGCTTGCTTTTGATTGCAGGAGGTTCAGTGATTGTCCAGCAATGGATTAGTGTTGAGCTTTGCCTTTAAATTTGCCTCTAAGAACGATTTCAGTTTCACACTTTTTCACCTTTTTTCAAGTTTTGCTTTTGATGATTCTGCAGCCTCTAGCCCTTGAATTCGTGTCCTTTCACTTGTATATGTATGCTGCAATGTATTAGGTCAACTTTTTGGTCTTGAATCCTTGCACATCAATGCTTGGAGATTGGATTTGATCCTCCATTGAAAACTTGCTTGATTTGCCAAAAATCCAATCTTTTTGCACATGGAATGGTTGATACGAATTTGATCATGACATTGATGATGATTAGGTCCTGAAAATAGAAAAAGATCTCATGTAATCAAATTTTGGGATTTTATTTGATTTAAATTGATTTAAAATGAAATAATTCAATAAAAAATCAAATAAAATAGAAAATTTGATAAATGGACACAAGGCTGGAGCTAGGACACGTGTGTAGTGTGACAAGATCAAATCAAGTGGAAAAGAATGGGTCCATTTGACAAAATTTGAAGTTTTGGGGATAGTTGACTTTTGGCAATTTTGCAAAAATGCCCAACTTCAATAATGCATAACTTATTCAATTTTGAACTTTTGGAAGTGTTCTTGGACTTTTTAGAAAGCTTGAGATGTCCTCTAACCAATCCTTTTTGTCTCATCTCATTATGATATTCCATGCTCAAGTTATAAGCTTTGACAAAAAAGGTGTTTTTGTTTACTTTCAAAAATGACCTATAATGTCCAAATTTGTAACTTTTTGTGAGTGCATTTATTGATCTTGGGGTATGAAGATGGATTGTAGGAAATTGAATCCTCTTCAAAATTAGATTTTGATGGGTCATTTATCATAAAGTATGAGAAAGTTATGCTTGTTCAAAGTTGAGTTGACTTTTCCTGCAAAACCCTAATTTAGCAACTTTTGAGTCTTGATGAATTTTGAGCAATCCTTGATGAATCATGATCAAAACTTTATCAAATGATGAAATATCCTTAAAAATGAGAATGTTGACAAAAAATCTTGAAGTTTGACTGTATTTGGGTCACAGTTGACTTTTGCCCTAGCATGGTCGATTTTTGGATCCTTTGAGCAATTGGCTGAGCAAACTTCCTCTGCAAGGCTTGAAATTTGACATGGATGAACTTGAGAACATATTAGGATATTGTGGATAACTTGAGGTCATTTGGATGCAAGGACCTTGATGCAACACAAAACACTAATTTGAGGTTGACTGCCTTAGGAGATAGCTTGACTCTCCAACTTTTGAGCAATCTTGAGCCACTTGGAGATTTTTCTTGCAATGTTTTGAGAGATATGAGTGGGCAAATTTTGGGGTGCAACATCTTCCCTCTTCATAATCTACCCCCCGAACCCGAGAAATAATCTTGAAAGGTCTTTCCTGTGCTTTTTTTACCTTTCCTTTTGGGTAAAAGAAAAGTCGGTGGCGACTCTTGCTATCCGCACAAATGCGATCAAAACGCAAAACATCAAGTCAGTTATCCCACCGTATAACACTATGCATCTCTAAAAGCAAAGAAAAAACGTAAGTGTGTGAATATGATTTACAAAGAGGATGACACTCAAGTGAATACTCAAGAAGAGATTGAGAAATAGATTTTGGATTTCTATGGTGCACTTATGGGAAAGAAAGATACTAATCTAGAAGGAATTTACATTATATCCATGAGGGATAGAGCTCAACTCAGAAATTAGTAGACAGAGATTCTGGTTACACCTGTGTCTAAACAAGAGATCATAAAATATCTAAATGGTATTGGAGACTTGAAGGTCCCATGGAGGATGGTTATGGTGCTAAGTTCTTTAAAACCACTTGGAGTATAGGGAAGCAGGATGTTATAGCTGTCGTAATGGACTTCTTTTTTAATGAGAGAATGTATAGGGCTCTCAATAGCATTGTGGTGACTTTCATTCCTAAAAGTTCATAGACAAAAACTATAAAGAACTATAGACATGTATCTTGTTGTACTGCCATCTACAAAATCATCTCTAAGATACTTACTACAAGTCTAGGAAAAGTGATAGGAAGTATTGTGAACCAAAACCAAATAGCTTTTGTACAAAGGCGACATATTCATGACCATATTTTACTGGCCTATAAATTGATCAGGGGTTATACTAGGAAGTGAGGCACGTACTAATCTAGAAGGAATTGACATTATAGCCATGAGGGATGAAGCTCAACTCAACAATTAGTATAGAGAGTTTCTGGTTACACCCGTGTTAGAGCAAGTGATCATAAAAGCTCTAAATGGTATTGGAGACTTGAAGGCCCCAGGGATGGATGGCTATGGTGCTAAGTTCTTTAAAACCACTTGAAGTATAGGGAAGTGAGATGTTATAGTTGTAGTAATGGACTTCTTTTTTAATGACAGAATGTAGAGGGCTCTCAATAGCACTATGGTGACTCTCATTCCTAAAAGTTTAGATGAAAAAGCTATAAAGAACTATAGGCTTTTCTCTTGTTGTACTACCACCTACAAAATCATCTCTAAGATACTTACTACAAGGCTATTAAAAGTGATAGGAAGTATTGTGAACAAAAACCAAGCAACTTGTGTACCAATGGAACATATCCATGACCATATTTGTATGGCCTATGAATCAATCAAGGGTTATACCATAAAGGGAGGCACGCCTAGATGTATGATGCAAATTGATCTACAAAGGGCGTATGACACTATTGATTGGAAAGCCTTAGAACATATCTTGAAATAAATTGGATTCCATAGACAATTCACTAGATGGACTATGTTAGATGTGACAATTGTGTCTTACAAGTTCAGTATTAATGGGGAATATACAAAGATCATGCCGACTAGAAGAGGTTTGAGGAAGAGAGATCCCATATCTCGCATACTTTTTGTAATTGTTATGGAATACTTGAACATATCCTTGCAGAAGATGAAGAAGAACCTTGACTTAAATTTTCATTATAATTGTGAAAAACTCACCAATCTCATCTTTGCAAATGATCTCCTGATGTTTGTTAGAAGGGATATAAAGTCTATTGAATTGATGATGAATACATTTAACACTTTCTCGAGATCAACTGGCCTTAAAGTGAATCCAAGTAAATGTAGAGTATACTTTAGAGGAGTGGCTGACAACACTAAAGAATATATCAAGGAACTTACATCTTTCAAAGAAGGCCTTATCCCTTTTAGGTATCTTGGTGTGCCCCTGACAAGCAAAAAACTTTCCATTCACCACTATATGAGTTTGGTTGACAAGATTGTAGGGAGGATCAAACACTAGAGTGTCAAACTTTTGAGTTATGTTGGAAGAATCTAGCTCGTTAAACGTGTGACCTTTGCTATCACTAATTTCTGGGTGAAATGTTTTCCTATTCGTAAGGAGGTAATCCACAGAATTTGTGCTATCTGTAGAACTTTTTTGTGGAATAGTGGGAATAAAGTGAGCAGGAAATCTCCAATTTCCGGGAAGCATCTCTGTAGCCCAAAAACTCAAGGTGGGATGAATATAATTTCACTTAAAGTGTGGAACATAGTAAATATGGCGAAGCTTCTACGGAGTATTAGTGGTAAGAAGGATAGCCTTTAGATAAAGTGAATTCATACATATTACATCAAGGATGAGCAACCTATGTCAGTGAAAATTAAAACCAACTGCTCTTGGATCCTGAAGGAAATTCTCAAGCAGAGAGGAAAGGTCCAACAGGTTCAACGATGGTGAAATATGCAGCATGTGGGAAATTTTGATATGAAGAAAATGTACATGGATTTGAAAGAAGAGCACCAAGTTGTGAATTAGAGGAAGTTGTTA
Organism: Vicia faba; assembly: GCA_948472305.1. Classification (NCBI taxonomy): domain Eukaryota; kingdom Viridiplantae; phylum Streptophyta; class Magnoliopsida; order Fabales; family Fabaceae; genus Vicia; species Vicia faba. Next base: position 1,054,023,574 of record OX451738.1, on the reverse strand, counting down.
TACAACAATTTGGATCATCCAAGAGCTTTGGTTGTGATGTGGTTAGCTTACCATGAGAGGTTATATTCCAAAGAAAGACTCCATTATTTCGGCATGAATGATAATGACAAATGGTGCTTCTGTCCAAAGGTAGAAATGATTTAACATATTCTTTTTGGTTGCACTGAGTTGAAAAACATTTAGAAACTGATTTTAAATTGGATACAAGTTAAGCATGAACCAAAAGAATGAAAGGAAGAATTGAATTTGATTACAGGAAATAGCAAAGGAAAAGATTGGAAAGCTAAACTGCTAAATTTTGTTGCAGCATAAACGATTTATGAAATTTCGAAATAAATGAACGATAAAAGTTATGTGAATATTGTAATTAACACAAATATAGAAGAGAAAATCATATATATCATTGTTTATAGGGGGTGGAACAATATGAATATTAGAAAATACATTGCTAGGTTGATGATGAACTGGTTTAGATTTCCCTCATTTTAGTTTGTTTATCTTTTTGTTTTTTAGGGGCTGGATCCTTAGTGATCTCCTTGTGCATAGTGCTTTTGAATTAATCAAAGTTTATATTGATTAAGAAAAAAATCAATACATTGGTATTAAATGGTTTGGCATGAAGAAAACTACCTCTTACAGATGTAAGGTTTGATTCTTAAATTATTTTTTAATAAAGTTTATTTTACTAATTAATTGTAATAAAATATTTATTTTGCATTGCTTGTAAAATATTATGAATGTTGAGAGAATATAATGATTGTAACTTGCAAGTGTAAATTTAATTTAAAACTTGTTTTTTCCACTTAATGACATAAACTTCTCATATAAATAGAGACACTTGAAAAACAGAAAAACACTCTAAATCAGACTTATTCTAATTTATTTTCTCATATTACAATTATTTTAAATCATCTTTCGTTTCATTAATACATGAGTGAATGTTATAACTTAGAATCACAAGATCGGTAAAAATGGAGTAATTGAATGTGAAGAGTGAAGGAGAGAGATGAAAAGTTAGAGATAGAATAATTAAGGTTGTGAAATATCATTTTCATTAACCATTGATGAAGATTCCCCTTGGATATTTATACAATTTACAGTTGGATTGGGATATAAGTAACATAAGCTAAAAACATAAATTTATTGCACGTAATTGATTACACAAAAAATATAATCGATTACAGCTGCTATATAAACTAAAAACAGAACAGTGGTAACTGTTATTGTGAGTGTGTAATTGGTTACACCCACGACAAAACAACTTATATCCAGTTTATTTGACTTTTCTACATATTTGTAACTCGTTACACCCCCGTGGTAACCAGTTACAACACTTGAATTATAGTTTTTCACTTAACACGCCACCTTAATTCAAGTGCTCCAACTCTTTTATGTTTATGTTCATCTTCAATCTCTTGAACACTTCAATTGTGACTCCCTTGGTCAACAAATCAGCCACTTGATCTTCAATTCTACAATATCCCAATCTCAACCTTCCTTCACTTATAAGTTCTCTCAAGTAGTGAAACATCATCTCAATATGCTTGCTCCTCCCATGTGCAATTGGGTTCTTAGAAAGTTTTATAGTAGAAACATTATCAACCATGAGCGTTACAACATCACCCTCATCGTTACCTAGCTGCTGATAAGTGCAAATTGTAGTTATTTTTGTATATACTTTTTGTTGCATTTATCAATGCTTTTGTTATTATTTTGTGAATAATTCTCCGCTTTGTGGTAAATTCGTTTAATTTGTGTTTATTTGTGTTTTGTGTATATAGTGTACCATTTGATGTTTTTCATTCTTTTTGTAGGTATTCATGTATGTTTGGAGCACTGAGGAATAAAAGTCCAAAGGGAAACTCCAAAGATGCAAAATTGATTAAATAAGACAGAAAGAAAGTCAGAAAAAGAAATAAAGAAGTGTTGTCTGTCAAGAGGTTTTGATCAAATTCCAATAGCTTCTGTCTTTTCCTCGCGTCGTGGTCGATGAGCGAGTTTTGGTTGAGTCTCCAGGCGAAGCCTCCCTTCTCCGGGCGAGTGATACAACTTGGGCCTTGTATTTAAGGGTCGTCGACGGGCGAAGCTTTTATATCATCGGGCAACGCGCGCGGACCATATATATATATATATATATATATATATATATATATATATATATATATATATATATATATATATATATATATATATATATATATATATATATATTTCTATTTCATTTATTTTGTAAATTTTATGGTTTTGGGTGTGGTTTTTGATCTCCAAACTCCATCAACCTCATTTTTGTAGTGGATTAGCTTAGAAAACAACTATGGAGCTTGCATACGGATGATTTGGGGTGGATTGCTCTTCGATCGACACTAACAAACCGAAAGATTTGTGGTTCATTTTTCTTCTTCTTTTTGTATTCTCTTTTAGTTGGGTTTGTATATGTAATTACTTTGATCTTATGTATATTTGTCGCTCATAGAGTTATATTTAATTTGCTTTACAAATATTTGTTGATTGTTGTTATGGATTTTTGCTCCGTGCTCAGAATTTAGGTTGTTATAGACATATACTGCTCGAATTCTTATCTAGGGTGATAGTCTGTTAGTTTCTGGATTCTAGAGATAGATTTAGAGCTGACATTCACTTGGATGTTTGTGATTAATGCCTCTGTATTAATTGTGTCGCTCTGAGAGATCATCGACGCGATTAACACAGTTGAATTATGTATTGTTGAGGTGGTTGAGAGGTCGCTACCGAGATGATACAATAGACCTCTCAATTTTGGTTAGAAATGACTTAGGTTGTGAGTGATACGTGGTGACATTGACGAGTATTGTAGGTTGAGTACAACTGATTGATAAGTTTAAATCTATGAGAAGTAGTATTGTTCACTCTTGATAAGTTATTCCTTTTTATTTTATTTTTGTTTACATTTATTTTCTGTTGATAACTTTTTCCCTTTCCATTCAACCCCCAAACTCATTAACGAATGATTTGTCGAACAGCGACTCGATAACCAATCTCTGTGGACACGATACGATATAACTAAATATTACCCGGTAAAATAATACTTTAATTTTTACTAGCCGCTATACCGCTGCAACAACTGCTTCAATAGATTCATTAAACACACAGCTTATCACGCACACAACAAAGTGACAGTGTATTCGGTCTCACAAGACGAGAGTGCTACCACCAGTTCCTTCTTCGAACACCATGAGATGTATAAAGTTGTAGACTTTCAATCATACCAATTGGAATTGGTAAAACTAAGCAAATTGCATTTTTCAGCCTGTGTCCATTGCGGGAAAGAGAATTCTACAACCAATTGATCCTTTGACGTATCTTAGGATCTTCTTGACTGGTTTCAAGTGGAACACCTTCTGTCTCTCTATGAATCTACTCACAATACCAATAGTAAACGCCAAATATGATTGCGTATTGCACAAGTAACGCAAGGATCCAACCAACCTCATATACTGAGTTGGATTAACATCTTGCTCATCCTCATTCTTCGAGAATTTTAGCCTTGGTTCATTTGGATACTTGAAATATTATGATAAATTCTTCTACAAAAGATCTATATGCCGATGTTTTTCAATCTTTTAGGAAGATTTGTGAGAAATATTAAGATTTATTGTAATATGTTGAAAGTACAATTTTGGACCAAGTGAAGGATAAATCTGTTTTTGCTTGAACCAGTCAGGTTAGACTCTTTGAAAATACAACAACTAACCGTATTGAATCTGCCCGTGCTACACTGAAGAATTGGTTGGGAAATAATAAAGGTGATTTGTGTAGAGATTGAAACTATGTGGGCCAAATCATCCAAATTACCATAATGAGATATGTATATCATTTGATCGCAGCATGACTGTGTTGAAACACATATTCAAAGACATCAATCTTTATTATCAGTTGTTCAGAAACATTTCTCGATTCTCGGACTCCAAAATCTCAAAAAGTTTTTTAAAAGGAGCTCGCATTAGCAAACCACCTCCTTCACTGCCTCCACTGAAAATTTCATTAATCGAAGAGATGACGATTTTTATGCTCAAATACATTGAATGTATCGTAAATGTTAAGGGTGATGATAATTGTGATTTTTGAGTTGTTTCTGCTTTGTACGGTAAAAGAGAAGAGGATCACACACTTACCTGCCATCAATTTATCCAAGAGTTGAGGGACCATAAAGAATCTTACACCCGACTATACAGAGAGAAAAAAAGAAAATATTTAATATAATTATAAATAATAAAATTGGATTTAAAACATGGACACAAAAACTTAAGAAAAATTAAAATAGGAGGATCAAAATTATAACTAAGCTAAAACATAAACATAAAAAAATCAATCCGCCGGATCAAGAAACTCATTGGTTCACTGGTTTGACCATTAAATCGGTCGATTCACACTGACTTTTACCGAGTCAATTGCAAATATAGTCTAATAACCTTACCATACCGCTCTACCTTCTGATTCACGGTCTAACCAGTCCGAAGTTTTAAAACTATGAAATAATCATCAGAAATTCATGCATACAAATGAAAATTCTCGAATTTAAACTCATATAAGATGTCAAATCTAACAATAATAATATTTGCCAATTGAATTAAACCTTACATATAACCGATAATAATATGATTATTGTCTCACTTTATTCATATACTTTTATAAAAATATTTAAAATAAATAATTTTGTACTAATCAAAAATCTTAAATTAGAATTATCTCTATATTTTTTTTATAAGAGACAATTCACGTTTTATATTTAAAGAGGAAGAAAGATATATTTAAAGATCAAATATATTAGTTATTTAATAAATCTAAAAAATAAATTATCTTCTATAAAAAGGAAGAAAGATATTACATTACTTAGAGAAAACAATTTAAATTAATTGTAACTCAACTTTCTTTCTAACCATGCCTTTGCCAAAATTAATTTATTTGATAGGTCGAATATCAATTCGTTTAATTTTTATTTTTTTTGTTGGTATTATCAATTCGCTTAATATTGCTAGTCTTCTTTTTTACTTATTTATTTGGTATCAATGATGATGACCATATTCTACTAAATGAGGGCTTCTAAAATTATGGCAAGGCACCTGTAAAGAACACCATCATTATTCTTTAATGTTGAGGTACTAAAGTTAAGGCATGATAAATAATGTACGAGATTCGTTAAATTTAGACAAAATAACTGCTGGAAAGCCAACTCACCAGTCATCATAACAAGAATCTATCTATATTTTATTTAACCTTGTTTTGTTTCCCTCTTAATCCATAATTCACTCACAAGTCAACAACGTGTCATCTATAAAAATACATTTCTTGTTATTGTCCGAAATTTACTGCTGTCCACATTCAGTTTTTTCATGTCCTCTGATTTATTTTCTCTCGTTTACTCTTTTTCTCATTGTTTAATACGAGGGAGAAGAATAGAGAGAATAGAGAGAAGAGGGCAAACTTTGGCAGAGGAAATCTTTGCGGAAGATTGAACTTTGTTCCCTCTCTATCTCTATTGGTCTCGCTCATCCAGCCAGAGTTCGGTCATCGAATATCTCTCGCTGTGTAGAAAGCCATGGCCAGTTTAGGAGGATCCATACAGAAGTGCAGGGCATGCGAAAAAAACGGTTTATCTTGTTGAGAAGCTAACCGCAGATGGTCGTATATATCACAAGGCCTGCTTTCGATGCCACCATTGCCAGAATACCCTCAAGGTAAAACATAATATGAAACCATTCAATGATGAAACTCACCAAATGATCCTAACTCTGTTTGCAATTGCAGCTAAGTAACTACTGTTCTATCGATGGGGTGCTCTATTGCAGACCACACTATGATCAACTCTACAAGAGAACTGGAAGCCTGCACAAAAGCTTCGAAGGTAAAATCGTAAACCAGAAACATAAATTGTGTTGTCCGAAAATTTTAGAGTTGGCTAACATTCTTTTGCTTCCTCTCATTCTCATACGTGAACAGGAGACCCCAAAATCCAGAAACCAGAAAAAATTGAGAATGAGGTAATATTTCTATAGCTTCTCTTGCCACATTTCATAGTAAGTGTATATTTTAGTGACAGTTTGACAGGTTATTTTTAATGACAGAATGCCAAAACAGTGGCAAAAGCGTTTGGGGGGACAAAAGATATATGCATGTGTTGCAAAAAGACAGTGTATGCCACTGAGAAGGTATAAATAATAGAAATTTTGAGTTAGTTATAATGTTTTACACTTTCTAGTTCTAATTACTAATGCTTAATATGTTGCAATTTATCAAAGGTTACGGTTAACGGGACTCCCTATCACAAGGCCTGCTTCAGATGTACCTATGGAGGTTGTACTATAAGCTCATCAAATTTCGTTACACATGACACAAAGCTCTACTGCAAACATCATCACATTCAACTTTTCAAAGAGAAAGGGAACTACAGTCAGCTTGAGACTACTGAAGTTTCTGCTTAATATATGTAAAAAGAGTGTTGATAGTTTTGGAAAATGGGTGGCTACAATTTCACTTAAATGTTACTAGTCTTGTGGAAGTTAAAACAAATGTGTTGGTGAGACAAGTACTATAAGGTGAAATTTGCTATGTATTCATGAAAGCATTTTTATTAAAATTAGAAGAGGCCTCCTCTTGTAGTGATGGTTAACACATTCATGCACTAGAACCTTAGACAAATTCATCAAAATACAAATGCTAGCAAGAAATGAAATTTTCTATAAAGGCATCGAGCGAAGCACGGGGAAAATAAAAACAGACAAATCCTTTAATGAGGCAGTACGATATTTAGAAGCAGTAGTTCATAACTTCATATCCATAAACACAAACAATTAACAGGGAAAAGTATAAGAAACTAAAAGAACAATAATCATCATGTGCTCAAAGTCAAAATACATTTATAATCAACCCAATCTGTGCAAAGTAACATCTCCCCTCAAAAGCATGCATCCAAGAGACAGCAGCAGCAGAGAGCAGCCAGGCTGCAACGTTCACAAATTATACAAACAAATCAGAAAGCCAGAAACTTATAACCTTATTTACCAAAAAAAAAAAGAAGAAAGTAGTAACATCGTTCGTGTGCATTTGTATAACATTTACATAGGTGGATGCATATCTCAAAAGAAAGAAAGTGTGAGAGCCAAGAATTGTTACATTTGAGGCATATAGAGCAAAGAATATAGTACTAATTGTCTTGTCTATAAAGAAAAATACTATATATTGCAAACTCCTAAGAAAAGGAATTTAAAATTAAAAAAAAACTTTTTTTATAGAAAACTTGTCCACATCTTCATCTTAGTTGTCAAAATAGTACCAGAATTGTATATTATTTGAAAGGAGACCCACACTTCAAGATGGCAAAACCCACACGTCAAATAAATCACTATCAGGGAAAGGCATCACCCACCACTTGACTTATATTATAAGTTGAAATTAAAAATAATCACTTCCAATTCTGCTTAACCATTGTTTTTAATCTTGAATTTAGTTAATTTAAGTGATTAATTTTGGAAATGACAATAATAGCTCAACAAAGTTACATTGGAATATCCGGTATATGGTATGGCCCACAGAAACATAAAAATATAAAAAAATATAAAAAAATCAAACGGTGACGCACCACCGGCAACAACCACGATCCAGTGATCAATTGAGCGTTGATCGGAGCAACGACAAGAACAAATTTGATTTGATCGATTCAATTTTACACATAAAGAGATCAAGATCGAGAGATGATTTACCAGCCTTCCAAGCAACCAGCTCCGGATGAATTTTGCTGTTGTTGAGGCGGAGGCTGAGCGTACTGAGGAGCATACTGCGGTGGATAGCCTTGCGGTGGATAGCCTGGCGGTGGATAGCCCTGTTGAGGAGGGTAGCCTTGCGGTGGATACGCCTCTTGAGGGTAAGCGCCTTTTCCGTAAGACTCTTGCGGTGGATAACCTAATTTCATAAAAATCAAATCACAAAATTAAACGAAAGCACAAAAGCAGTAACGGTGAGTGAAATTGAGACGGACCTTGCGGTGGAGGAACGCCGACGGGCGGTTGTTGTTGGTTGTAGTAACTCATTTGGGTGGCGGAAAAGAAAAGAAGAGAAGAGGGTTCTTCTTGTAGAAGCGATTTGTTTTTTCGAGAAAATATAGATCAAGATATTTTATATACACTGGTATCTAGTTATTTATTGACGGCTATTTAGGCGTTTTATGGGGTTAACTTCGTCTCAAAGGTTGTAACCAAGCAACTACCTTTTTTATTTACTTTTCTTTTAAATAATAATTTTTTTTTTTAGAAAATAAAAATTAATACTTCAAATGAAAACATATTAAGTTTTATTTGTTTTTATTCTTTATATTTAGAATAATTTATATGGTAATTTAATTTTTCTCTTTTAAAATTTTTTACTTTTTAAATTAAAATAATTGACATTAAATTCAAACAAATATTTATATTTTATTTTTCGCAATTTTTAAAATAAAATAATGTATTATAATGACAACATTATGTATTTAGAGATTAAAATATATATTTTTATTTCTATTTTAATTATATATAACTAAAAAAGGTTATATGAACTTCTCATGCCATCGTGTGCGGTACACGCATGTACTCCATTCTTTTCTCTTTTCTAGAAATAATCAATAAACCATGCCGTGTGATATGCGCGTATATGTTTTTAGTATCAATACATTTTCTAACATTAAATACTAGATCTATATCCTTTGTTACAAGAATTAAATTCAAACTTTGTCATATATTTATTCAACGGTTACTTATAGCATAAAAGTTCAATTTATTTCCATATAAGTTATTTTATACTAATTTTTTTAAATAAAGATCCAATATATTGATGAAAAAAGATTACAAAAGCTAGGGAATTAATCCAACCCAATCAAAAAGTAATAAATCTAAAAAATTATTTTTTATCTTTAAGAGAGATGGAATCAAAAATTATCAAGGAGTTTGAAGTGATATTTATACTAGTGCACAAGTAGATTTGAAAAGAATATATATAAGAGGCGATACGAAATTCATCAGAGGTAGGCGAATAATATCCATCACTTAAAGTAGGGTTGTTAGTCGTTCACCTGTTGTTATGAGCGCTTGTTTATCACAACGTGCGTCCATTTCTCAGGTACATTGCGTGTTACGGGGATTATCTGTCTATTTATAAAAACGAGGGAAGTGGTGTATCCTTATTGTTGTACCCCAAAATTTGCCCTCTCATTTCTCAAGGGTTTTCTCACAAGGACTCTCAGGATTCAAGCTTGCACAAGTGTATTGGGATTTTCCAGTACCAAAATTAAAAGGAAACTGTCAAAAAAGGAGAAAATAGATAAAAATAACATTTTGACAAATTCGGAGAAAATAGGCCTCCTTCGATTCAGCCTTTCGATTGGACAAGTGTGTTGTCGGCATGCTTGCAATCGAAGGCCATGACATGCTGGCCACACATGCCCCTGCAAGGCAAACCTTTCGTTTCACCAAGCGTGCTGCCTGCAAGCCTGCTTCGATTTGGACAAGTTTACTGCCTATAAGTCTGCTTCGATTGGACAAGTTTACTGCCTGCATGCTTGCTTCGTTTGGACAAGTTTCGATGGGACAAAGTAACCATCTCTATGCATCCTTCAATTTGCACTTTTTGCCTCCTATGTGCCTCTTTTGAATCTGGGCATTTTGGCCTCCAGCATGTACCTTTCGTTTGGACACATGAACCCTTCAGCACAAGGTTTTGGTCAAATCTTTTGTTTGGACATTTTGGCCTCTTGCATGCACCTTTCGTTTGGCCACATGTGACCTCTGGAAAATAAACCTTCGATTGGTCAGAAGCAACCTACATACAAAGCTTCGATTAGAGCTTTGATTCCCTTTGAATCAGCTTCCTTCGAATCCAATCTGAACCATTCGAAGCAAGCTTATTTGAAGCAAGTCTGAGCAAATCTCATAGCCTTACCCTACTTGTCAGGCTACTTTACTTCTAAATCTTCACATAATCAGAGGTTTACACAAGTTTGTGATACATTACATGAGGGTTCGAAGGTTTATCCACTGGATAATACCATTTTGGGACGAAATGACAACAAGTTATGTACCCTTTCTTCATAAAGATTGCTTTAAACACAAAATCATATCTCAACCTAATTTTTGCCTGAGCACAAGCAACATCAAAAGGAACAAGTCACATCTTATGCACCTCAACTGCCAAAAGGCCCCCCACTTGTACCTTTTTCGTTTTCATATTTTATTGTTTTTGCAAGGCTGGCTACTTCAACGACTCCCAAGCATTTCCTCTATAAATAAAGGAACCATAAACAAGGAAAGAGAGGATCTTTGGACCAGAGGAACGGATCTCCCAAATTTTCTCAAACACAACAAAACTCTCAAGTTCTTAAACACTTGTGAAAGCAAACCCAGAATCCCAAACACCTACCTCTTTCGATTCTGATGAATCCCCACACTTCAGCTTCCTTCGAATCCAGTAGAAATAAATATAACATTTGTTTCTTTCCTCCTTCGAATCTAGCATCCAAGGCCCTGCTTCTGGCCCCTCCCTTCGAATCTAGGAGAACCCCCAGGGCCATCACTCAAGGTTCAGGTCACCTTCAAGGTTGCATCAAGGTAAGTTACTCTTACCCTTGCATCTTTCGTTTCCAGCACATGTAAATACAACTTTGTTACGTTTCAAGCATGTACATATTGTTGTTTTTCCTTTTTCGTTTACACCCTTGTAGTTTTGTTTTATTGCCTTTCCTTTTGGTTCTTGATTTTGGTTTATTACAAATAACTTGGCCCTAAGGCAGTGCTAGCATGGCTTTAGGCCATGTTGTTATTTAACATCTCAAACGAAAGAAACAGGAAATAGGAAATAGGAAACGAGGCTTCTGGCTTCTACCCTCTTTCTCCAGGTCAAACGAAAGAAGCAATCAGGAGGCAAACCATGTTGACTTCCAGGCCCAGACAAAAAGCATGTCTTCACTGATTCTAGGCCCAGTCGAAAGGCATTCCCTCACTGCTTTCAACCCCCAGTCGAAGAAGACAAAAGGACAGGCTGCACCACACTGATTTCCAGGAAGAATTGAAAGGCGCACCCTGTTGATTCCAGGCCCCAGTCGAAGGAGGCAGAGAAGGCAGATCGAAGGCCACCTCTCACGCCCCAGGCCAAGCCCAATCGAAGGCCATGACCTCACTGGTGCCAACCCCCAATCGAATGAGGCCAAGAAATATAAAATTGAAGGGTTCTCCAGCCCCAATCGAAAGAGCTCATTTTTCTTTCTTTTATTTTATTTTTGCCTTTATATTTTTATGCACTTCAATATGGTTGTAATAGTGTAGGATTTGTTTTCTGCATTTTTTATTGCTTTATACAAATGCTAGTAAATAGGATGTATGGCAAGATAAAACCAACAAGTAAATAACCCAAAAAAAATCAAACACAAGATGCATGCAATCAAACACACTTTTCACACACATGCACCCTTAGGGTAATCTCACTTGTTGCCTTGGAAAATAGTCATGTCCCTCGAACATGGGTGTTTTAGAAAAGATCCTCGATAAAAGATCGTAGTCCCTCGATGACCCTCGATGTTGCCTTCAGTAAACGATCTAGTCCCTAAAACGACATTGCTAAAATGTCTCATAGGTTGCCTTCTATGACTATACAAACGTCTCACGCACGTCCCTTCACATCCAACGATGGGGCTTCTTACCAAAAAAATGGTAAGATAGAAACATATAAAGGAGGAGGAAAAGAACATCTAAGACCTTTTGAGTAGGTAGATTTGCTCCTAGTTGCTTGCTTGTTCACAACAAAAACATTTTATACACCACACTCTCATTTTGAAACATTTTCAAAAGACAACACTTTGTACGTGTTCTTATAGAAACGAGAGCCATTACAAAGACACCTTTTCAAAATCACTTTCAAAAACACATTCCACAAACATCTCTTTGAAATATTTTCGAAACAACACTTTGTACGCGTTCTTATAGAAACGAGAACCATTACAAAGACATTTTCAAAATGCTTTCAAAACCCACACCACAAGCACACTTTCAAACAAAAGCAAGTGATCTAGAAAGCAACTAAGAGCCCATAGATAACTATGGATGAAAAGGGTGATAATACCTTCCCTTTTCATAATCTACCCCCCCCCCCCCCGAACTCAGAAATAATCTCGAAAGGTCTTTCCTGTTCTTTTCAGCCTTTCCTTATTGGATAAAAGAAAAGTCGGTGGCGACTCTTGCTATCCACAACAATTGCGATCAAACGCAAAATACCCAAGTCAGTTCTCCCACCACGTTACAGAACTGGCGACTCTGCTGGGGACTAACTTAAAAGTGGGGTTACCTTAGGGCTAGATCACCTTTACTTGCTTTTCTTGTTTGACTTGCTTGCTTTATATTTTGGGTCCTTATTTGGGTTACTGTTAAAGATCCTACACCCAGATCTGGGGCACCTTTTTAGGTAAGTAGCAATAAATCATGGAAGTTGTACGGCGTAGACCGATATGGACGAAGTGATAGCTATCTTAGCATGACACTTTGGCTTGTACTAATGTTCCTTGAGTCGGTCAAGGATAACATTAGGCTTCTTTAGCGTCATTAAGCGCTAACTGACCTTTAGAACATTTTAATTGACTCATCCTAAGCCACTAGAAAGTAGCGAGATGGTCAGCTTTGGTTCTGACCGAAGATTGGTTGATACTTGATGCTACACTCATTAAGATTAGACTTTTGGGATATTCTGGCTGCAATACTTCGGTGCTTGAGCTAGAACAATGCCTAAAAGAAAGGTCGATGATATGAGACTCCTTAGAACTCGATCACTTTCTAGGACATGTTGAGCCAACTAAACTTCAAGAGGGTACTTACCTACAAACCCCATGCAAGCCTAAACCTAAGGACTTGTCTGCTTTGTGTAAATATGATTATTTGTACTTGCTTACTTTACGTACTTGTATATAACATCATGACATCATACCGTAGCATTTTCAATAACCATTTCAAGGATCTTAAGGGTCTATGATGCAGGGTCACGTTGAACCAGACGTCTATCAAGGGGAAAGAGGATTTATTTTCCTCTAACCAAACACCGTCAAAGATCAAGTACAACAACTTGAGTCAAGGGCTATGACCCACTCGATATGGTGAGCTTAATTATCGTGGAAGGACATCCACCGATACAAAGTTCTCCAATCAAAGATGTTGATCAAAGTTCAACTTCTAACATTTTCTTGTGTTTACCCCGCGAGATCCTTGAAAACATGCATCCATATATCATGCATCATATCATGACAGGTTTCTCCCATACAGGTCTCCTTATCTTCCTACTGTTTATTTCAGTAAGATGAATATGAAACAAATGGTGAAGGATCTTCAAGCACAAAATGCCCAATTCCAACAAATGTTCCTGGCCATGGCTAAGGGGAAAGAGGACCTGAAGACTCTTCTTCTCAAAGACAAGAAGAAGAAGCCTAAGAAGCCAGTAGGCATCCTGAACTTGGGAAGAAGACTTAGAGGACCAGACAAGAGAGCTCTAGATCTCTCAACTCCATCTAACGAGGGGGGTAGTCATGAAGAAGATAACAATCTGGAGATTGATGAAGTCGAAGGTGACTACTCTGAGGAACAATATTCTCCCGCTGATGACAAGTACAAACAGTTGGAGGATCGCCTCAATGCTATAGAGATTCAGCAGATACATGGCTTGGATTTAGGAGACATGGGTTTGGTTTCTGGAGTGGTCATCCCGCCAAAGTTCAAAATCCCTACCTTTTCCTTGTACAATGAAGTCTCTTGCCCTAAGATGCACTTAAAGTCTTACGTCCACAAGATTCAACCATACACAACTGATTCGAAGCTTTGGATCCATTTCTTCCAAGAGTGCCTAGTAGGGACTCAACTTGAATGGTTTTGTCAATTGGAGAGTTCTCGCATCCACACCTGGGAGGATCTAGCTGTTGCTTTCTACAAGCAGTACCAATACAACACTGATCTTGCACCAACTCGTGCGCAATTGAAAAACATGACCATGGGTTCCAACGAGAGCTTCAAAGGATACGACCAAAAGTGGAGAGATATGGCTGGTAGGGTGCAGCCCCCTTTAATTGACAGGGAGCTGATTGACATCTTTATGGGAACCTTGACGGGACCTTTCTTTAATTACCTAATCGAAAGCTCCTCGACCGGGTTCACCGAGCTAATACTGACTGGCGAAAAGGTCGAACCTGGCATCAAAAGCGGAAAGATCCAAGGAGCTACACCCTCCGATGCTCAGAAAAACCATACAATAGGAAGAAAGAGTCCAATGTTGTGTATGGTCAAAAGAGTCATCATGACCAACATGTAGGGGCAGTCCTGATCTCTAGTTTTGCGTCGCACCAGCAACAGCAAAGGGGAAACCAACGAAGGTCAGACGAGTCCAAAAGACAGTTTACCAACATCAACATGCCGATGTCTCAATCACTACAACACTTGTTGAGGATGAATCTGATTATGTTGATAGGAACTCATCCAAACACCAAAACTTCTTCTCCTAACTATAATCCTAATGCAACATGTGCTTATTATTCTGACAGTCTCGGGCATGATACTAACGATTGTTGGGCGTTGAAGTACAAGATTCAGAATTTGATTGACGCCAAGGAGATTGAGTTTGACCCTCCGGAGACTCCAAGCGTGATCACTGCTCCTATGCCAAATCATTGAGAGCGTCTTGTTCATTTTGAATTTTCAATTGTAATTTATTTTGTTATTCAAACAATTATCTATTAATGTCAAACTCTGTTTCATTAATGCATTACATATGTTTGTCTTGAATTGATCCATTTGTTTTCATTACATTTAAACTATGTTTTTTTAACTCTTTTTATGACATTTAACTCTTGCTAAAAGTTACAAGCCTTTAGAGGGAGGATGACGAAAACAATGCCATAATCTCATACAATATGCTTTTGGACAGACCTTGCTGACGATGTACATGCGTTCTTTCAAATCCTAAACACTGGAGTTATAAGGAAGATAATCCCTAGTCAACCCCTTTGAGCCAAAGAAGTGGAAGTTTTATTTTTTACACAAATTGAAACCTTTAATCAAAACTTGGGGCATGTTAGTCTCTCAATTAATTCAAATGCGTGTTCAGTCACAAACTTTCCCTTCGTACACAACGAATGACATCAAAAACATTCCTCCGGAATCAAAAGACGGTGATGGTTCTTGTGGTACGGTGGAAGAACTGACTTGATTGTTTTGAGTTTGTATTTACAAATGTTGCGGTTAGCAAGAGTCGCCACTGACTTTTCTTTTATCCAAAAGGTAAGGTGAAAAAGCACAGGAAAAACCTTTGAGATTATTTCTTGAGTTTGGGGGGTAGATTATGAAAAGGGAAGGTATTAGCACCCTCTTCATCCATGGTTTTCCATGGGCTCTTAGTTACTTGCTAGATCACTTGCTTTTGTTTGAAAAATATGCTTTGTGTGGTTTTTGAAAGTATTTTGAAAAGGCGCCATCGTTTAGGCAAACTTTGTAATAATTCTCGTTCGTAAGAATGCATACAAAGTGTTGATCGTTTGAGAATGTTTCCGATTTTGAAAGGTGTTTTGAAAGTGTTAGTGTTTGTTTTTAAAAATAGCAAGGATGTTTTTGTTTTGAAATGGAGCAAGTAATTAGGAGCAATCTACCTATTCAAATGTCTTTCTTGTTCATTTTCTTCTCCTTTGACATTGTTGTCTTACCATTGATTTGGTAAGCAACCCTATCTTTGGATGTAAGCGGGGCGGGCGTGGGTCGTCGTATAGCCATGATTAGAAATGTTGTGAGGTATCTTAGCATTTCTTTTTGAGGGACTAAGATCATTTTGAAAGGCAACATTTATAGCATCATCGAGGAACTATGATCTTGTATTTTGATCGTTTTTGCCAAGACACCCCACATGCATAACATGACCATTTTTTAGGCAACAAATGGAGTTAACCTTAAGGGTGCTAGTGTGCAAGTGTGTTTGATTGCATGAATTTTAGTCTTTATTAGGGTGATCTATTTGTTGATTTCATGTCTTGCCATACACACCCTAATTACTAACATTATATGAAAGCAATAAAAAGTGCAAAAAAATAAAGATTCTACGCTATTACAATCATTGGGGGGATGGGGTGTATAAATTTACAAATGGGGATTGCAAATAAAATTAAGTCCTAAGTTACTATTACAACCATATCGAATGGATAAGAATGTACAAGAAAATGTGAAATAGATTTGTTTTTAGAAAAAGAGATAAGTTTTTGTTTAAGAAAATATTTTTGATCCTTTTGTTTTAAGAAATAAGATAAAACATGTAAAAATGAAAAATGTTTTTGGTGTTTTTGATTAATGAAAAATAAAAGTGATGGTGAAAAATAACAAAGAGAAGGAAGACAGGATCAACGCAAATGCTGAAATAAAAGAGGTCAGAAGTTCTGACTCTGACGTGCTGCACAAACAAAAACAACGTTAATAAAAATAGGGAAGGTCAGAAGTTCTGGATCCACTGGGAACAAAGAAGTTTTCAGAAGTTCTGATGCCACTGACAGAACTTCGTCTCCCTCTCCATGGTAGTTAGAACATCTGCAACTTAGTCATTTCTTAACAAAACAGAAGATGCGCATATAACAGTTATGGCAAGTTTCATAATGTTTCAGAAGCAAGAGATATCAGCAATATAGATCAGAAGCAAACATGAATTTGCTAATCCTAATTTTGAGTCCTAATTTCTTCATGAATCTCTGAACTGGAATTCCCTCTACTTAGGTAGGCAGATGCATGAAATCTAAGAATATGTACATCATCAGAATCAGAATATCTACATTGTATTTTAAACATGCAAAATCTGGCAATGCCTAAGTAATATGATGAGAGTCAGCAGAAGCTTACCTTGTAGTTGGAAAAGACTCTGTAAACTGGAGTTTGGTCCTGAACTCTGTTGATGTTTTGAGAAGCTTCTTCACGTGCTCAGCATGCTGGAAGTTTTCAACTTCTGGAACAACCAAGGGATAATGTTTTGACTTCTTTGAGATGGAGGTGGATATAGAGTGTATTGCAGTATGAACACATAAGTTAGGATAGCTTCTAATATGTGAATCAACAACTGTGTGGATGGTTTTAGTCAAGAAACACTTGAGAACATATGGAGTTTGAATGCAAGAAATCAAAAGTTAACAAGTTTTGTATTTTGTGTTGCAGCTCCGGGCTCTTGGGATTTTAGCAGGGATTCAAGGCTTTTTTCTTTCTTAATTTTCGACCCTTTTACAGTGGCCAATGGCTTTCAATTTATAGGCAAAGATCTTGTAGTTTGGAGAGTGCAACCATCACATGCTAGGGTGCTGCCTTGCTGTTGAAGCAAGTATGGTGGTTAGTAGCCTTAGCAGTGCCTAAGCTGGAACTGTAAGCAGGAATTAAGGAAAAGTAACTTCCAAAGCAAAAGTAACGCATGGGCCCATCACACTTTTGTACAAGAGTTTGCTTTTCCAAGACAATAAAGGTACTTCTATGCCACACTTGGAGAAATGATTTGAAGAAAGACCCATAAGTGGTTCTGAGCATTAAATGATGATGAGATTGATCAACCTAGAAATCCTGCAACGTGATATTATGCATCATTGCTTAGTTCTGGATCAGAAGTTCAGCTTCAACGTGACTTAGAATAGACAATCAACTTCTGATCCTTGAATCCATTTGCTCCAGCATGTTCTGAAGGAGCTCTCAGACTTTCCAGGAAGCTTGTAGCACGCTTCGTAAACTTCTTTGAATTGCCCCTTGCAATCTCTGACTAAACCTTTATGAAAGCTGGCCCAGAAGTTCTGACCCAATTCTGTCTTGAAAATGTCCAGAATTTCCCGAGTGCTTTAATTTCAAGGACGTGTCTCTGAACATTTATAACTTGAAATTCCAGTATTTCCAGGGGAAGTTCTATTCTGCAATGTTTTAGATATCATTGAAATCTATAACTATTGTATCAGAAGTTCTGCCAGAATCAACTTGCATCATGGTGATAATCTGATCAGAAGTTCTGAGCTTGTCATATTTCTTAAACACTTAGAAAAATTCTAAATATTTAGAATTTTAACTTTTCCAAAGTAACTTTTGATTTTTGAATTTCCAGATGAAACAAACTTCATATCTCAAACATGTCTCGATGAAATATGACTCTTGAAGCTTGATTTTGATCAAAAGTCAAAGTTTGACTTTTCAATGCGCAAATGACCATTTTACCCTCGTGAATGACTTTCTTGAAAAATCTGTAATTCAAGGCTTGAAATTGGATGGAAGCAAACCTGAGGGTCCATGTTGATCCTTTGAGAAATGAGAGGGAAAATTTTGGGATACAACAGCTGTCCCTGTTTAATCTTCTTAAACCTGAAGAGTTAGATTGGTGAGTCCATCATTCGTGACTTAAAGGTGAAAGATGATTGAACACTAGAGTGCCCATAAATTTGCACTCGAAGATGGATGGTGAATGGGCTTATAGATGCCATTTGGAGGAAAGTTGATAAACATTAGAAGAAATATCAGCACAAATCTCTTGTTGATTTATACTAAAACTTGATGTTTTACCTGTGAGAAAAAGAGTTAGTAAAATGCAGATGCATGCATGATGTTCACCAAATGTGGTATTATGCTAAATGCATAGGGTATGTATGAATGTGAGATGTATGTTTCTATCTAGGAAAATAAATGCCTGACTGCTGCTATGGAAATTCTTGGAGGTTGAATCCCTGATTGTCGTTGGGGATGAAGAATATACATATATTCAAACTTTTTTTAAAGGATGCTTCCGCTGGGGAATATCTCTTTGTAAGTGTTTAGTTGTTGGCATGTTTTTTTGTAAAACCAGTTGTGTGAATGTCATGACTGATGTCATAACATTCTGGGATACTAGGTACATTCTGCAGAAACAGAATGTCATACAGGAGCTGCTCAATATGAGTGTTTAGCTGATCCTTATGCAATGATCATATTTATTTCATTCTACCAAAATCAGTAAATAGGATTCTTGTTGTCATAACCAATGTTAAGACATCCTGTACTGATCTAACAGTTGTGCAGATTTGTTATTTCTGAGAATTTTTAGGAATCTGGTTTATACAGTCTAGATCAGAATCTCACGTGGACATTAGGTTAACTTTGCTTAACCTTAATCTGGTTGTTAAAGACCTATGACCAAGTATTGAGGTTAACCCTAATTAACCCTAGCTATTTTCGTGGAAGCCCTAACAGAAGAATAGCTGGCTATATATTCCTCATGAAGACTGTTGGTTAAAGAGACTTTTGACAGAAGATCAATAAGGGACTGTATAGTTGTAACTACTGTGAGCCAATCAATTATCATTGTGATAAGTTATTTGGAGTAGATTTGGTTGTAAGGGTTGTGTATCACTCAAAGCTTTGAAGCACGAGTGTTTGTGTTACTTGATTAAAGCTTTGAAGCAAAGTCAAGTTAGGGTTGTGTATCACTCAAAGCTTTGAAGCACGAGTGTTTGTGTTACTTGATTAAAAGCTATGAAGCAAAATCAAGTGTATGTACTGAAGAGTGTCTTCATAATTTCATTAGTCAATTGTTTAGTATCATTGCTGTGATTGAGGGGGAGTGAGTAGGAACTCAGGTTTAAGTTGAACTTAGATTGAAGTTGCATTAGGTAGGTCTTAAGTGAAGGAGATAAACTGGTTGGTTTATTCCTGAATTAATATCTCTTATAGTGAATTTCCTCCCTGGCTTGGTAGCCCCCAGAGTAGGTGTTGTTACACACTGAACTGGGTAAACAATTGACTGTGTTCTTTACTGCTTTTAGATTTACTATCTTGAAGAGTGTCAGATACAGTGTCATAACATTCACTGTGACATTAAGTATCTGCTGCCAGAATTTCAATTGGCATCAGAGCAGGTACCCTTCCTGTCTTACTGGGTGAGATCTAGGGATATTGTTTTCTGGCGTTATGGACAAAGAAGGAGGATTTGGAAACAGACCACCCATTCTGGATGGATCAAATTATGACTACTGGAAACCTTGTATAATTGCCTTCTTAAAATCACTGGACAAAAAGGCTTGGAGAGATGCTGACAAAGGATGGAACCATCCCACCATAACTGGGAAAGATTGGACAACCAGTCTGAAACCTGAGGAAGAATGGAGCAAAGAAGAAGATGAGTTAGCCCTGGGTAACTCCAAAGCATTAAATGCCTTGTTCAATGGAATTGATAGAAACATATTCAGACTAGTACATCAATGTGAACTGGCCAAGGAGGTTTGGGACACTCTCAAAACTACCCATGAGGGCACATCCAAAGTAAAAATGTCAAGGCTTCAGATGCTGACTACCAAATTTGAGAACCTAAGGATGATGGAAGATGAGACCATTCATGAGTTTCACATGAACATCTTGGAAATTTCCAACACCTCAGGAGCATTGGGAGAAAAGATGTCAGAATAAAAGCTGGTGAGAAAGATTCTCAGATCCTTGCCTAAAAGATTTGCAATGAAGGTGACTGCTATAGAGGAAGCTCAGGATATCTGCAACTTGAAGGTGGATGAACTCATTGGGTCACTTCAGACCTTTGAGATGGGGATCAGTGACAATGTCGACAAGAAAAACAAGAGCATAGCACTTGTATCTAATACTGAAGATGAAAACAAGGAGGATGAAGAAGAAAATATTTCAGAAGCTATAGCCATGCTTGGAAGACAGTTCAACAAACTCATCAAGAGAATGGACCCAAAGTCAAGGTCAAATGTTAAGAACATTCCTTCTGACATTCACAGATCCTATGACTCCAGCAGAAGACCAAAGTCTGAAGAGAAGGGAAATCAAAGCAAAGGAATTCAATGCCATGGATGTGAAGGATATGGGCACATTCGAGCTGAATGTCCTACCTTTCTTAAGAAACAAAAGAAAGGAATGTCTGTTACTTGGTCTGAATGTGACTCAAAAAGTAATTCTGAAGAAGAATCTGCCAAACTAGTTACTGCACTAACTGGTATTTGTAACTCTGATAGTGACTCTAGTGATGAGGAAGTGACATTTGAAGAACTGGCTGACTCCTACAAGAAGTTATGTATCAGAAGTGCTGAAGTCTGTCAGCAAAATGAGAGACAAACAAAACTCATAGTAAAGTTGGAGGCTAAGAAGAAGGCAGGCATTGATACTATAAGTCATCTAGAAGGGGAAGTTCAAATGCTAAACTCAAAACTTGACCAGATGACCAAATCTGTCAAGATGCTGACAAATGGAACTGACAAATTAGAAGAAATCCTTCAGGTTGGACAAAATGTGGGAAACAAGTCTGGTCTAGGATTTGTGGCAGCAAAGAAATCTATTGTAGACAAGAAGAAGATCAGGCCTGAAAAACAAATGTCAAAGCAGATGTCACGACACAGCACTCAACATCGAGAACAGAGAAATATGAAGAAAAAGTATCAAAGATGGAGATGTCATCATTGTGGGAGGTTTGGTCACATAAAGCCATTCTGCTTCAGATTATATGGATATCCTAATCAGACCCCAGTTGTCAAACCTAAGTCTAACAAGGCACCATATACTCAACAGTGGAAGAAAAAGGCTACTGCCCTGATAGCTCACACCTCCCTTAGAGTCTCTACAAAGGAAGACTGGTACTTTGACAGTGGATGCTCTAAACACATGACTGGAATTAAGAATCTTCTCAATAATGTTAAACCTCACACTACTAGTTATGTGACTTTTGGAGATGGTGCTAGAGGAGAAATCAAAGGAGTTGGAAACTTGGACTGCCCTGGAGTTCCAAACCTAAATGAAGTATTGCTGGTAAAAGGCTTGACTGCTAATCTCATAAGTATCAGTCAATTATGTGATCTAGGATTCAAGGTCAACTTCACCAAGTCTGAATGTCTTGTAACTAATGAGAAACAAGAAGTTGTAATGAGAGGAATCAGATCTAAAGACAACTGCTACTTATGGGAGTTTGAGAACACTAATTATTCTTCTGTGTGCTCTATTGCCAAAGAAGAAAAAGAAGTGAAACTGTGGCACCAAAAACTTGATCATTTACATCTAAGAGGAATGAAAAGGATTATATCCATGGAGGCAGTCAGAGGGATTCCAAGGCTGCAAACTGATGAAGGGAGAGTATATGGTGAATGTCAGGTTGGAAAGCAGACTAGGATGTCACATCCAAAGTCAAGACATTTGACCACCTCTAAGGTGCTAGAACTTCTACATATGGATCTGATGGGACCAATGCAGGTGGAAAGTCTTGGTGGAAAAAGATATGCCTATGTTGTTGTGGATGATTTTTCTAGATTCACCTGGATTAACTTCATCAGGGAAAAGTCTGATGTATTTGAAGTATTTAAGGAACTGTGCAAAAGAATTCAAAGAGAAAAAGAAGGATGCATTGTCAGAATCAGAAGTGATCATGGCAAGGAATTTGAAAACAGTAAGTTTGATGAGTTCTGCTCCTCAGAAGGAATTAATCACGAATTCTCTTCACCCGTAACTCCTCAACAAAATGGAGTTGTGGAAAGGAAAAACAGGACTATACAGGAATCTTCCAGAGCAATGATACATGCCAAAAGACTTCCTATTCATTTTTGGGCTGAAGCTATGAATACAGCCTGTTATGTCCATAACAGGGTCACCTTGAGAAAGGGAACATCATCCACCATTTATGAACTTTGGAAAGGAAGAAAGCCTACAGTGAAGTACTTCCATGTATTTGGAAGCAAATGCTATATTCTGACAGATCGTGAACAAAGGAGAAAGATGGACCCTAAAAGTGATGAAGGAATATTCCTAGGATACTCTACCAACAGCAGAGCTTATAGGGTATTCAATTCTAGGACCAAAGTTATGATGGAATCTATAAATGTCATAGTTGATGATTACCATGAAGAAACAAATGTCCCATATGATGTTGATACATTCTTTGAGACTTTAACTCAAAAGGATGATATTCCTAAAACTACTTCATCAGAATCAAAATTAAAGGAAGCTAACAAAGACCCTTCCATCAGAATTCAGAAAGATCATCCTAAGGAACTCATCATAGGAGATCCTAACAGTGGAGTCATTACAAGATCTAGAGAAATCATCACAAACTCTTGCTTTGTATCTAAGATTGAACCAAAAAATGTTAAGGAGGCGTTGACTGATGAATACTGGATTGGAGCAATGCAAGATGAATTGAACCAATTCAAGCAACATGAAGTATGGGAGTTAGTTCATAGACCAGGAGGAACAAACATCATTGGCACAAAATGGATCTACAAGAACAAATCAGATGCTGAAGGAGTTGTCACTAGGAATAAGGTAAGACTTGTTGCTCAAGGATACACTCAAGTTGAAGGGGTTGATTTTGATGAGACTTTTGCTCCTGTAGCCAGACTGGAATCAATCAGACTCCTATTGGGAATTTTCTGTCTCCTTAAGTTCAAGTTATTTCAGATGGATGTAAAGAGTGCCTTCCTAAATGGATACTTAAATGAGGAAGTTTATATGGAACAAACTAAAGGATTTGTGGATCCAAACTGTCCTGATCATGTCTACAAATTGAGGAAAGCTTTATATGGCCTGAAACAAGCTCCTAGAGCATGGTATGACAGGTTGACAAAATTCCTCTCTGACAAAGGATACAGGAAAGGAGGCTTGGATAAAACTCTTTTTGTCAAAAATGAAGGAGGAAAGATAATGGTAGCTCAAATCTATGTTGATGACATAGTGTTTGGGGGAATGTCAGATAAAATGGTTAAACATTTTGCTGACCAGATGCAAGCTGAATTTGAAATGAGCCTCATGGGAGAATTGACCTACTTTCTTGGACTGCAAGTCACACAGATGGAAGACTCAATTTTTCTGTCTCAAAGCAAGTATGCAAAGAACATTGTCAAGAAGTTTGGGATGGAGAATTCCAGTCACAAAAGGACTTCTGCACCTACTCATTTAAAGCTGTCCAAAGATTCAAGTGGGGTTAAGGTGGACCAAAGCTTGTACAGAAGCATGATAGGAAGTCTGCTATACTTAACAGCCAGCAGACCTGACATTGCTTTTGCAGTTGGAGTATGTGCAAGATACCAGGCTGAACCCAAAGTAAGTCATATCAACCAAGTAAAGAGAATTCTGAAGTATGTGAGTGGAACCTACAACTATGGCTTGTTGTACTCTCATGGATGTGAACCAACTCTGACTGGTTACTGTGATGCTGATTGGGCTGGAAGTGCTGATGATAAAAAGAGCACCTCTGGAGGATGTTTCTTCTTAGGAAATAATCTTGTCTCCTGGTTCAGAAAGAAACAGAATTGTGTGTCTCTATCTACTGCTGAAGCTGAATACATAGTAGCTGGTAGTAGTTGTTCTCAAATGATCTGGATGAAACATATGCTTACTGAGTATAATGTCACACAATATGTTATGACATTGTACTGTGACAATCTGAGTACTATCAACATTTCCAAGAATCCTATTCAGCATAGTAGGACCAAGCATATTGACATTAGACATCACTTCATCAGAGATCTTGTAGAGGAGAAGACGATTAAATTGGAACATGTTGCCACTGAACTACAACTGGCTGACATTTTTACCAAGGCACTTGATGCAAATCAATTTGAAAATTTGAGGGGCAAGCTGGGTATTTGCCAACATGAAGAAATGTAGCAATTAATTTTGCTTAAAACAAGGGATGAGAGATATTTTAGTTAAGTCTACTCTGATTGGGCTAATCATCTGCTTCTCTATTTCCTTCCAAAATTTTAAGAAGTTGAATAGACATTCATATATCTCCCTCTTCTCGCGTTTCCGCAACAATCTTCAATCTCTCAAACGAAGACTTCACTATCACTGTTACCTATTTTCTAAAACACTCAAAATGTCTCAACTATCCATGTCATCATCCTCTTCAAAGGCGACTGCTTCTTCCGCATCCTCTGATCGAGAACCCAGGGCAATCACAAACTGCATGGATTCTGATGTTCTGGAGATAACTCCTCTTCGTGAACTGGCAGTTGACCCCTCTAAGGTCAAGAAGCTGCGAACCAGACATGCAAGAAGTTCATAAGCCTCTTCATCTGGTAAATCCTCTCAACCATCATCTTCTGTTCCTCTAGAAATAGAAAATAGGGAAGGTTCAGTTTATGTTCATCAAGCTATAGCTAGACTTGTCACTAGGATTCTAAATGAGAATCACTCTGTACCTGGCATTTCTGTACCTTTGAATCAAGAATCTGCTAGTCCAAATGTTGAAATGAATCCAGATGTCACTCAGAATGTTGAGACACCTGATGACAACATTAGGAAATCTCCTGAAAATCGTGATGATCACCAGAACCCTACTGAGAAGGATGTTGAACCCCCGGTTATTAATGTTGATGAAGAATACTCTGACAATGACTTAATTGCCAATATCAACCCTAGCATAGCTAGAAGGATGATGAACAGAAAAGGAAAGCAGGATGATGCCAAAAGCCTCTCCAAAGAGAAGACTGATGATGTTGTTCATAAGAAAACCAGGTCTGAGAACAAGACTGGAGTAGAAGCTGTGAAGGCTGGATTATCAAAAGAGAAAGGGAAGGTGAAAACTCGAGTACCTGCTAGTAGTCTCTCAAAACCTTTGAGACAACCAATAGCAAAGAAAAGGAAGGAGCCTGAACCCTCTGAATCTGATGAGGAATCAGAATTTGAGTTTGATGTTGAAGACATTCCTCTCAAAAGGAAACTCTCTTCAAGCAAAATGCCTAAAGTCCCTGAAGTTGCCACTGACAACATCTCCTTTCACCATCCTGAGAATGCAAACAGGTGGAAGTATGTATGTTTGAAAAGGATCGCCTTGGAAAGAGAGTTGAACAACAGTGCCATGGAATGTAAGGAGATCATGGATCTAATCAAAACTGCTGGTCTAATAAATATTGTGGTAAAGTTTACCAACTGCTATGAAGTTCTTGTCAAAGAATTCATAGTAAATTTATCTGATGGGTGTGCTGATGGAAAGTCAGCTGATTTTAAGTGTGTATATGTGAGAGGAAGGAAGGTAAATTTCTCTCCCTCTGAAATAAACAAATTCCTAGGAAGACCTGATGATGCTTGCCCTGAGCTAGAGGTTACTGACAACCAAGTGTGCCAAACCATCACTGCAAATCAAGTCAAGAGCTGGCCATTAAAAGGGAAGCTGAATGCAAGCAAGCTGAGCATGAAATTTGCCATTCTGCACAAAATTGGTGCAGCTAACTGGGTTCCCACCAACCATAAATCAACCATCTCCACAGGCTTGGGAAGATTTATTTATGCTGTTGGAACCAGGACAAACTTTGACTATGGCAAGTATATCTTTGATCAAACATTGAAACATGCTGGAAGCTGTGCTATTAAAGGCCCTATTGCCTTTCCCTCTCTCCTATGTGGTATAGTCCTTGCTCAGTATCCTGACATTCTAGTTGAAAAAGATACTGTTTGCGAAAGAGCCCCTGCTCTTGGGTTGCACTATAAGTTATTTCAGGGAACACATGTCCCTGACATTTTCATGACATCTGCTGAGACATCAACTGTCAAATCTCATTCCAAGAAAACTGATGTTATAGCTGTGCTGAAGGAAACCTGCAAAGAGCTTGATATAAGGAAAAGGACTCTTGAGGACCTGATTGCTATACTAGAACAAGAGGAGATTGAAGGACAAAGAAGGGAAGAGGATGCTGCTGAAGACCAGCTTAATGCTGAAGATAGTGCCTCCTCTGAAGATGACAGTGCTTGAAGATCAGTGTAGTTGACAAGTTTACTGCTGGTACCTGTTGCTGCAAATGACTTTTGATTTTTTTCTCTCTGTGTTTTTATTATTCCTTTTAGATGACTGTATAACCTAAAAGTACAAGTATCTTTGGCCTATTTATGGCTAAAGAGGGGGAGAAGATTTTGTGATAATTTTGGTAGAATTAGACTTGGTAGATATTATTAATTCTGCTGCTTTCTAATCTCTGATTGTTTAGGGGTTTTAGCCAAAAATTTGCCAAAGGGGGAGTTTGTAAGTGTTTAGTTGTTGGCATGTTTTTTGGTAAAACCAGTTGTGTGAATGTCATGACTGATGTCATAACATTCTGGGATACTAGGTACATTCTGCAGAAAAAGAATGTCATACATGAGCTGCTCAATATGAGTGTTTAGCTGATCATTATGCAATGATCATATTTATTGCATTCTACCAAAATCAGTAAACAGGATTCTTGTTGTCATAACCAATGTTAAGACATCCTGTACTGATCTAACAGTTGTGCAAATTTGTTATTTCTAAGAATTTTCAGGAATCTGGTTTATACAGTCCAGATCAGAATCTCACGTGGACATTAGGTTAACTTTGCTTAACCCTAATCTGGTTGTTAAAGACCTATGACAAAGTCTTGAGGTTAACCCTAATTAACCCTAGCTATTTTCGTGGAAGCCCTAACAGAAGAATAGCTGGCTATATATTCCTAATGAAGACTGTTGGTTAAAGAGACTTTTGACAGAAGATCAATAAGGGACTATATAGTTGTAAATACTGTGAGCCAATCAATTATCATTGTGATAAGTGATTTGGAGTAGGATTTGGTTGTAAGGGTTGTCTATCACTCAAAGCTTTGAAGCACGAGTGTTTGTGTTACTTGATTAAAGCTTTGAAGCAAAGTCAAGTTAGGGTTGTGTATCACTCAAAGCTTTGAAGCACGAGTGTTTGTGTTACTTGATTAAAAGTTGTGAAGCAAAATCAAGTGTATGTACTGAAGAGTGTCTTCATAATTCCATTAGTCAATTGTTTAGTATCACTGCTGTGATTGAGGGGGAGTGAGTAGGAACTCAGGTTTAAGTTGAACTTAGATTGAAATTGCATTGGGTGGGTCTTAAGTGAAGGAGATAAACTGGTTGGTTTATTCCTGAATTAATATCTCTTATAGTGAATTTCCTCCCTGGCTTGGTAGCCCCCAGAGTAGGTGTTGTTACACACTGAACTGGGTAAACAATTGACTGTGTTCTTTACTGCTTTTAGATTTACTATCTTGAAGAGTGTCAGATACGGTGTCATAACATTCACTGTGACATTAAGTATCTGCTGCCAGAATTTCACTCTTGAACATCAGTTGTTATCTGGTCGGATCCAGGCTTCATAACTTGCTGAGGATGAGACAAATTAACTGTTATCCGGTCGGATTCCAGGCTTTGTAGAAAATTTCTTAAAATTGAATAGTTATCTGGTCGGATCCAGGCTTCACAACAACTTGTTGGGGATACAGAGGTTAATTGTTATCTGGTCGGATCCAGGCTTCGCAGTAACTTGAAGTGGTAACTACTATCTGGTCGGGTCCAGGTTTCATGATTTTTGGAAAGTTGTACTATTATCTGGTCGAGTCCAGGCTTCATAGTGTCTCTCTGGGGATCACAGTTAATTGTTATCTGGTCGGGCTCCAGGTTTCATAATAAACTGTTTGAAAAACTGTCATCTGGTCGGGTCCATGCTTTGCAGATTTCTGAGGTTGATGATGTCAATTGTTATATGGTCGGATCCAGGTTTCATAATAAACTGTTCGAAAAACTGTCATCTGGTCGGGTCTAGGCTTTGCATATTTTCGAGGTTGATGAGGTCAATTGTTATCTGGTCAGATCCAGGTTTCACAATAAACTGTTCGAAAAACTGTCATCTGGTCGGGTCCAGGCTTTGCAGATTTCTGAGGTTGATGAGGTCAATTGTTATCTGGTCGGATCCAGGTTTCACAATAAACTATTCGAAAAACTGTCATCTGGTCGGGTCCAGGCTTTGCAGATTTCTGAGGTTGATGAGGTCAATTGTTATCTGGTTGGATCCAGGTTTCACAATAAATTGTTGGGGATATGGAGGCAACCCTACTGGGGAAAAGAAGTTAAACCTTGATCGGGTTGAGTTCAGGTTCTTCTATATATTTGAAGAGTTAGGCTATTATCTGGTCGGGTCCAGGTTTCATAGCATTTTGAAATTGAGATCAACTGTTATTTGGTCGGATCCAGGCTTCAGATATTCAAACTGTTATCTGGTCGGGTCCAGGTTTCAATAATTGAAGAAGTCAAACTATTATCTGGTCGGGTCCATGCTTCAGTAATAACTTGAAAAGTGTGCTAATATCTGGTCGGATCCAGACTTTATAGCATCTTTTGGAGATAGTAAAGGCTTTGTTGACGGCTTTACTAGGGATCAGGGGTTGTGGCCCTGTGATTTGCAATAATCTGAAAGGGAAATTCAAACTTGGAGAGGGTAGACTCAGTCGGGTAAGGCAGAGTCAGCTTGGGGAAGATACACTCAACTGAGGATAATAGACTCTATTTTGGGGTAATATCCTTAGCTGGGGAAGATATACTCAGTTGGGAAAATACACTCAGCTGGGAATGATGGGCTTAGCTGGGGAACTTCTTGGTGTCTTGATTGTTGTATGTTGAGAAATTTGAATTCGGCTGGGGAAATAACCCTGTTGGGGAAATAAACCCCGTTGAGGAAGTGAATTTCCTTTAGGAAGAGATCCCCGAGGCTTCAACTTGTAAAAATGACTTAGCTGGGGAGAAAGCGACCAAGAGGTCGAGAATTTGGTCAGGGATTATCCTATGCAAAGAGAATTTATGGGCAAATTTGTCGGGGAAAGGTTTATTGCCGCCGTCCTTGTGGGGATAATGATGATGAGATAACTCTGTGGGGATATTTCATATACATTGAAGAGATGCTTACTGATGCTTAGCAGGACACATGTGCCAAATAGTTTTAATTATGTTCATATGCATATGTTCATTCAATTTTAGTCATTTGGACAAATTTTCATTCAAAACAAAGACAAATTTTTTGCACTTCGAAGTGTATTTGTATTGATATTTTGCCCCTGAATAGGCGTTTTTGTACAGACAGACGGAGATCCTAGTAAGAGGAAATTGTCGAAAGGAAAACAAAATTGAGAATGAAAACAAATAGCCATGTGAAATGATCTCATTGCCTTCCAACTCTACTATTGCCCCAATGTTTTTGAACGTCCCTTGCCATTGATCGAAGTTGATTGGATCGATCTTGGACCATTTGAACTTGGACCTTGGTGATAGAATTGACTGTATTGATTTCGTGGGACATAGTCGTGCGCTTTTAATCCTTAATTTTTGCCTGGACCGCCCTTTCGAGTTTTCGGCCCACCAGGATACCCCTTTTTGCCCAAGTCACCCTTTCGGGTTTTCAACTTGCCGGGTGTACAATCTTTTGCATATGTCCCTAATTTTTGCCCAAAACTTTTGGTTTGTCGGGATGCCCTTATTTTGCCTAGGTGTGTCAACCTAGAGGGTTTCTTATGCGTAGTATTTTTTAACTATTTCAGTGTTTATAGGATATGGGAAATCTTCACCGTCCATGGTAGTCAGCATCATGGCACCACCAGAGAAAACTCTCTTGATAACAAATGGCCCTTCATAAGTGGGAGTCCATTTGCCTATGGGGTCGCCTTGTGGTAAAATGATGTGTTTTATCACCAAGTCACCAACTTGATATACTCGAGTTTTGACCTTTTTGTTGAAAGCCTTGATCATTCGTTTTTGATATGTCTGACTATGACAAATAGCAGCTAATCGTTTTTCGTCAATCAAGTTCAGCTGATCTAATCTCGTTTGAATCCACTCGTCCTCGCCTAGGCCTGCCTCAATCATAATCCTCAGCGAGGGAATTTGAACTTCCACTGGCAAAACAACTTCCATGCCATAGACTAGAGAAAAGGGAGTTGCCTCAGTTGATGTTCTAGCTAAAGTACGATAGCCATTTAGAGCAAACGACAACATCTCATGCCAATCTTTATAGGTTACCACCATTTTCTGCACAATCTTCTTGATATTTTTGTTGGCCTCTTCGACTGCGCCATTCATTTTCGGCCTATACGGAGAAGAATTATGATGCTTGATCTTAAACTGAGTGCAAAGCTCAGTGATCATAGCATTGTTGAGGTTAGTCCCATTTTCGGTGATAATCCTTTCGGGGATACCATAACGATAGATGAGGTTGTGTCTGATGAATCTGGCTACCACATTCTTGGTGACTGAGGCAAAAGAAGCGGCTTCGACCCATTTGGTAAAATAGTCAATAGCAACAAGAATGAAGCGATGTCTATTGGAAGCTGTGGGCTTGATCTCTTCGATCATGTCAATGCCCCACATTGAAAATGGCCACGGAGCGGTCATAACATTCAGAGGGATAGGAGGCACATGCACTTTGTCAGCGTAGAGTTGGCATTTGTGACAAGTCCTTGAATGTTGATGGCAATCGGTCTCCATCGTTGACTAATAGTAACCTGCTCTTAAGATTTTCTTAGCCATCGTATGTCCACTTGAGTGAGTACCGAAGAGACCATCATGCATGTCTTTCATGATTTTCTCTTCCTCCTTCTTGTCCACACATCAGAGTAGAGTTGAATCATGGTTGCGCTTGTACAATATCCCGTTACTTAGGAAGAATTTGGCTGCAAATCTTCGCAAGAACTTTCTGTCATTGATAGATGCCCCCTCTGGATATTCTTGTGCTTCGAGGTATCTCCTCACCTCATGGTACCATGGTTTTTCTGCATTGGTGTCAAGCTCATAGAAATGTGCAGGTTCATCAAATCTTTCAATTGTTATCATAGGGGCTTCGTTATCCCATCTGACCTTGAACATTGAAGACAGGGTTGCCAAAGTGTCAGCCAACTGGTTTTCTTCCCTAGGGAAGTGCTCAAAAGGGATCTCTTTGAAGTGAGGAATCAGGGATAGCACAAGTTCCTTGTAAGGGATAAGATTAGGGTGTTTAGTGTCCCAATCTCCTTTTACTTGGCTGATCACTAGGGCGGAATCCCCAAACACATTCAAATGCTTTATCCTCAAGTCAATAGCAGCTTTCAGACCTAAGATGCATGCTTCATACTCGGCCATATTATTTGTGCAATCGAAGCATAGTCTGGCAGTGAAAGGAGTGTGGCAACCTTTAGGAGAGATGATCACATCACCAATTTCGTTACCTAAGGCGTTGGAAGCCCAATCGAATACCATAGTCCATCAGGATCCTTGTTCAGGTCCGTCATACGGTCCAGGTTTCGCACAGTCGGTTACCAGCATGATGTTCTCATCAGGTAAGTCAAAGTTCATGGACTGATAATCATCCACAGCTTGATGGGCCAAATGATCCGCTAATACACTTCCTTTGATGGCTTTTTGAGTTGTGTATTAAATGTCATACTCAGTCAAGATCATTTGCCATCTGGCTATCCATCCGGAGAGGGCAGGTTTCTCGAAGATGTACTTGATTAGATCCATCTTAGAAATCAACAGAGTGGTATGAGTCAACATATATTGTCTTAGCCGGCGAGCAGCCCATGCCAGAGCGCAGCAAGTTTTCTCGAGCAGTGAATATCTGGTTTCATAGTCGGTAAACTTTTTGCTCAGGTAATAAATAGCATGATCTTTTCGGCCAGACTCATCATGTTGGCCCAAAACACACCCCATAGAATTCTCTAGTACTGTCAAGTACATGATCAAGGGTCTTCCTTCAACTGGAGGCATGAGAATAGGAGGTTCTTGTAGGTATTCTTTGATTTTGTCAAAGGCAATCTGGAATTCATCGTTCCACCTAACCACCTGATCTTTCTTCAAGAGTTTGAAGAGGGGCTCAAAAGTAGCAGTTAAGTGTGATATGAAACGTGCAATGTAATTGAGACGACCCAAGAATCCTCTGACTTCTTTTTCAGAATAAGGGACTGGCATTTCTTGGATGGCCTTTACCTTGGCAGGATCAACTTCAATGCCTTTATTGCTGACAACAAAACCTAGAAGCTTTCCAGAGCATACTCCAAACGTGCACTTGTTAGGGTTTAACCTCAGCTTGTACTTCTTCAGCCTCTCGAATAATTTGTGCAGGTGATCGAGATGTTCTTCTTTGGTTTGTGATCTGGAAATCACATCATCCACATATACCTCTATTTCATGATGAATCATGTCATGAAATAAGGCTACCATATCCCTTTGATATGTTGCCCCCGCATTCTTTAATCCGAACGACATGACCTTGTAGCGGAAGGTGCCCCATTGCGTAATGAAAGTAGTCTTCTCCATGTCTCCGGGAGCCATCCTTATTTGATTATAGCCTGAAAAGCCATCCATTAAAGAGAATACTTTATGCTGAGCAGTATTATCAACTAAGACGTCAATGTGTGGTAAAGGGAAATCACCTTTGGGGCTTTCCCTATTCAGATCCCTATAGTCTATGCACATGCGAACTTTCCCGTATTTCTTTGGCACTGGCACTATATTGGCCACCCATTGAGGATATGATGTCACAACTAGGAACCCTGCATCAAATTGTTTCATCACTTCATCTTTGATCTTTTCAGACATATCAGGCCTCATGTGACGAACCTTTTGCTTAACAGAAGGCCAGTCCTCTCTTGTCGGAAAACAATGAACTACGATGTCGGTATCCAACCCAGGCATATCTTCATAAGACCAAGCAAATACTTCCACATAATCACGCAACATCTAAACCGACTTGCTCTTAACATTGCTTTCTAAATTAGCGCCGATCCTGATTTCCTTCTTATCTGACTCAGTACCCAAGTTGATAACCTCAACTGACTCTTCATGTGGTTGAATAGCTTTTTCTTCTTGTAATAGAAGTTTGGCTAGTTCTCCTGGTATGTCACAATCTTCCTCACCTTCATCTTTGTCTTGGTTGATAGGATATTCAAAGTCATAGTCAGCAATAGTATAGTCATTGGCAATAGGATCCAGAGTGGATGTAGACCTGCAAGAGTGTGTGTGCGTGCATGTAAGATACATGGCTATTTTTGAAAATGTATTTGAAAGAAAGGAAAGACAATGAACACAAATATTTGAATGCAAAATAGTCCAATGTACTGAATGATCATATGTTTAGATGAACATAAATAAAACCCTTGACAAATGGACCAAAGTGCCCCGGGCTAGGCACATGGCTTAAAAGTCATTATCAAAATATTACAGACAACAGGTTCTTGAATTGATGGAAAAGTAATAACAAGTAGATTACTCCTCAATGAAGGAGATGGGCACAAAGTCCTTTGTATGCCAATTCTTCAGCTCTGTTGTAGTTGGGTACACCCACTCCTCAAATGCAGCTTCTTCTTCAGAATCACCCACGGCGTTGACTTCGTGGTTTCCAATGCGAAGAAGTGGCTTTCTAGTACGATCATGCCTCACCTCCCTCTGAGCTTTGATGGTGAATCCCAAACCAAATTTGTCTACTTTAAAAGGGATATCGACGAGTTGCCCCCAAATATCACAGTTTCCTTTTTCAATTGTCGCACGGGCATCCTTGACTGAAACCATCTTTGGCATGGCCTTAACAGCTTTAGACTCATCAAAAGAACATTTAGTAGCAGCAATCATCGGCGGTACAACCTCAAAGGCTTGACACGAGGTTTCAATGAATTCTCCGTCCATGTCTACGTACTTGAAAGAGTTAAGGTGGCTCACCATAAACTCTTCTTCCCCATAGACGGTGACTATTTTCCCCTTGACTGGATATTTGAGCTTCTGGTGGAGGGTTGAGGTGACTGCCCCAACCTTATGGATCCACGGGCGACCTAACAGACAAGAATAGGCGGGGCGAATATCCATAATATAGAAGGTGGAGTTGAAGATTTGGGAGCCCACTTTGATTGGAAGATCTACTTCCCTGTGAACAGTTCTCTTTGATCCATCAAACTCCCTTACGATGATATCACTTGGCTTCAAGATTAAATCTTCACAGTTGAGACGGTCTAATGCCCCCTTGGGTAATACATTCAGAGAAGAGCGAGTGTCGACTAGAACATGTGCTAAGGTAGTCCCTTTGCACTCGATAGAAACATGTAAAGCTTTGTTGTGATTCTTCCCGAGAGGTGTTAAGTCAGCATCTGAAAACCCCAAGCCATTATCAGCTGTCAGGCTAGCCACGTAATTCTCAAATTGGTCTGTTGTTGTCTCATGAGGGACATGATCTTTTTTCAGGAACTTGATTAATATCCGAGCATGGGCATCGAAGCAAAGCATCAATGACAACATTGAAATCTTAGAGGGGGTTTGCCCCAATTGTTCTACAATTTTGAAGTTTCTTCTCTTGATGATCTTCAAAATCTCATCCATTTCACGGGCAGAGGGTTCTTTATCAGCTACATCTGTGGAAGGTACTTCAATCACATCAGGCTCAACAGTCTTCCCCTTCCCTCTAGTATCAGTATTTATCTTGGCAGTAGTAATGCGGATGGGCGTTTTTGTAACTACTGGAGGTGAGATATTGGGTGAGAATATTCTCCCAGTTCTAGTTACTTTGCTTGAGCCAGCTATGTTTCCAATATCGTCATCTTTCCCTTCTTCAATCCAAGCATCTTGTTTAATCCCATGATAGAACACTTCAGCACCATAATTCCATGGTACCGCTTTATTTGAAGAGTAGGGAATTGGTTCGGGATTGGTAATTATTAAGGGAGCAATAGTGGGTTCATTTGAAATCCTAATGGGACCTTTGGAGGTGATCCTAATAGGTTTGTTTGAGATGGTAATAATGGAGAGGTCTTCACATTTGTTAACCAAACTCTTGGCAGGCGAAGTCTTTTCAAAAATAATTTCATGGCTATCCATCAGACGTTGTATACATTTATTCAGCCTTTCACAACCATTGTATTGTTTCGTACAACACACACAGTCTTTTTTACAGCCAGGGAAAATCCCAGCTTTCAACAGATTGTTCTTGATTATATTCAGCAGAGTAGTCAATTCTTCAATAGAGGCAATGAAAATTGTATCTTCGACAGCATTAACACCTTTGTCATGCTTCGGCATTGGAGCTATAATTACATTCGGCGTCGGAGGAGGATCAAATTCAATAGTCTTGTTGTCAATTAAATCCTGGATCTTGTTCTTCAAGGCCCAGCATTGATCAGTCTCGTGCCCGGGGCTGTTTGAGTGGTAAGCACACTTTGCATTCGAATTATATTTTGGTGACGAGGTGTCAGGGTTGGCGGGAAGATCACGCAACGTCACTAAATTAGCCTTGAGCAAATGTTGAAGGGCTTGAGATAGTGACATCCCTAACCTTGTAAACTGTCTTCTTGGAGCTTCAAAATGTTGATGATTTGCATATGGTCTTGGAGTAGGAGTCAGATTGGAGATTCGGACAACATTGATAGACGGACGATCATTCTTCTTGATATGGGCCCTTGCCTCATACACAACATTAACTTCTTTATTTGCAGCAAAAGGTTTTTTTGATAGGATTAGGAGTGGAGGTAGATGCCACAGAGACTTTCCCACTTTTAATGCCACTTTCAACTCTTTCACCGGTTAAGATTAATTCGGTGAAACCAGAAGAAGAGCAGTCAATCAACAGATTAAAGAAAGGACCAGATAAAGTACTCATGAACATGTCGATGTGCTCCCTATCAGTCAAGAGGGGTTGGACCCTACTAGCAAGGTCTCTCCACTTTTGCGCATATTCCTTAAATCCTTCATTCTTCCCCATGGTCATATCTTGCAATTGAACCCTCGTTGGTGCCAAGTTGGAGTTGTATTGATACTGATGATAGAAGGCAGTAGCTAGATCCTCTTAAGTATTGATACGAGAACCATCTAACTGATAAAACCATTCAAGTTGTGTTCCAGCCAGACTCTCTTGGAAAAAGTGAACCTATAGCTTTTTATCGGCAGTGTGCGGTTGTATCTTGCGCACATAAGACTTCAAATGGAGTTTTGGACAAGAAATGCCATCATACTTGGCAAAGATTGGTATTTTGAATTTGTGGGGAATGACTACCCTATAGATCAAACCCAAATCGTCAAAATCTAAGCCGGGAATGGCTTGGATTTCAACAACTTTCAATCTATCTTCTAACTGCTTGTATTTGATATCAGCGGGTGGATACTGTTCGTTGAAATAATCATCATCGGATAATTGATCGTTGATACAGTCAGCCTGAGTACTCTTGACCTCACCAATCTGGTTCTCGTCCTCTTCGAATGAATCTTCTTCTACTGGAATTTTACGAATTGTCTCCTTTTTACCCATGTTGAGTAGAGCTTTCTTCTTTGGCTTCTTCTTGACAGCTAGAAAAGCCATCATATCTTGCTGCCCCTTGGCTAGGGCTAATAAATCTTCCTGAAACTGAGAATTCTGGGCTTGGAGTTCCGTCACAGTTTTCTCTAGATCCATTTTGCTGAAATAAACAGCGGAGAGATAAGGAAACCTGTTATGCAAAAACCTGTCATGTTATGATGCATGGAATATGTATATGCAAATGATTTCAAGGATTAATGAAATTTAAATTTGTATAGACAAAAAATGAATAAACGTTAACTTTCATTAGTCAAAACAAGAAAGATTACATTATCCCCCTTGGATTTACAAAATAGCTTTCTAAGATAAAAAGACCGAACGCATCCTCTTTGGCGCGAGATAAGCGTTCATATTCTGCTCCTCTTGTAGCTGTTTCGTAAGCTCTAAGACCCTCTTCTCACTGGCATAGAATTGAGCCTCTAAAGTATCTCGTTCTTCCTTCAGCTGGATCCAACCCTTTTGTAAGTCTTTGAGAGAGGTAGGCATGTCATGATGGAGGATAGTGTAGGAAACATCCCCCTTCGACCACAGGCTCCATGATGACTCGTAAAACGGGAGGATAAGGCATCACAAGTGTCTGAGCACGAGCCCGTACCCACCTAAGGTAAGGCTCGAGAGGGATATATTTTTTGTGTCCCAAAGTCTTACTGTCCACCTTGTTCACCATTCTTCAAGCTCGTGTAAAGCTCTGGTGGTAATCTTGGTCTTCTTTGTCATAGTCGAACACCAGACCTTGAATGATCATCTCATTAGGGCCGTCTCTTCGGGCATACCCAAACTGTCGAAGAGCTAAGCAGGGATTGTAGGTGATACCTCCCCTAATACCAAGCAAAGGGACGTTAGGGAATTCCCCACAGCGGTCAATGATAGAGACGTCTTCCAAGTATCTTGAACACCAGCAGATGTCAGAATAGGTGAGGGACATCATCCTTTGAGACCATGTTAGTCTTTGCTCGTTCTTCAATGTTGATTGAGGTAGGTGTGAAGCGAACCATTTGGTGAGTAAGGGAATACAACACAAGAGAGTACCTCTTTTCTTCATGGTGCGGGTATGAAGGCAATGCAAAATGTCTCCCAATAAGGTAGATACGGGATTGCGAGAGAGAAAGACTTTGATGACATTAACATCTATGAATTGGTCCGAGTTGGGGAACAGAACCAAACCATAAATGAGAAGAGACAGGACGTCTTCAAAAGCTTGGAAATCCATCTCGTCCCAGAATGAACGAACCTTCTCCAATAGAAACTTGGCTAGGAAATCTTTGACCCCGCTTCTTGTCTCCCAATTGGTTATGACGTCAACTCTTTTCAGATGCAAAGCTTCGGCGATGATTTTAGGTTTTGGAATCCCTTCTAGACTAGTGAACGGTATCTGATCAAGCACGGGCACCCCTAATAGTAGAGAGAACTCTTCCAGTGTAGGTACCAACTGATAGTTCGGGAAAGTGAAACAATGATGTACGAGATCAAAGAATTGGAACAACACACACATCATCTCCTCTTGGAAGTTGGATGTAGCCAAACTGAGGAGTCGACCATATTTATTGGTAAAAGGAGAATCCCTGGGCACTCTTGAGGCTAACTCTTGAAGCTGAGGGTGTGCTTTTACAAAGCTGATTCGGATGGTGTTTCTTCGGCCGAAATTCATGACCTACAAAACAAAAACAAAGATAAATTTCTAAATCCTTGAAATGGTTAGTGAGTATATGTATGATGCTTATGATGTTTATGATGTTATGTACAAGTAAGTATATACACACAAAGCAAACAAATCCCTATGTTTTAGGCTTGCATGAGGTTTTATAGGTAAGTACCCTCTTGAAGTTTAGTCGACTCAACCTGTCCTAGTAATAATGATCGAGTTCTAAAGGATCTCAATGTCACCGACCTTTATTTTAGGCGTTGTCTCAGCACAATCAGTCTTTTCTTGCGGCCGAGATATCCTAAAAGTCCATCCTCAATGAGTGTAGTATCGAGTATCAACCAATTTTCAGCTCTACACCAAAACTGGTTATCTCACTACGTCCTAATGGCCAAGTTTATTCAATTAGGGTTCTAAAGTCAGTTAGTGCTTCATGACGCCACTCAGCGGCCTCGTATTCTCCTCGATTCACCACGAGGGATATCGGTACCCACAAATGTGTCACACTAACGTAGCCATTGCTTCAACCATATCGGTCTACACCGTACAGTTTCCACAATCTATTGCTACTTACCTAAAAAGGTGTCTCAGATCCGGGTGGAGGATCAAAGCAAGCCCAAATAGAGAACCATAATGTAAAGCATGCAAATCAAACAAAGAAAGCAAGTAAATGTGATCTAACCCTAAGGTAACCCCACTTTAGTCAAATCCCCAGCAGAGTCACCAGTTCTGTTGTATGGTGGGAGAACTGATTTGATTGTTTTGCGTTTGTATTCGCAAATGTTGCGGTTAGCCAGAGTCGCCACCGACTTTTCTTTTATATAAAAGGAAAGGTGAAAAAGCATAGGAAAGACCTTTGAGATTGTTTCTTGAGTTTGGAGGGTATATTATGAAAAGGGAAGGTATTAGCACCCTCTTCATCCATGGTTTTCCATGGGCTCTTAGTTACTTGCTAGATCACTTGCTTTTGTTTGAAAAACATGCTTTGTGTGGTTTTTGAAAGTATTTTGAAAAGACGCCATCGTTTAGGCAAACTTTGTAATAATTCTCGTTTGTAAGAATGCATACAAAGTGTTGATCTTTTGAAAATGTTTTCGATTTTGAAAGGTGTTTTGAAAGTGTTGGTGTTTGTTTTTGAAAATAGAAAGGATGTTTTTGTTTTGAAATGGAGCAAGTAATTAGGAGCAATCTACCTATTCAAATGTCTTTCTTGTTCATTTTCTTTTCCTTTGACATTGTTGTCTTACCATTGATTTGGTAAGCAACCCTATCTTTGGATGTAAGCGGGGCGGGCGTGGGTCATCGTATAGCCATGATTAGCAATGTTGTGAGGTATCTTAGCATTTATTTTTGAGGGACTAAGATCATTTTGAAAGGCAACATTTATAGCGTCATCGAGGGACTATGATCTTGTATTTCGATCGTTTTTGCCAAGACACCCCACATGCATAACATGACCATTTTTTAGGCAACAAATGGAGTTAACCTTAAGGGTGCTAGTGTGAAAGTGTGTTTGATTGCATGAATTTTAGTCTTGATTAGGGTGATCTATTTGTTGATTTCATGTCTTGCCATACACACCCTAATTACTAACATTATATGAAAGCAATAAAAAGTACAAAAAAATAAAGATTCTACGCTATTACAATCATTGGGGGGATGGGGTGTATAAATTTACAAATGGGGATTGCAAATAAAATTAAGTCCTAAGTTACTATTACAACCATATCGAATGGATAAGAATGTACAAGAAAATGTGAAATGGATTTGTTTTTAGAAAAAGAGATAAGTTTTTGTTTAAGAAAAATGTTTTTGATCCTTTTGTTTTAAGAAATAAGATAAAACATGTAAAAATGAAAAATGTTTTTGGTGTTTTTGATTAATGAAAAATAAAAGTGATGGTGAAAAATAACAAAGAGAAGGAAGACATGATCAACGCAAATGCTGAAATAGAAGAGGTCGGAGGTTCTGACTCTGATGTGCTACACAAATAGAAACAACGTTAATAGAAATAGGGAAGGTCAGAAGTTTTGGATCCACTGGGAACAAAGAAGTTTTTAGAAGTTCTGATGCCACTGACAGAACTTCGTCTCCCTCTCCATGCTAGTCAGAACATCTGCAACTTAGTCATTTCTTAACAAAACAGAAGATGCGCGTATGACATTTATGGCAAGTTTCATAATGTTTCAGAAGCAAGAGATATCAGCAATATAGATCAGAAGCAAACGTGAATTTGCTAATCCAAATTCTAAGTCCTAATTTCTTCATGAATCTCTGAACTGGAATTCCCTCTACTTAGGAAGGCAGATGCATGAAATCTCAGAATACGTACATCACCAAAAT
This sequence comes from Vicia faba, assembly GCA_948472305.1. Classification (NCBI taxonomy): domain Eukaryota; kingdom Viridiplantae; phylum Streptophyta; class Magnoliopsida; order Fabales; family Fabaceae; genus Vicia; species Vicia faba. The sequence continues at coordinate 1,053,982,497 of OX451738.1, read as the reverse complement.
CAGAATATCTACGTTGTATTTTAAAAATGCAAAATCTGATAATGCCTAAGTAATATGATGAGAGTCAGCAGAAGCTTACCTTGCAGTTGGAAAAGACTATGTGAACTGGAGTTTGGTCATGAACTCTGTTGATGTTTTGAGAAGCTTCTTCACGTGCTCAGCAGGCTGGAAGTTTTCAACTTCTGGAACAGCCAAGGGATAATGTTCTGACTTCTTTGAGATGGAGGTGGATAGAGAGTGTACTGCAGTATGAACACAGAAGTTAGGATATCTTCTAATATGTGAATCAGCAACTGTGTGGATGGTTTTAGTCAAGAAACACTTGAGAACAGATGGAGTTTGAATGCAAGAAATCAAAAGTTAACAAGTTTTGTATTTTGTGTTGCAGCTCTGGGCTCTTGGAATTTTAGTAGGGACTCAAGGCTTTTTTCTTTCTTAATTTTCGACCCTTTTACAGTGGCCAATGGCTTTCAATTTATAGGCAAAGATCTTGTAGTTTGGAGAGTGCAACCATCACATGCTAGGATGCTTCCTTACTGTTGAAGCAAGTATGATGGTTAGTAGCCTTAGAAGCGCCTAAGCTTGAATTGTAAGCAGGAATTAAGGAAAAGTAACTTCCAAAGCAAAAGTAACGCATGGGCCCAACATACTTTTGTACAAGAGTTTGCTTTTCCAAGACAATAAAGGTACTTCTATGCCACACGTGGAGAAATCCTTTGAACAAAGACCCATAAGTGGTTGTGAGCATTAAATGATGATGAGATTGATCAACCCAGAAATCCTGCAACGTGATATTCTGCATCATTGCTTAGTTCTGGATTAGAAGTTCAGCTTTAGCGTGACTTAGAATAAACAATCAACTTCTGATCCTTGAATCCCTTTGCTCTAGCATGTTTTGAAGGAGCTCTCAGACTTTCCAGAAAGCTTGTAGCACGCTTCGTAACCTTCTTTGAATTGCCTCTTGCAAACTCTGACTGAACCTTTATGAAAACTTGCCCAAAAGTTCTGACCCAATTCTGTCTTGAAAATGTCCAGAATTTGCTGAGTGCTTTAATTTCAAGGACGTGTCTCTGAACATTTATAACTTGAACTTCCAGCATTTCCAGGGGAAGTTCTGTTCTGCAATGTTTTAGATCTCATTGAAATCTATAACTATTGTATCAGAAGTTCTGCCAGAATCAACTTACATCATGGTGATAATCTGATCAGAAGTTTTGAGCTTGTCATATTTCTTAAACACTTAGAAAAATTCTAAATATTTAGAATTTTAACTTTTGCAAAGTAACTTTTGATTTTTGAATTTCCAGATGAAACAAACTTCATATCTCAAACATGTCTTGATGAAATATGACTCTTGAAGCTTGATTTTGATCAAAAGTCAAAGTTTGACTTTTCAATGCGTAAATGACAATTTTACCCTCGTGAATGACTTTCTTGAAAAATCTGTAATTTAAGGCTTGAAATTGGATGGAAGCAAACCTGAGGGTCTAAGTTGATCCTTTGAAAAATGAGAGGGAACATTTTAGGATACAACATCATTATCATTATTATTCTGCAATACTACATCATTATCATCATTAATCTTACTGTTATGAACCAAACAATAATCTATAATCATCTTGTCCTCATCGTACTTCACAAAATGATCATAGCGATTAACGCGGGAAGCTAACTCTAATCCTAATTTTGGTTGCTAGGATTATTCTCCTTATCCTTCATTTTAATCCTTAAGAATGAATTTCATCGCGTTAGCTATTCAACACTTCAAATGACACCTTAAACGGAGTCCGAAAACTTAAGCTACAGCCTTTAGAAACAAATCTGCCAAAAATCAGACTACATTAATCGATGCATAATGTTTTGAGTTGACGCATACTGGGTTAAAATCCTACATGAGTCGACGCGAAATACTCTTGTATCGACTCATACTGAGTCTGTAACACTTCATGTATCGATGCATAGTCCTATGTATCGACTCATCCTGAGTCCAAAAACCTGCATGTATCGACGCATGGCTCTTGAGGTCGACTCATACTATTCTGTCATGAATATTTTCCGCGTTTTCACTGTGTCTTCACCGCGATTTCCCTGCCTTAGGCCCTAAAAACACCCTCTAATCATAGGTAATCATCACTTATAATAATCTTATGTTTCTACATCAATTATACAACAATAGGGCAACATTATTCATCTTTAAATCATTGATCTTCATCAAACAACAATATATATAATTCAATCATAAACAAAACAACTTTTCACATCTAATCCCACATAATAATCATAATAAATCTTATTATAGAGTCATAACCCCACCCTTACCTTAGATTGAAGGTTGCTTTATAACTTTTCCGATTGATTTCCGTTCTGGCTCTTTTCCTTCTTTTCTGCAACTTTCACGTTCTCTTCCAACCCTTATTTCTTTTTCTACTTACTGCTTCTTCCTTTTTCCTTATTATTTATAACTAACTAATATAATAACCCTATAATTCTCATTATGTCTTAATGGGTTTAAAACTCCTACACCCCTCCTACTACTTCCAGTCCTTAAAATAAGCTCACATCAAATAATATTATTTTTCTAATATTATTCAATAACTTAATAGAATAAATAAATCCAATAACAACAACACATCAACTATCATATTAACCCAACTTCACAAATAATCCAAAAATAATTTAATTAAATTACGGGCGTTACAACTCTCCCCCACTTAGAATATTTTCGTCCTCAAAAATTTACCTTAATTAAACAACTCAGGATAGGAGTCCTGCATCTTGCTTTCCAACTCCCAAGTCATGCTTTCTCCGACAACTCCTAGCCAAACCACTTTAACCAAAGCAATTTCTTTGCCCCTCAGAGTCTTTATTTCATGATTCGTGATCCGTACAGGCATCGTCTCCACAGTAAGGTTATCCCATACTTGCACATCATCCATATGCATCACATGAGATGGATCTGAAATATACTTCCGGAGTTGTGACACATGAAACACATTATGAAAATTCTAAAGGTTAGGCGGTAAAGCCACTCTATAAGCAACATTCCCAACTCTCTCCGAAATATGATATGGACCAATAAAACGGGAAGTGAGTTTCTTAGACTTCAATGCTCGCCCAACACCGGTCACAGGCGTAACTCTCAAAAACACATGGTCACCCGCTTGAAATTCTAAGTCTTTCCTTCGCTTGTCATGATAACTATTCTGTCTACTTTGGGAAACTTTCATCTTTTCTCGGATCAACTTCACCTTCTCAGTAGTCTCACGAACAAGTTCAGGTCCAAGTACTACACTTTCACCAGATTCATGTCAACATAAAAGAGTTTTACATCTTCGACCATACAACGCTTCAAAAGGTGCCATCCCAATACTGGAATGGTAACTGTTATTATAAGTGAACTCTATCAACGGAAGATAAGTATCCCACAAACCTCCCTACTCAAGAACATATGCCCTCAACAAGTCTTCCAACGATTGAATAGTCTGTTTAGTCTGACCATCTGTCTGAGGATGATATGCCGAACTCAACCTCAACTTAGAACCCAATGCTCCTTGCAAACTCTTCCAAAAATCATAATTACACCTCGAATCTCTATCTGAAACAATGCACAAATGAACACCATGCAGCTTCACAATCATACTAGTGTAAATCTCCGCCAACTTCGACACTGGAAAACTGATGTTAATAGGAATAAAATGAGCCGACTTCGTAAGCCTATCAACAATCACCCAAATTGAACCATGTCCTCGTAAAGTATTAGGTAACCCCGTCACAAAGTCCATCGAAATGCTATCCCATTTCTATTCCGGAACTTCTAACGGTTGCATCAACCCTGTAGGCTTATGATGTTCAACTTTCGACTTCTGACAAGTGAAACATGCATACACAAACCGAGCCACATCACTCTTAATTCCAGGCCACCAAAACAAACCTTTCAAATCTTGATACATCTTTGTAGCTAATGGATGAATACTCAACTTACTTCTATGACTTTCTTTAAGTATCACTTTCTTCATCTCAACATCATCAGGAATACAAATCCGGTTATGAAATCTCAACACACCTCTCGCATCTAACTTAAAATCATTATTCTCAGACTGATCGATCCCAACCATCGAATCTATCAGTTTCACATCCAACTTTTGAGCTTCTCTGATACTGTTTAGAAATTCATTATTAATCTTCAATATACCTAACATAACACTCCGCGGTGTCACCTCTCAAACTAAGCTCATATCTCTGAACTGTTCAATTAAATCCAACTCTTTAACCATCATTGCCAACATATGTAAAGTCTTTCGACTCAACACATCAGCTACCACATTCGCTTTTTCTGGATGATAATTCAAACCAAAATCATAATCTTTCAACAATTCCAACCATCTCTGTTGCCTCATATTCAGCTCCTCCTGATCGAATAAATACTTTAAGCTCTTATGGTCATTAAACAATTCAAATATAGAACCATAAAGATAATGGCTCCAAATCTTCAACACAAAGACAACTGCAGCAAGCTCTAAATAATGCGTAGGATAATTCTTCTCATGAGTCCTCAACTGCCTGGATGGATAAGTGTGATACGGTGGCAGAACCGACTGTTTAATACTGGTTTGCATTTTGTGTTTTTTGTTTGCAAAATGTCGCGGTAAGCAAGAGTCGCCACCGACTTTTATTTCATCCAATCATGGAAAAGGAAAAAGAACAGAAAAAACCTTTTTTCGAGATAGTCTGAGTACGGGGGGTAGATTATAGAAAGGGAAGGTATTAGCACCCTTTCTATCCGTAGTTATCTACAGGCTCTTAGGTACTTGCTCATTTTTCAAATTTCTTGTGTGTGTTTGTCTTGAAAATGTTTTACTTCGTGATAACCCTTGTATCAGTCCTCAAGGATGTGACGAAGTTTGTTTTGAAAATTTGTTTTGAAAGGTGTTTGTGTGAAAAAGTTTTCATTGAGCAAGTACTTAAGATTATACCTACTCGAAAAAAAAGGTTGTTCATTCTAGTTCCTTTAGACAGTGTTATCCTACTATTAAGGAGTAGGTAGCACCGTCGTTGGAGTTGTAAGGGACGTTCGAAAGGGACAAATACAATCACTGAAGCAATAGTTAGAAAACTTTAGTAGTAACCCTATAATCTTAAGATCTTTCCGAGGCAACATTTCCGAGGCAACATTTCTGAGGCAACATTTCTGAGGCAACATTTCCGAGGCAACATTCAAATGGGACATTTTGATCTTTTAGACTGGAGGGAAACCACTAAAATCTCCTATGCTTAATGATTGATTACCGAAGGCAACCGAAGTGAGGTAAACCCTAGGAGTGAATATGTGCATATGATTTGTTTCAGTTATTTGATCTTTGCACATTAGGTGATCTACCATTTTAATTTTCCAGACATTCTTGCCATACAATCCTATTAGCCATACATCTAGACAGTTAAAGATTGCGGAAATTAAAAGTGCGAGGAAATAAAAACTAGCTATTACAAGGCTTCGGGAAGGGGGATTAATTACATAACCAAAAATCGGGGATTTAAACAGTAAATAAAAACCATAGTTTAAAGCTATTACATACCCTTAGCAGTTACAAAATAATGGCAAAATAATTAACAAGTGCGCGGCGAATTAATTACGAGGACGGTTGAAAAGATAACCTAAAACTCTAATTGAGAGAAAACGATTTTTGTTCTTGTGGATTTTAATTTGAGAAAACATTTAATTGCAAATTAATTAAACCTAATTTCTAATTGTTTTTAAATTACGAAAGAAATTAAATTAACCTAATTTCCTAATTAAATTAATTAATAAAAGAAATAGAAAATATTTTGTATAAAAAGATTTTGCATGTTTTTGGGGTTTTTTTTATTTGAGAAAAGAAATATAAATTGTAAAATTAAAACCTAGATTCTATTTGATTTTAAATGAAACAAAAAATTAAATTTACCTAACTTACTAATTAAATTAAATAATTTATCATTAAAAAAATGCTTTTTGTGTTTTTGTGATTTATTGATTTGTTAATTTAGTAAAAATAATTTTTTGTATTAATTAAAAAAAGGAAAAGAAATAAAGAAATAGAAATTAAAGAAAATAATGAAAGAAATAACCAAATGGGCCTTCATGCTAGCTGAAGGGGGGTGTGAAAATCTGAATTTTGGCCCATTAAGCATCAAGCCCGGTCAACCATGTTGGATTAGGTGCAAGTGTTGACTTGAGGAGCACCAAGGACATTCAAGGGAGAGACGTTAGATCTGGCTAGTTGTGCAAGCATTGGATTTTCCTGAAATAAATAGGAAAATAATAAAATGCACATGCCTGAGATCGAACCTAGGACGTGTGCATCAAAGGCGTGCCTCCCAACCATCTGCGCTGCTGGTTCCTTTGTTAATACATGTAAACAAAATATAATATAATATAAAAAACGCACGATGCCCAGAAAACGCATCACCTTCTTCACTGCAACCGTCGTCTTAGGTTAAAGACTTATACCTACGAACGTTTGCTGTAACTACAGCCCTGCAAAAATTCAAAAATCTCGTACGAGCATGATAAATTAATTGTGACGGTACCAATCAACTCGTCTTGGTCTCACGAGTATCATGGTACCTCATTCATGGACCAATATTTCCTGTATCAGAAATCCCCAAATCATGATCTTAAACCCTACCAATGGTGGATATGGATTCCTGCACTGTTAGTATAATTAAGTGATACAGAAAGCTTGCAAACATGATTACGAACAAGAATATATGGATAAAATGGACTTATCATGCGTAAAACATAGAAATCGAATTTGAGTTTGGGAGGCAAACCGTGATGTGTCTAGGCGATGATTCTTGACATTTTGAAGGCTGCAAATGATGTTGTTGGCTTCAGAAGATGGACAGGAAGTGATTAGCAGCGTTGGAATAGCCTGAATTGATCTCCAAATGCAAAAATGATCTAGCACTTTTTGTCACTTTTTTGGAACTTTGTTTGGTGTTTTCACGATTTCTCAACCTTGTTTCTTGATCTACAATTGTTGTATACATATAATAGACTGAATTAGGGTTGTAAAATTGCACCATATCTTTGAGAATTATTAAAATGTGATTTGATTTGATTCATGTATGATATCTTTCTAAAATAAGCTTCAATCTACTCTTTTCCAACCCTAATGAGCCTTGCACAAATTGATCATCATGCTAGCTGTATATGGACTCCAAATGTGCACAAAAATCCCAAGATTTGATTTGTTTTCATTATTTTACCATTTAATTTGATTTATTTTGATTTAAATGAATAAAAAATCAAAATAAATGATAAAAGTAATAAAATAATAGGTGGAAAAGATCAAGGGTCGTGGGTCCTATTAGAAACATGTTTCAAGCAAGAAAACATGGGCCCCTTTGGAAAAATGCAAATTTAATCAATGTTGACTTTTGACAATTTTCCAAAAATTGCCAACTTTGACAATGCACAACTCTCTCAATTTTGACCCTAGGAGGGTGTTCTTGGACTTTTTAGAAAGCTTAGGATGTCCCATAACCATCCCTTTTGGTTTCATATCAATTGGATCTTCCATGTTCATGTATGAAGCTTTGACCCAAAATGTGTTTTTGTTGACTTTTCAAAAGGACCTATAATGTAGAAATTCATATCTTTTGATGAGTGCATATTTTGAACTTGAGGGCTGAATATGAATTGAAGGTAATGGCATCCTCTTAAAAATGAGCCTTGGATGGAAAATTTCTGATAAAGTATGAAGAAGTTATGCTTGGTCAAAGTTGGGTTGACTTTTACTAAGAAACCCTAATTTAGCAACTTTTGGGTTTTGATGAATTTGGAGCATTCCTTGAGGAATCATGATCAACCCTTGATACAATGATGGAAGTTACTTCAAAATGTTGATGTTGACCCAAAATATTGAGGTTTGACTGTATGTGGGCCACAATTGACTTTTGACCTAACATAGTCGATTCTCAAGCATCTGGGCAGTTGGCTGAGCAAACTTCTTATGCAAGGCATGAAACTTGACATGTAGGGTCTTGAGAGCATATTAAGACCACGAAGAGCATATGAGACCTTTGTGGTCCACCCATCTTGATGAAAATAGAAACCCTAATTTGGGGTATACTGCCTTAGGAGCGAGTTTGTCTGGTCCACTCTTGGGCAATCTTGAGCAAATTGAAGATCTCAATGGACATGTATTGAGTAAAATGAGAGGGAAATTTTTTGGGTACAACAGCTTCCCCTGTTCAATCTTCTTAAACCTGAGGATGTAGATTGGCTATCCTACCTTTCGTGATTTGAAGGTGGAAGATGATTGAACACTAGAGTGCCCAGAAATTTACACTCGCATGGAGTGGCACTTGATTTGTGATATCGGGAATGGGCTTATAGATGCCATTTGGAGGTTGATGATAGAGAGTTGTCGGAGATGGGCTTAAAGATGCCATCTAGAGAATGTGGATTTCCTGAGATATTCCTTTGACGAGAGTCCATGTTGCTGTTGTTGAGGAAGAATCTGCTGAGGAATATGGGCATTTGTCTCAAGAAATAGAGTTTTAGGAGCTTCAGTTGTCTGTTACTCTACTGGGGAAATGAGAAACCAATCATGTTTGATTAGGTCCAGGTCTTACAGTGTTGTAGACTATTGTCTGGAGATAAGTGAGAAGGAACCTGGATAGTAAGGTTATAAGAAGGAACCTGGATAGTAGGGTTACTTTGATATGAAAATCCTAGATAGTAGGGTTGTGAGAAGGAACCTGGATAGTAGGGTTGCTTCGATATGAAAAGCCTGGAAAGTAGGGCTATGAGAAGGAACCTGGGTAGTTGGGTTACTTCGATATGAAAAGCCTGGATAGTAGGGCTGTGAGAAGGAACCTGGATAGTAGGGTTGCTTCGATATGAAAAGCCTGGACAATAGGGTTGTGAGAAGGAACCTGGGTAGTTGGGTTACTTCGATATGAAAAGCCTGAATAGTAGGGCTGTGAGAAGGAACCTGGGTAGTAGGGTTGCTTCGATATGAAAAGCCTGGACAGTAGGGTTGTGAGAAGGAACCTGGATAGTAGGGTTACTTCGATATGAAAAGCCTGGATAGTAGGGCTGTGAGAAGGAAACTGGGTAGTAGGGTTACTTCGATATGAAAAGCCTGGATAGTAGGGCTGTGAGAAGGAACCTGGGTAGTAGGGTTACTTCGATATGAAAAAGCCTGGATAGTAGGGTTGTGAGAAGGAACCTGGATAGTAGGGTTACTTCGATATGAAAAGCCTGGGTAGTAGGGCTGTGAGAAGGAACCTAGGTAGTAGGGTTACTTTGTGATACGTTCGTGTAAAACTTCAAAAGGAACCGGGGTAGGGTTATTTTGATATGACAGCCCGGGTAAGGTTGTTTCGTGAGGAGTTTGGGTAAAACTACAGCGGGAACCTGGGTAAGGTTACTTTGGGCTAATTCCGTGTAAAACCTGGGTAAGGTTACTTTGAGATAAGTTTGTGTAAAACTTCAGAATGAACCGGGGTAAGGCTATAAGTTTGTGTAAAACTTCAGGAGGAACCGGGGTAAGGTTACTTTGATATAAGTTTGTGTAAAACTTCAGGATGAACCGGGGTAAGGTTACTTCGTGATAAGTTCGTGTAAAACTTCAGGAGGAACCAGTGTAAGGTTATAAGTTTGTGCAAAACTTCAGGATGAACCGGGGTAAGGTTACTTCGTGATAAGTTCGTGTAAAACTTCAGAAGGAACCGGGGTAAGGTTATAAGTTTGTGTAAAACTTTAGGAGGAACCGGGGTAAGGTTACTTTGGGATAAGTTTGTGTAAAACTTTAGGATGAATCGGGGTAAGGTTACTTTGATATGATAATGTAGATTAGTTGACCCGTTTGGTTTTGGGAACTGAGTTTCCATTAGTTATCTGTAGATATGATCTGTATAACTGCTGGATTCATTGAAGTTAATCGTCTTTTCCTGAAAAGATATCAGGGTTAGTTATATGTGATGCATGAAATGCAGGGTGAGATGATGTTCTCACAATAAATGAGATTATGCTGTATATGATATGTACGCGTATGTCATGATGTATGTTCATGAAATACTATCGGGGTATGCTCGCGTCTGGGAAAATAAATCCCTGACGGTTGCTGGAGATTTGTGAATATCCTACCAGGAAGAGATGCTGGAGAATAACTCAGCGGGGCCAGACTTTGGGGGAAGAGATACTCTGTTGGTAGACCTGTTGATCTGGAGGAACAAACTTAGCTGGGGATGAAATTCCGTTGCTGGAGCTGATGAGCTATGTTGGGGATTGAGCTTCTGTATCTGTAGAAATGAACTTCGCTTGGGGGATAAAATTTATTGACTCGCCCGCGATTATGAACCTTGGCTAGGGATAATTATGTCCTATTTTAGGAAAGATGACATCAATGCCTTTGGATATTTTTACTCTGTGGGGAGTGTATGTACCAACAATTATGTTCCCAAGTTGATTCTATCCCGATACCTGCTGGGCAGAGGAACCGTCGGCTTTGGCACTTCTTGTTTTTCCATGTTTCTGGAATTACGAGCAATTGACATTTGTTTCTTATGTAAATATTTATGAGCAACAATCATTTTCAAATGCATATATCAAAAATAAATCATTGGACGTTCTTGAAAAACAAAATTACAAAAGGAAAAACAAACTGAAGTTTTGTAAAATGACTTGTATTGATTTTGAAATTGGCCTGTAATAGGCGCTTTTGTACAAAGAGGCTGACGTTCTAGTAAGAGAACGCTGCTGAAAGAAATTACAATTTGTGTAAAAGAAAGAAAAAAATAGCTATGTGAAACAACCCCATTGGGTTCCAACTATGCTATTGTCTTTATATATTCAAGCGTCTCATCACTTTGCTACTTGGCCGAAGGTTGATCGGATTGATTGGTGCCGTCTGAGCTTGATAGTTGATACCGGAGTCTGGTCGCAAGATGATCCAATGAGACATAGTGATACGCTTTAATCCCTAACTTTTGCCTAGGTTTCCCTTTCGGGTTTTCAATCCACCGGGATACCCTTTTTTGCCCAAGCCTCCCTTTCGGGTTTTCGAATTTCCGGGTGTACAGATTTTTTCCATTTTCATCCCTTACTTTTTCCCGAACCCTTTTGGTTCGCCGGGAAGCCCTTATTTTTTCCTAGGCCAGTCAACCTAGTGGGTCTTTGATCATGCGTAGTATCTTTTCACTATGTCTGCATTGATAGGATGAGGAATGTCGTCACCATCCATGGTGGTTAGAATCATAGCTCCTCCCGAGAAAATGTTCTTAACCACAAATGGACCTTCGTACGTGGGGGTCAATTTGCCCCTGGGATCACCTTGCGGCATTATGATGCGTTTGATCACTAGGTCCCCAACTTGATATTCTGACGCCTGACTTTCTTGTTAAAAGCCTTGATCATTCGCTTTTGATACGCCTGACCATGGCAGATAGCAGTAATTCTCTTTTCATCGATTAGATTTAACTGATCAAGCCGGGTTTGGATCCAGTCATCTTCGTTCAAACCAGCATCCTTCATAATCCTGAGAGAAGGTATCTGGACTTCTATGGGTAGGACTGCCTCCATGCCATATACCAGAGAGTAGGGTGTTGCCCCTGTCGACGTCCGTGCTGAGGTACGATACCCATGAAAAGCGAATGGTAACATCTCATGCCAGTCTTTCTATGTCACCGTCATCTTCTGTACAATCTTCTTGATGTTCTTGTTAGCTGCTTCAACAACGCCATTCATCTTCGGCTGGTAGGGAGAAGAGTTATGGTGATGTATTTTAAACTGTTTGCAGAGCTCAATGATCATTGTGTTGTTGAGATTTATACCATTGTCAGTGATAATTCTCTCTGGTACACCATATCGACATATCAGACTGTGTTGGATAAACCGCGCCACGACGTTCTTGGTCACAGTAGCAAAGGAAGTTGCCTCAACCCACTTCGTGAAGTAATCAATAGCCACTAAGATGAAGCGATTTCCGTTGGAAGCGGTGGGTCTGATCTCGCCGATCATGTTGATGCCCCATATTGCAAAGGGCCAAGGAGCCGTCAAGACATTCAAGGGGACCAAAGGCACATGCACCTTATCAGCGTAGATTTGGCACTTATGACAAGTTCGAGAGTGCTGATAACAATCGACTTCCATAGTGGACCAGTAATATCCTGCCCGTAGGATCTTTTTAGCCATGGTATGTCCACTAGAATAGGTTCCAAAAGTGCCTTCATGTAGATATGTCATGATCCTCTCTGCTTCTCTCTTGTCTACACATTGTAGTAGTGTGGAGTCATGGTTGCGTTTATAGAGGATTCCATTACTAAGGAAGAACTTTGCAGCAAACCTTCTCAGAAACTTCTTATCATTGACATATGCCCTTTCAGGATATTCCTGAGCCTCGAGATACCTTTTGACTTCGTGAAACCAGGGCTTGCCTGCCACTTCTTTGGTATCGATCTCACAGCAGTGTGCTGGTTCATCCAACCTTTCAATGGTAATTTGGGGAGCTTCATTGTCCCACCTAACCTTGAACATATAAGACATGGTAGCTAGTGTGTCCACTAACTGGTTCTCCTCTCGTGGGAAATGTTCAAAGGTTACCTCCTAAAAGTGGGGGAGAAATGTCAATACATACTCTTTGTAAGGAATGAGATTCGGGTGCTTCGTATCCCACTCGCCTTTGATCTGACTTATCACCAGAGCGGAATCTCCGAATACACTTAAGAACTTAATCCTCAGGTCAATAGCAACTCGAAGATCCATGATACATGCTTCATACTCTGCCATGTTGTTGGTGCAATTGAAACATAAGCGGGCAGTGAACGGAGTATGACAGCCCTCGGGAGATATGATTACAGCGCCAATGCCGTTACCCAGTGCGTTCGAGGCTCCATCAAAATACATAGACCATCGGGATCCTTCCTCAGGTCCTTCATCCGGTCCAGGCTCTTCGTAGTTAGTCACTAACATGATATTCTCATTCGGGAACTCAAAATTCATGGACTGGTAGTCATCCACGGCATGATGAGCCAAATGATCAGGCAATACACTCCCCTTTATAGCTTTTTGGGTTGTATATTGTATGTCGTACTCAGTTAAGATCATTTGCCACCTTGTTATCATTCCAGAGAGAGCGGGCTTCTCGAAAATATACTTGATTGGATCCATCTTTGATATCAACAAGGTAGTGTGAGTCAGCATATACTGTCTCATCCGGCGAGCAGCCCATGCTAAAGCGCAACAAGTTTTCTCGAGCAATGAGTATCGTGTCTCACAGTCGGTAAACTTTTTGCTAAGGTAGTAAATGGCGTGCTCTTTTCGGCCAGACTCGTCATGCTGCCCCAGAACACACCCCATTGAATTGTCTAGCACTGTCAAGTATAATATCAAAGGTCTTCCTTCAACTGGAGGCATCAGAATTGGCGTTTCTTGAAGGCATTCCTTGATTCTTTCGAAAGTGGTCTGGCATTCATCATTCCAGTTTACCACTTGATTTTTCTTCAGCAACTTGAAGATTGGCTCACAAGTTGCAGTCATATGTGAAATGAACCTGGCGATATAATTCAGGCGTCCCAAGAAACCTCTAACCTCTTTCTCTGCACGGGGAACCGGCATCTCTTGTATGGCCTTTACCTTCGCAGGGCCTACCTGAATACCCTTATCACTGACGATGAAACCCAGAAGCTTACCAGACCTTACCCCGAAGGTACACTTGTTCAGATTCAATCTTAGTTTGTATGTCTTCAACCTGTCAAACAATTTTTGGAGATGATCAAGGTGTTCTTCCTCAGTCTAAGACCTGGCTATCATGTCATCAACATAGACCTTGATCTCGTGATAAATCATGTCGTGGAACAAAGCGACCATAGCATGCTGATAAGTTACCCCAACATTCTTCAACCCAAAAGGCATCACCTTGTAGCAGAAGGTGCCCCACTGTGTAACGAAGGTTGTCTTCTCCATGTTTTCAGGAGCCATCTTGATCTGGTTGTAGCCAGAGAAACCATCCATGAAGGAGAAGATTTTGTGTTGTGCGGTGTTGTCGACCAGAACATCGATGTGAGGAAGTGGGAAGTCATCCTTGGGGCTTGCCTTGTTCAGATATCTGTAGTCAACACACATCCGTACCTTATCATCCTTCTTAGGTACCGGAACAACGTTAACAACCCACTGTGGATACGAAGTGACAACTAAGAATCCTGCATCGAACTGTTTCATGACCTCTGCCTTGATTTTCTCTGACATTTCAAGATGCATACGGCAGACCTTCTGCTTAATCGGAGGACAGTCTTCTTTAGTTGGAAGGCGATGTACCACAATATCAGTGTCCAAACCAGGCATGTCTTCATAGGACCAGGCGAGGATTTCAACATAGTCGTGCAACATTTGTATCAACCTTTGTTTGACGCTAAGCTCCAGATTTGCACCTATTTTAACCTCTTTTATGTCTTCCTCAATACCCAAATCCACTATCTCAACCGGCTCTTCATGGGGCTGTATGGCCCTTTCTTCCTGCTGTAGTAGTCTAGCAAGTTCTCTAGGCACCTCACAATCATCCTCACCTTCGTCCTCAGCTTGGTTGATCGTATTTTTGAAGTCATAACTGGCAATAACAGAGCTGTTATCAATGGGATCCAGAGTAGATATAGATCTTCATTATGATACATGAGTGTGTGTAAGAGAATAACTGTTTTAATAAAGTGAAAATAGAAAAGAAAAACAGAGAGCGCAAAATTTATATGCAAGAAACGTCTAATGCTTTATTAATGATATATGAAATGATAAATAATAACCCTCCCAAGAAAAGCCAATGTGCCTCGGGCAAGGCACAGGGCCGTAAAGTTTTAAATTGTTTATTACAAATCTTAAAACAAACAAGTCGATTACTGCGGAATAAAAGAAACAGGTATGAAGTCCCTAGCCGTCTAGATACTCGGTCCACCGTTGGTAGTCGGGTAAATCCAGCTGTCAATGTCCGAATCCTCTTCACTGTCTTCAATGTAGTTGATCCCACGATTGCTGATGCGTCGGGGAGGTCCTCCAGCCCGGGCACGTCTAACAGCCCTTTGAGCCCCTGTGGTAAATCCCAAACCAAATTTGTCAGTTTTATCAGTGAAATCAGGGAGCTGACCCCAATTGGCACACCCACCTTCTTCAATCACAACCTTGGCGTCCTTGAGAGAAGCCATCCTCAAAGGAGGTTTGTTGCTAGTAGTTTCAGTTGATGCCAAGATCTGAGGGACCTCTTCAAAATTCTGACAAGGAGTTTCGATGAATTCCCCGTCCATCTCTACGTAGCGGAAGGAGTTGAGGTGACTCACCATATATTCTTCTTCACCCTTCACTGTGACGATTTTTCCTTTCACTGGGTACTTCAGCATTTGGTGGAGTGTGGAGGTGACTGCCCCAGCCTCATGGATCCAAGGACGACCCAACAAACAAGAATATGACGGCCTGATATCCATCACATAGAAAGTGGACCCAAAAGTCTGAGAACCTACTTTGACAGGGATGTCTACCTCCCCGTGCACCATTCTCTTTGATCCGTCGAAAGCTTACCACAAGGTTACTAGGCTTTAGAGTTAAGCCCTCTAAATCCAACCGGTCTAATGCCTTCTTCGGAAGAACATTCAGTGAAGACCCAATATCTACCAGCATATGAGCCATAGTGGTGCCCATGCATTCAATCGAGACATGCAGACTATCATTATGCTTCCTTCCTTTTAGTGTCAAGTCTGCATATGAAAAACCTAGCCCATTATCAACAGTCAGGCTGGCCATGCACTCTTGGAATTGATCAGCTGAAGTTTCCTGCGGCACATGCGCAGTCTTGAGAAATGAAATCAAATCCTTCGCATGGGCTTCAGAACACAACAACAGAGACAACATGGATATCTTTGATGGGGTCTGCCCCAGCTGCTCGACCATATTGTAGTCGCTCTTCTTAATGATTTTCAGTATTTCCTCTATTTCTTGTTTAGAGGCTTCCACAACAACTTTCTTAGGCGCCTCCGTCCGGGCAGACTCACCTACAACTTCTTTGCTGCGGGTATCAGACGATTCGCCAATTGGAGTAAGAACATGAACAATAGTTGATGTACTAGCAAGAACATCAGATGTAATAACAATAGGCTTGTTGATAGTCATAAGGGAAATCTCAGGAGAGAAGACCCTTCTACTACGGGTGATTTTGCTGGTTCCGACAATGTTATCAATACCAGGATCAACCTCTTCATCTTTCAGATCTTGTTTGATGCCATGATAGTACACATCAGCATCATAATGCCAGGGGACAGCTTTGTCCGAGACATACGGGACAGGACCAGGAACAGTAATTATCAGCGGAGCAATTCTTGGAGCAGATGTAATCCTAACAGGTCTTCTCGAGGAAACCTTGGAAGGATTGGCGGAAATGGTTATAATGGCAATGTCTTCAACTGGAATAACAGGAATCATAGTTTTCTCAAACGGAATTTCTTTTCTATCTATCAGGCGTTGGACACCTAATTTCAGCAAACGACAACCAAAAGGTAGAAGCGAACACATGTGGCAACCTTTACCACAACCCGGAAATAAACCGACCAACAACAAATTCTTCTTGACAATCATGAGAGGAGTAGACACTTCATCGACAGAGGTAACAAACCGATCAGTATCAATAGCATTAACTCCACGGTCGTGCTTAGGCATGGGAGTAGTTATGACATTTGGCTTCTTCGGAGCATCACAATCTATTTCCTTAGATTCAATCAAGTCTTGTATTTTGTTTCTCATAGCCCAGCAGTCATTTTTATCATGGCCAGGACTCTCAGAATGATAGGCACACCGGGCATTCGGATTATATCGGGGAGATGTAGTATTTGGATTCTTGGGAGCCTCTCTCAAGGTTGCCAAGTTGGATCTCAGCAGGTGAGGTAGAACTTCAGCCAATGTCATGTTGATGCGGGTAAACTGCCGTTGTGGTCTTTCCACCCTTTGTTGATTGTTACATTGTGGAGCAACTGCAGGTCTAGGTATCATCACAGCACTTACTGTCTGACGTTATTCAGCCCTGTTCTGACCCCTCGGGCTATAGACGGCACTGGCTTCCTTCTTACCAGCAAAAGGCTTCTTTACTGAACTTGACGAGGCATCCTTCTGTATTTTGCCGCTTTGAATCCCAACTTTTACTCTTTCTCTAGTTAGAATCAGCTCGGTGAAACCAGCTGACAAGCTGCCGATCAACTGATTGAAAATGGACCAGATAACGTCCCTAGAAACATATCAACCAACTCCCTATCAGACAACAGAGGTTGAACTCTCCCAGCCAAGTCTCTCCATTTTTATGCACAATCTTTAAAACCTTCACTTGCACCCATGGACATACTCTGTAGTTGAGTACGAGTGGGAGCAAGGTCGACATTGTACTGATACTGCTTGTAGAAAGCAGCAGCCAGGTCTTCCCAGTTTCGGACATTGTCTCCCTCCAGCTGTAGAACCATTCAAGTTGAGTCCCTGACAGACTATCTTGAAAGAAATGCACCCACAAATTTCTATCAGCGGTGTGTGGCTGAATCTTCTTGACATAAGAGCGGAGATGGAGCTTTGGGAAGGACACCCCATCATACTTGGCAAAAACTGGAGCTTTGAACTTCTGCAGGATGAGCACTCCCGACACCAAACCCAATTCTTCAAAATCCAATCCAGGTATCCTCTGAACTTCCATGGCACTCAGACGATCTTCCAACTGTTTGTATCTATCCTTAGCAGGAGGATATTGCTCATCTTTATAATCAGTATCATTGTCAGAGACTGCATGACTATGGTCCTTCTCTCCTTCTTGGTTCTCCCCTTCCTTAGATGAAGAGGTCAGGTCGACCTGTCGCTTCAACCGCTCTCCAAACCTTCGGCCCATGTTCAGAATACCAGTAGCCTTCTTCTTTTTCTTCTTCTCTTTCAGAATGAGGGCTTTCAGATCCTCCTGCCTCTTTGCCAGACTGATAAACATTTGTTGGAACTGGGTGTTCTGTGCCTGCAGGTCTTTAGTGCTTTGTTCGGAAGACATTTCTGCTGAAATAAACAACGAAGAAGATGAGAAACCTGTAATGGTACATGTAATGATGTGTATGATAATGGTATGCGCATGCAATGATTTCAAAGACTTCGGAAAATTTAAATTTGCAAACCAAAATAAATAAAAACTTTATTAGCTGAATTTGAAGTTCAAATGCCTTTAAGGCGTTACAATTAAAAATAAATCTAAAACTAGAAAGAAAAATCAAAAGTCCCATGGATGCTTCCTCTTTGCGCTGAGGTAATCATTCAGTCCTTTTTCCTCATGGAGTTGCTTTGTGAGCTCTAAAACCTTCCTCTCCTGAGCATGGAACTGATCCCTGTAAGCATCCCGCTCTTTCGTCAACTGAATCCAAGACCTCTGTAATTCCCCAAGATCAGTGGGCATGTAAGGATAGAGAACCGTGTAAGGAATGCCTTCTTTAGTAGTGGGTTCCATAATCACTGGCAAAATAGCCACATAGGGCATCATGAGCTGCTGAGCACGAGCTCATACCCATTGGAGGTAAGGTTCCATAGGAATGGAAGTCTTTTGCCCCAAATCCCTGATGCTCGATCTGTTTACCATGCCCCAGGCTCGTATGAACCTCTGACGATACTCTTGAATATCATCCTCATAGTTGAATACAATGCCCTCGATAAGTAACTCATGGGGACCATCCCTTCAAGCTTGACCAAATTGTCGCAGAGCTAAACAAGGATTATAGGTTATACCCCCTCTGATACTAAGCAGTGGGACATTAGGGTACTCCCCGCAGCGGTCAATGATAGCAATGTTTTCCATAGATCGAAAACACCAAAGAATATCCGTATAAGCGAGTGACATTATCCTTTGTGACCAAACCAAACCTTCTTCATTCTTCAGTATGGACTTAGGGAGGTGAGAAATAAACCACCTCGACAGCAATGACATGCATCACACGAGAATCCCTCTTCTCCTCATGGTACGAGTATGGAGAGTGTGCAAAATATCTCTGAGCAAAGTAGGCACCGGGTTGCGAGAGAGAAAGATCTTGATAGCATTCACATCTATGAATGAGTCCGGATTTGGAAAGAGAACAACCATAGATAATAAGAGCCAAGACCTCCTCAAAAGCCTGAAAATCCATATTATCCCAAAACAACTGGGCTTTATCTATCAGAAACTTAGCTAGAAAACCCTTGACTCCGCTTCTCGTTTCCCAATTGGATACCACGTCGGCCCATTTCAGATGTAAAGCTGAGGCAATGACTTCTGGCTTAGGAACTTCTTCTAGACCTGTGAAGGGTACCTGTTCAAGAATAGGTATATCCAATAGCTGAGAGAATTCTTCCAAGGTAGGCACCAACTGATAGTTTGGAAAGGTGAAGTAGTGGTGCTTGGGATCAAAAAACTGAAAGAGTACACTCATTATCTTTTCATCAAAGTTTGAAGTAACCAGGTTGAGAAGTTGACCATGTCTCTTAGTGAACGTAAAAGTTTTAGAAACCCTTGTTGCTAGCTCTTTGAGTTGGGAAGGTATCTTCACAGAGCTGATTCAGATAGTATTTCTACGAACGGAAGCCATAATCTGCAAAACAGAACAAAGATAAATTCCCTTGGTCTTTGAAATGGTTAGTGCAACAAGCATGGATGCCATGTTATGATGCATGATGTCACGATAAACCACAAGTATAACAAGCACAGGTATAGCAAACACAGCCAAGTCACACCAAGTCCTTAGGTTTAAGGCTTGCATGAGGTTAAAGGTAGTACCCTCTTGAAGTTTAGTTGGATCAAACCTGTCCTAAAAAGTAACCGGGTTCTAAAGGATCTCAATATCACTGACCATCCTTTATCGGGCATTGTTTCAGCTCTCAATCTTTTCTTACGGCTAAAATATCCCGAAAGTCTGGTCTCAATGAGTGTAGCATCGAGTATCAACCAGTTCTTAGCTCTACACTGAGGGCGGCTATCTCACTACTTTTTAATGGCCAAGTTTGTTCAACTAAGGTTCTAAGGTCCGTTATTACTTTACGACACCACGCGGCGGCCCCGTATTCTCCTCGTTTCCCTATGAAGGATACCGGTACCAACCAAAGTGCCACACAAACACAACCATCGCTTGAACCATATCGGTCTATGCCGTACAGTCTCCATGATTTATTGTTGTTTACCTAATGAGTGCCCCCAGATCCGAGTGAAGGATCTATAGTAACCCCCAAACAAACCATCAAAAAATAAAGCAATCAAGACAATCAAGAGAAGCAATTTAATGACTTAGATCCTAAGGTATACCCCACTTATTCAAGTCCCCAACAGAGTCACCAGTTCTGTGATACGGTGGCAGAACCGATTGTCTAATACTGGTTTGTGTTTTGCATTTTTTGTTTGCAAAATGTCACGGTAAGCAAGAGTCGCCACCGACTTTTATTTCATCCAATCATGGAAAAGGAAAAAGAACAGAAAAAACCTTTTTTCGAGATATTCTGAGTACGGGGGGTAGATTATAGAAAGGGAAGGTGTTAGCACCCTTTCTATCCGTAGTTATCTACGGGCTCTTAGGTACTTGCTCATTTTTCAAATTGCTTGTGTGTTTGTCTTGAAAATGTTTTACTTCGTGATAACCCTTGTATCAGTCCTCAAGGATGTGACGAAGTTTGTTTTGAAAATTTGTTTTGAAAGGTATTTGTGTGAAAAAGTTTTCATTGAGCAAGTACTTAAGATTCTACCTACTCGAAAAAAAAGATTGTTCGTTCTATTTCCTTTAGAAAACGCTATCCTACTATTAAGGAGTAGGTAGCACCATCGTTGGAGTTGTAAGGGACGTTAGAAAGGGACAAATACAATCACTGAAGCAATAGTTAGAAAACTTTAGTAGCAACCCTAGAGTCTTAAGATCTTTCGGAGGCAACATTCCCGAGGCAACATTTCTGAGGCAACATTCGAATGGGACATTTTAATCTTTTAGACTGGAGGGCAACCACTAAAATCTCCTATGCTTAATGATTGTTTACCGAAGGCAACCGAAGTGAGGCAAACCCTAGGAGTGAATATGTGCATATGATTTGTTTCAGTTATTTGATCTTTGCACATTAGGTGATCTACCATTTTAATTTTCCAGACATTCTTTCCATACAATCCTATTAGCCATACATCTAGACAGTTAAAGATTGCGGAAATTAAAAGTGCGAGGAAATAAAAACTACCTATTACAAGGCTTCGTGGAGGGGGATTAATTACATAACCAAAAATCGTGGATTTAAATAGTAAATAAAAACCCTAGTTTAAAGCTATTACACACCCTTAGCAGTTATAAAATAATGGCAAAATAATTAACAAGCGCACGGTGAATTAAATACGAGGATGGTTCAAAAGATAACCTAAAACTCTAATTGAGAGAAAAAGATTTTTGTTCTTGTGGATTTTTATTTGAGAAAACATTTAATTGCAAATTAATTAAACCTAATTTCTAATTGTTTTTAAATTCTGAAAGAAATTAAATTAACCTAATTTTCTAATTTAATTAATTAATTAAAGAAATAGAAAATATTTTGTACAAAAAGATTTTGCATGTTTTTGGGTTTTTTTTATTTGAGAAAAGAAATATAAATTGTAAAATTAAAACCTAGATTCTATTTGATTTTAAATTAAACAAAAAATTAAATTTACCTAACTTACTAATTAAATTAAATGATTTATCATTAAAAAAATGCTTTTTGTGATTTATTGATTTGTTAATTTAGTAAAAATAATTTTTTGTATTAATTAAAAAAAGGAAAAGAAATAAAGAAATAGAAATTAAAGAAAATAATGAAAGAAATAACCAAATAGGCCTACATGCTAGCTGAAGGGGGGTGTGAAAATCTGAATTTTGGCCCATTAAGCATCAAGCCCGGTCAACCATGTTGGATTAGGTGCAAGTGTTGACTTGAGGAGCACCAAGGACATTCAAGGGAGAGACGTTAGATCTGGCTAGCCGTGCATCCAGTGGATGGGCGTTGAGGTTGTATGGAAGACATGTGAGGGAGTGAAGCAATGGATTTGCCTGAAATAAATAGAAAAATAATAAAATGCACATGCCTGGGATCAAACCCAGGACGTGTGCATCAAAGGCATGCCTCCCAACCATCTGCGCTGCTGGTTCCTTTGTTAATACATGTAAACAAAATATAATATAATAAAAAAAACGCACGATGCCCAGAAAAATGCCCGAAATTCAAATCAACCGGTCATGGGCTGCCACGCATCACCTTCTTCACTGCAACCATCGTCTTAGGTTAAATACTTATACCTACGGACGTTTGCTATAACTATAGCCCTGCAAAAATTCAAAAATCTCGTACGAGCATGATAAATTAATTGTGATTGTACCAATCAACTCGTCTTGGTCTCACAAATATCATGGTACCTCATTCATGGCCCAATTTTTCTTGTATCAGAAATCCCCAAATCGTGATCTTAAACCCTAACAATGGTGGATATGGATTCTTGCACTATTAGTACAATTAAGTGATACAGAAAGCTTGCAAACATGATTATGAACAAGAATATATGGATAAAATGGACTTATCATGCTTAAAACATAGAAATCGAATTTGAGTTTGGGAGGCAAACCATGATGTGTCTAGGCGATGATTCTTGACGTTTTGAAGGCTGCAAATGATGTTGTTGGCTTCAGAAGATGGTCAGGAAGTGATTAGCAACGTTGGAATGGCCTGAATTGATCTCCAAATGCAAAAACGATCTATCACTTTTTGTCACTTTTTTGGAACTTTGTTTGGTGTTTTTACGATTGCTCAACCTTGTTTCTTGATCTGAAATTGTTGTATACATATAGTAGACTGAATTAGGGTTGTAAAATTGCATCATATCTTTGAGAATTATGAAAATGTGATTTGATTTGATTCATGTATGATATCTGTGATAGGGTGGGAAGAGAACTGACTGTTTTTGGAATGCTGGTTCGCGTTTTGCGTTTGTTTTTGCAAAATGTCGCGGTAAGCAAGAGTCACCACCCTCTTTTATTTTATCCAACAAGGAAAGGAAAAAAGCACAGAAAAATTCCTTTTTCGAGATGTTTCTCGGGTCCGGGGGGTAGATTATAGAAAGGGAAGGTGTTAGCACCCTTTTTATCCGTGGTTATCCACGGGCTCTTAGGTACTTGCTCAAAGTGTTTTCAAAATTTGCTTTTCTTTGTGTTTGTGGGTTTGAAAAGAAGTCTTTGTTTGAAAGGTGTAAGTGTGAAAAGTTTTATTTTGTTTTGAAAGGAGCAAGTACTTAAGAACCATCTACCTACTCGAAAAAGGAATCGTTCTATGCTATCTTCCTTTAGACAATGCTATCCCACTATTGATGAGTAGGTAGCATCGTCGTTGGAATTTTAAGGGTCAATTCGATTAAGGGACGTGTGGTCACTAAAGCAATGTTAGGACGCCTTAGCGGTAACCCTAATGTCTTAGATCATTTTTCCGAGGCAACCGTTTCGAGGAAACTATGATCTTTGGACAAGAGGACGACCTCTAAAACTTCCTATACTCAATGACCACGTTCGAAGGCAACCAAAAGAGGTGTTCCCTAAGAGTGCGCATGTGCGAGTGTGTTATTTTCAGTTAATTTGTCTTTGTACATGTCATGGGTGAGCTATGTTGATTTTAAGTTCATACATTCGATCTTGTCATGCATTCCCTATTACCAAACATCTAACAGTTTATGAGATTGCGGAAATTAAATTGCAGAAATTAAATCTAACTATTACAAGGCGTCGGGTATTTACATCGCCAAAAACAACCCTTGAAATTAAAATGCTGAAAATAAATAATGCGATAAAATAATTAAAGTCCTAATTAAAGCTATTACATCCCGGGAAGAAATTACATCAATATGGCAAAATGGATCGCGTGCAGAAAATTAAATCGGGCGCATTTTTTAGGGTTTTGACCCTTTTTGAAAGAAAACATTTTTTTGTTTATTTTTGAATTTATGGAAGAAATTAAATTAAGCTAATTAAATAAATAAATTGATTAGTTAAGAAAAAGATATTTTTGGATTTTTTGAGTATTTAAAGAAATAAAATAAATTTGATCAAAATTAGTGAACCCTAATTATCTAAATTAATTTTAATTATTGCAAAAATATTAAAAGTTATACCTAATTAAAACTAAATTAATTGAATTAATTTTATTTACAAAAAATAAAGTGTTGAATTTCATTTTAATAAATAAAATATATTTTTGTGTTTTGATTTTATGAGGAAAAGATTTTAATTGGTTAGTTTAAATAATAAAAATAATTAATTAAGCAATTAAATAAAATAAATAAAGGAAATAGAAAGAAAAAAGAAATAACCAAGGGGGTTTGGGCCCAGATCAGGGGTGAGAATTGCAATTTTCCAGGCCCATTAACGTGCAAGCCTTGGTTGACCTTCTGATTCTCCACGCGCTGGTTAACTTGAGAGCATGATAGACATTCATTCCTGACCATCA
Organism: Vicia faba; assembly: GCA_948472305.1. NCBI lineage: Eukaryota > Viridiplantae > Streptophyta > Magnoliopsida > Fabales > Fabaceae > Vicia > Vicia faba. The sequence continues at coordinate 1,053,958,010 of OX451738.1, read as the reverse complement.
GATTTGGCCTGGAGGCCATATGGCAGATGATTGGATGATGGTATATGGTGTGCTGCGCCTTGGAGTTTACATGGGAATACCTGTTGAAAAATAATAACAAGCAATTGGGGGACCTGGGATTCGAACCCAGGTCCTGTTAGTCATCAAGCACATGTCACTGCCACTGCACCAATGCGTTTTGATTGTTATTGTAATGGACATTAATAATTATATAGACAAAACAAATAAATGCCAGCAAACAAAAAAAATAAGGCGCGAGATTTGAACCAACGAATGGGGAGAGGCCACACATTCATCTTCTTCGTTGGCCCCTGGATATTTACCTGTGGATTTATATCCACAGCTAAATCCCTAGGTCGATCCTAAAAAACGTTCTAGGCCATGAAAACTCAAGCCACGACCATAGTCATGCTCGTCTCTTCCTCCTGAACGCATCTATGTCCATTAATGGCCTTGATTTCACCTGTAGAGAAAATGCCCAAAAACGAATACCAAGAACCCTAAAATCGGCTAGGGGTTACAGGCCATGAAAATGCAATTCAATAATGCAAAAAGCTTCTAAATGAAACGAAAAGCATGAATATGCAAAGATTTGGCAAGAAAAGTGCAAGAACTATGAGATACCAATTCAACTGAAAGGCGAGTTTCAGAGAGGCTTACAGCGCTATTGAAGAGGTGAATGGCCTTGCTTTTGATTGCTTCTCACTCAGTGGATATCCAGCAAGAGAATCACATTGAGTTTTGGCCTTGAATTGGACTCTAAGGGTGATTTCAGTTTCAAGCTTTTTCAATTTTTTTTCAAGTTTGGTTTTGATTTTTATGCAGCCTCTAGGTCCTTTTGCTCGTGCCTTTGGTTTGTATAAGTAACATGGAGTGAATTAGGTCAAGTTTCTTGGGCTGAATCCTTATGCATTGATGATTTAGGATTTGATTTGATCCTCCATGAAAAAGTTTCCAAATTTGTCCAAAAACCACCTTTTTGTTCATGATATGGCTTGATTCGAATTTGATCATGTCCATGATGACAATTAAGACCTGTATCAATCAAAAAGATCCTAAATTATCAATATTTGGATTTTACTTGGATTTAAATTGATTTAAAATGAATTAATTCAATAAAAATCAAATAAAATAGAAAAATTAATAAATGAACAAAAGACTTAAGATAGGACACGTGTGTAGTGTGACAAGATCAAATCAAGTGGAAAAAAGTGGGCCCATTTGACAAAATTTGAAGTTTTGGGGATAGTTGACTTTTGGCAATTTTGGAAAAATGCCCAACTTCAACAATGCATAACTTATTCAATTTTGAACTTTTGGAGGTGTTCTTGGATATTTTAGAAACCTTGAGATATCCTCTAACCAACCCTTTTGGTCTAATCTCATTTTGACATTCCATGCTCAAGTTATAAGCGTTGGAAAAAAGGTGTTTTTATTGACTTTCAAAAATGACCTATAATGTCCGAATTTGTAACTTTTTGTGAGTGAATTTCTTGATCTTGGGGTATGAAGATGGATTGTAGGAAATTGCATCCTATTCAAAATGAGATTTGGATGGGTCATTTATCATAAAGTATGAGAAATCTATGCTTGGTCAAAGTTGAGTTGACTTTTCCTACAAAACCCTAATTTAGCAACTTTTGAGTCTTGATGAATTTTGAGCAATCCTTGATGAATCATGATCAACCATTGATAAAATGATGAAATATCCTTCAAAATGAGAATGTTGACAAAAAATCTTGAAGTTTGACTGTATATAGGTCACAGTTAACTTTTGCTCTATCATAGTCGATTTTTGGACCTCTTGAGTAATTGACTGACCAAACTTCCTCTGCAAGGCTTGAAATTTGACATGGATGAACCTGAGAAAATTTTAGGACATTGGGGAGCACTTGAGGTCATTTGGATGTAAGGACCTTGATACAACACAAAACCCTAATTTTGAGGTTGACTGCCTTAGGAGATGATTTGACTGTCCAACTCTTGAGCAATCTTGAGCCACTTGGAGATTATTCTTGCAATGTCTTGAGAAATATGGGAAGGAAAATTTTGGGGTACAACAGCTTCCCCTATTTAATTTTCTTAAACCTGAGGATATAGATTGGCTTTCGGGCCTTTCGTGATCCGAAGGTGGAAGATGATTGAACACTAGAGTGCCCAGAAACTTGCACTCGCATGAAGTGGTATCAGCATTGTGATGTCAGGAATGGGCTTACATATGCCATTTGGAGATTGTTGGTAGGTGGTCTAAACTTCGACTAGAATACGAATCAGGGAGATCTTATCGGCAATCTGACTGAACCAGAGGAGGTCTTGGATTAACTTTGACTGGATCGACATCAGAAAAATCTTTAGGAATCGATTTAACTGGACCAGAGAAGGCCTTTGACTGGATCGACATCAGAAAAATATTTAGGAATCGATTTAACTGGACCAGAGAAGGCCTTTGACTGGATCGACATCAGAAAAATCTTTAGGAATCGATTTAACTGGACCAGGCAAGGTCTTGGAATAACTTCAACTGGATCGGCATCAGGAAAATCTTTAAGAATCGACTTTACTGGACCAGAGAAGGCCTTTGACTGGATCGGCATCAGAAAAAATCTTTAGGAATCGATTTGACTGGACCAGGAAAGGTCTTGGAATAACTTCAACTGGATCGGCATCAGGAAAATCTTTAGGAATCGACTTTACTGGACCAGAGAAGGCCTTTGACTGGATCAGCATCAGAAAAAATCTTTAGGAATCAATTTGACTGGAGCAGGAAAGGTCTTGGAATAACTTCAACTGGATCGGCATCAGGAAAATCTTTAGGAATCGACTTTACTGGACCAGAGAAGGCCTTTGACTGGATTGGCATCAGAGAAATCTTTAGGAATCAATTTAACTGGACCAGAGAAGGCCTTTGACTGGATCGACATTAGAAAAATCTTTAGGAATCGACTTTACTGGACCAGAGAAGGCCTTTGACTGGATCGGCATCAGAAAAATCTTTAGGAATCGATTTAACTGGACCAGGAAAGGTCTTGGAATAACTTCAACTGGATCGGCATCAGAAAAATCTTTAAGAATCGACTTTACCGGACCAGAGAAGGCCTTTGACTGGATCGACATCAGAAAAAATCTTTAGGAATCAATTTGACTGGACCAGGCAAGGTCTTGGAATAACTTCAACTAGATCGGCATCAGGAAAATCTTTAGGAATCGAATTTACTGGACCAGAGAAGGCCTTTGATTGGATCAGCATCAGAAAAATCTTTAGGAATCGATTTAACTGGACCAGGCAAGGTCTTGGAATAACTTCAACTGGATCGACATCAGAAAAATCTTTAGGAATCGATTTAACTGGACCAGAGAAGGCCTTTGACTGGATTGGCATCATAAAAATCTTTAGGAATCGATTTAACTGGACCAGGCAAGGTCTTGGGATAACTTCAACTAGATCGGCATCAGAAAAATCTTTAGGAATCGATTTAACTGGACCAGAGAAGGCCTTTGACTGGATCGGCATCGGAAAAATCTTTAGGAATCAATTTAACTGGACCAGGCAAGGTCTTGGGATAACTTCAACTGGATCGGTATCAGAAAAATCTTTAGGAATCGACTTTATTGGACCAGAGAAGGCCTTTGACTGGATCGGCATCAGAAAAATCTTTAGGAGTCGATTTAACTAGACCAGGAAAGGTCTTGGAATAACTTCAACTGCATCAGAAAAATCTTTAGGAATCGATTCAACTGGACCAGAGAAGGCCTTTGACTGGATCGGCATCAGAAAAATCTTTAGAAATCAATTTAACTGGACCAGACAAGGTCTTGGAATAACTTCAACTGCATCAGAAAAATCTTTAGGAATCGATTCAACTGGACCAGAGAAGGTCTTGGATTAACTTTGACTGGATCGACATCAGAAAAATCTTTAGGAATCGATTTAACTGGACCAGACAAGGTCTTGGAATAACTTCAACTGCATCAGAAAAATCTTTAGGAATCGATTCAACTGGACCAGAGAAGGCCTTTGGATGGATCGGCATCAGAAAAATATTTAGGAATCGATTTAACTGGACTAGACAAGGTCTTGGAATAACTTCAACTGCATCAGAAAAATCTTTAGGAATCGATTCAACTGGACCAGAGAAGGCCTTTGACATAGCTGAAAACTTAATTGCATCTTTCCTGAAAGGTAAAGGTCAGTCATATGCAATGCATGAGATGGATCAAGCAATGATGTTCTCAACATAAATGAGATCGTATGGTATGATGCGTATATGCATGTATCATGATGTATGGAAATGTAATGTTTTAGCTGGGGAAAATAAATCCCAGATCTGCTGGAGAATAGAGTTGAATTCTTCGTTTCCGCTGGGGATGATGAACGAAGATGATAAACCTGCAGGAGAGGAGAACTCTGTTGGGGAATAAACTGATGAGGAGATTACTCTGTGGGGAAGAGATGCTCTGCTGAGGATTCCAATGATAAGCTCCGCTGGGGATGGATTACCGTTGCTGGTGATAAGGACTCTGTTGAGGATTGAATTCTTGTTTGTGAAAGGAAAGAACTTCGCTGGGGATGATCTTTTAGTTGCAACTTGCTAGGGATAACCCTGTTAGACTTTTGTGGGGATAATCCTCTGAATTTGCTGGGAATGATCCTTTGAACTTGGCCGGGGAGATTTATTTTTGTACTCCACTGGAGATAAACTTCCAAAGTCTACTGGGGATGATGATTCAACTCCGTTGGGGAAGCTTTTTCAGACTGTGCCGGGGAAATATTGACTCCACTGGGGGGTGTCTTGTATTCTGCCGGGAAACATTCTTACACTCCGTTGGGGAATATTAAGACTGTCGGGGATATCAAGCCTTCTTTAGTGATGATGGTAAATCAACTCTGCTTGGGGAGAGCATTGCTGATTCGTTCATAGTTGCAAGTCTCAGCTGGGAGAGCTACCATTACTGCCTTATTCTGCGGGGAGTGAAGGTTTCTTAGCCATATTCTTCAGCTGAATATACCTTTGTACCTGGTGGACAGAGCAACTATACAGTTCGGACAATTCTTATTTGCCCATGTTTCTGCTATTACCAGTAATTCATCTTTCGTTTCACATGTAAATATTTATGATCAATAATTAATGTCAAATGCATATATCAAAAATGAACATTGGACGTTCTTTGCAAAACAAAACAGATAAAGGAAAAACATTTTGAAATTTCTTTGGAAATGATTTGTATTGATTTTGAAGTTTAGCCTGTAAATAGGCGTTTTTGTACAAGAGGCTGGCGTCCTAGTAAGAGAACGTTGCCAAACAAATAAAATTTATATAATTTGTGAAAAGAAAACAAAACAACTATGTGATCAATCCCACTGGGTTCCAACTCTGCTATTCCTTTATGTCCTCAAGCATCTTATCACTTTGCTGTTGGTTGAAGGTAGATCAGATTGATTAGTGTCGTCCGAGCTTGACAGTTGATACCGAAGTCTGGATGCAAGGTGATCCAATGAGACATAGTGTTACGCTTTGATCCCTAATTTTTGCCTGGACTGCCCTTTCGGGTTTTCAGTCCACCGGGATACCCTTTTTTTCCCAAGTCGCCTTTTCAGGTTTTCGACTTGCCGGGTGTACAGATTTTTTTCATTTTCATCCCTTATTTTTGCCCGAACCCTTTTGGTTCGCCGGGAAGCCCTTACTTTTGCCTAGGCCAGTCAACCTAGCGGGTCTTTGATTATGCGTAGTATCTTTTCACTATGTCTGCATTGATGGGGTGAGGAAGGTCGTCACCATCCATGGTGGTTAGAATCATAGCTCCTCCTGAGAAAATGTTCTTAACCACAAATGGCCCTTCGTAAGTAGGGGTCCATTTGCCCCTGGGATCACCTTGAGGTAAGATAATGCGCTTGATTACCAGGTCCCCAACTTGATACTCTTGTCGTCTAACTTTCTTGTTAAATGCCTTGATCATCAGTTTTTGGTACGTCTGACCATGACAAATAGCAGTAAGTCTCTTTTCGTCGATTAGGTTCAGCTGATCAAGTCGGGTCTGAATCCAGTCATCTTCGCTCAAACCTGCATCCTTCATGATCCGAAGAGAGGGTATTTGAACTTCAATGGGCAAGACTGCCTTCATGCCATATACCAAGGAGTAGGGTGTTGCCCCTGTTGACGTCCGCGCTGAGGTACGGTACCCATGAAGAGCAAATGGTAACATCTCGTGTCAGTCTTTGTATGTCACTGTCATCTTCTGCACAATCTTTTTAATGTTCTTATTAGCCGCTTTGACAACCCCATTCATCTTCGGCCGGTAGGGAGAAGAGTTATGATGCTGTATCTTGAATTGCTCGCAGAGCTCAGTGATCATCTTGTTGTTGAGATTGGTACCATTGTTCGTAATGATCCTCTCTGGTACACCATACCGACAGATCAGATTGTGCCGAATGAACCGTGCCACGACGTTCTTGGTTACAGTAGCAAAGGAAGCTGCTTCAACCCACTTTGTAAAGTAATCAATTGCTACCAGGATGAAATGATGCCTGTTGAATGCCGTAGGTCTGATCTCGCCAATCATATCAATGCCCCACATTGCAAAAGGCCAAGGTTCCGTCAAGACGTTTAGAGGAACTAGAGGTATGTGCACCTTATCAGCATAGACTTGGCACTTGTGACATGTCCGAGAATGCTGATAATAGTCGGCTTCCATAGTGGACCAATAATATCCTGCCTGAAGGATTTTCTTTGTCATGGTATGTCCACTGGAATGAGTTCCGAAAGTACCTTCATGTAACTCCGCCATGATCCTTTCTGCTTCATTTTTATCCACACATCGCAATAAGGTCGAATCATGGTTACGCTTGTAAAGAATGTCATTGCTGATAAAGAATTTCGCTACGAACCTCCTCAGAAATTCTTGTCATTAACAGATGCTCCTTCGGGATATTCCTGAGCTTCAAGGTACCTCTTCACCTCATGAAACCAAGGCTTTTCTGTTACCTCTTCAGTCTCAATATCACAATAATGTGCAGGTTCGTCCAATCTTTCAATGATGATCCGGGGAGCTTCGTTGTCCCAATTGACCTTGAACATAGAAGACATCGTAACCAACGCGTCTGCCAACTGATTCTCCTCTCTAGGGAAGTGTTCAAAGGTTATCTCCTCAAAATGGGGAAGCAATGTTAATACATACTCCTTGTAAGGAATAAGATTTGGGTGTTTCGTATCCCACTCGCCTTTGATCTGACTGATCACGAGAGCGGAATATCCGAAGACACTCAGAAACTTAATCCTTAGGTCAATTGCTGCTCGAAGACCCATAACGCATGCTTCATACTCCGCCATATTGTTGGTGCAGTTGAAACATAGTCGGGCGGTGAACGGAGTATGAGAGCCTTTAGGAGATATGATCACAGCGCCAATGTCGTTGCCCAAAGCGTTCGAAGCTCCATCAAAGTACATAGACCATCGGGATCCTTCCTCAGGTCCTTCATCCGGTCCAGGTGTCTCACAATCAGTTACCAACATGATATTCTCGTCCAGAAATTCAAAGTTCATAGACTGGTAATCATCCACTTCCTGATGTGCCAAATGGTCTGCCAACACACTTCCCTTAATTGCCTTTTGGGTCGTGTACTAGATGTCATACTCAGTCAAGATCATCTGCCATCTTGCTATTCTTCCAGACAAAGCAGGCTTTTCGAAGATGTACTTGATTGGATCCATCTTTGATATCAACAGAGTAGTGTGAGTCAACATATACTGTCTCAGCCGGCGAGCAGCCCATGCCCAAGCGCAACAAGTTTTCTCGAGCAGTGAGTATCAGGTCTCACAGTCGGTAAACTTTTTGCTAAGGTAATAAATAGCATGCTCTTTTCGGCCAGACTTGTCAAGTTGACCCAGCACACACCCCATTGAGTTGCCGAGTACTGTCAAGTATAAGATCAGAGGTCTTCATTCAACTGGAGGCATCAGAATAGGTGGCTCTTGGAGATACTCTTTGATTCTTTCAAAAGCGGTCTGGCATTCATCGTTCCAATGTACTACTTGATCTTTTTTCAGTAACTTGAAGATTGGTTCACAAGTAGCGGTCAGGTGCGAGATAAATCGGGCGATGTAGTTCAGACGTCCCAGAAAACCCCTGACTTCTTTCTTTGTTCTGGGAGTGGGCATTTCCTGTATGGCCTTCACTTTTACAGGATCCACTTGAATAACTTTGTCGCTTACAACGAAACCCAGTAGCTTTCCAGACCTCACCCCGAAGGTGCACTTGTTCGGGTTTAACCTTAGCTTGTACAACTTCAGCCTGTCAAACAGCTTCTGCAGATGGTCAAGGTGTTCCTCCTTAGTCTGGGACCTTGCAATCATATCATCGACGTATACTTCAATCTCATGATGGATCATGTCATGAAACAAAGCAACCATGGCACGCTGATACGTTGCCCCAGTATTCTTCAATCCAAAAGGCATGACCTTGTAGCAAAAGGTACCCCATTGAGTAACAAAGGTGGTCTTCTCCATGTCTTCGGGAGCCATTTTTATCTGATTATAACCGGAGAAACCATCCATAAAGGAGAAGACCTTATGCTGACCAGTGTTGTCAACCAGAACAACAATATGAGGTAGAGGGAAGTCATCCTTAGGGCTTGCCCTATTCAAATCCCTGTAGTCAACACACATTCGAACCTTGCCATCCTTCTTCGGTACGGGAACCACATTGGCCACCCACTGAGGGTAAGAAGTAACTGCTAGAAAGCCGGCGTCGAACTGTTTCATAACTTCAGCCTTGATTTTCTCAGACATCTCTGGGCGTATTCGGCGGACCTTCTGTTTTACTGGAGGACAGTCTTCCTTGGTAGGCAATCGGTGAACTACAATATCAGTATCCAAACCCGGCATATCTTTGTAAGACCAGGCAAAGATCTCAACATAGTCACGCAACATCTGAATCAACCGTTGTTTCACACTAAGCTCCAGATTTGCACCGATCTTGACCTCTCTTTTGTCTATCTCTGTACCCATATTTACTGATTCCACCGGCTCTTCGTGCGGCTGAATAACCCTTTCTTCCTGAAGTAACAGTCTTGCAAGTTCGCGAGGCACTTCGCAATCATCTTCACCTTCATCTTCGGCTAAGTTGATCGGATTTTCGAAGTCATAACTGGCAGTAGCAGAGTCGTTACCAATGAGATCCAGAGTGGATGTGGACCTGTATACGTGAGTGTGTGTAAAATATCTATTTTGTAATATATAATAAAGAAAAACAAGGAGCGCAAGATTTGAAATGCAAGAAACGTCCAATGCTTTTATTAATGATATATGAAAAATGACACACATAAAGCCCTCACAAATAAAGCCATAGTGCCCCGTGTAAGACACTGGGCCATAAAGTTTAAAACATTGTCTATTACAAATTCAAAACAAAAGTTTCATTACTGAGTGATAACAGAAACGGGCATAGAATCTTTCACTGTCCAGTTGCTTAATCCACCATTGGCGGTTGGGTAGATCCAATTGTCAATGTCAAACTCTTCATCATTGTAATCCCTGATAGCATTCACCCCTGCATCTTGTTTAGGCTTCTCTGGTGCTCCGAACTCAATCTCCTTAGCATCGATCAAGTCTTGTACCTTGTTCTTCAAAACCCAACAATCATCCGTATTATGCCCCGGGCTATCAGAGTGAAAAGCACAGCGGGCATTAGGGTTGTACTTCGGTGATGTTATATTTGGATTCTTCGGGGCTTCCTTTGGAATCACCAGGTGGTCTTCAGCAACTGTGGCAGGATCTGAGATAAGGTCATGTTGAGACGGGTGAATTTACTTCGAGGTCTCTCGTCCTTTTGTTGATTATTGTGCTGAGGAGCACCAGCAGGTTTTGAAATAACAATCGCATTAACAGCTTGGCGGTGTTCAAGTCTATTATGTCTTCTCGAACTGTAGACAGCACTGGACTCTTTCTTAAAAGGCTTTTTCTCGGTGCTTGATGAGGAACCCTTCTGTATCTTACCAGCCTTAATACCAGCCTCAATCCTCTCACCGGTCAAAATTAGCTCTGTAAACCCAGATGAAGAGTTTCCGATCAGATGGTTGAAAAATGGACCAGACAAGGTCCCCAGAAACATATCAACTAGCTCCCGATCAGCCAAGGGTGGTTGTACTCTTCCGGCGAGGTCCATCCACTTCTGAGCATAATCTTTGAATCCTTCACCCATTCCCATTGACATACCCTGGAGTTGGGTACGCGTGGGAGCAAGGTCAGAGTTGTACTGGTACTTCCTGTAGAAAGCAGTAGCCAAATCTTCCTAACTGCGGATACTGGCTCCGTCTAACTGATATAACCACTCAAGCTGAGTCCCTAAGAGACTGTCTTGAAAGAAATGGATCCATAGGTTCTTATCAGCGGTGTACAGATGAATCTTCCTCACATATGACAAGAGGTGCAACTTCGGACAAGAAACTCCGTCATACTTAGCAAAGGCTGGTGCCTTGAATTTGTGGGGAATCACCACCCCAGATGATAGACCTAGATCACCAAAGTCCAGACCAGGCACTTTCTGAACTTCCATAGCACTCAACCGGTCTTCCAGTTGCTTGTATCTATCCTCGGCAGGAGGATACTGGTCTTCATCGAAGTCCATCTCGTTGTCGGAGACCACTGGGCTAGGAGCCCTCCTTTCCTCTTGACTATCTTTCCCTCCAGATGAGGTAGTCAAATCAACTTCATTCTGTAGCCTATTTCCAAACCGGTGACTTGTGTTAAACAGGATGGTCCTCTTCTTCTTCTTCTTCTTCTTCTCTTTCAGAATCAGGGTCTTCAGATCTTGCTGACCCTTAGCTAGATTCATGAATAGCTCTTAAAATTGGGCATTCTGGGCCTGGAGGGCCTTGATGGCTTGCTCAGTTGAAGGTTCAACAAACATGATGAGTGCTGAAATAAGCAGCGAAGAAGATAAGAGACCTGTAATGGGTACCTGTTATGGAGTGCATGGGATGAAATGCGTATGACATGATTTCAAAGACAGTCAAGAGATTCAAATTTGTAAACCGGAAAGTAAACACACTTTATTAGAAAAACTTTGGAATTCAAATTGTTCAACTGATGCCCTTAAGGCGTTACATGAAAGGAAATACTGAAAAGTAGATAAAAACTGGAAAGGAAATCATCAAAGGTCAATCAATGCTCCCATGGTCTCTTCTTTTCGGTGCGGACATAATCATTGAGAATCCGCTCGTTCTCCAACTGCCTAGTCAACTTCTGGATCTTCTGCTCTTGCTCGTTGAACTTCTCTCAATAAGAATCCCGTTCTTCCCTCAGCTGCATCCAATACCTTTTCAGTGCCCCAATGTCAGTGGGCATATAAGGATGGAGGATGGTTGTAAGAACCCCTTCTTCATTAGCAACTTCAACAATGATAGGTCGGACAACTTCATATGGCATACCCAGCTTTTGGGCACGGATACAGACCCATCTGAGATATGGCTCCATCAGAAGTGAAGTCTTTGGGCCCAGCTCATGTGGATCAGATTGGTGAACTCTATCCCAAGCCCTTATGAATCTGCGGCGTTGCTCGTCGCTATCCCCTTGAAAATCAAAGATGATACTAGGCATTAACAGCTCATGAGGTCCTTCTCTTCTGGCTCTCCCGAACTGACATAGAGCTAAGCATGGGTTGTAAGAAATTCCTCCACAGGTTCCTATCAATGGAACATTAGGGTACTCCCCACAGCGATCAATAATAGTCACCTCGTCCATACCCTTGAGAGTCCAAATGATGTCATTATGCGAGAGAGACATAACCCTATAGGCCCAGCCCATGCCTTCTTTGTTCTTCAGCACTGACTTGGGGAGGTGCGAAATAAACCACCTCGCCAATAAAGGAGCACAACATATCAAGGTTCCCCGCTTTCGGGCCGTACGAGTATAAAGCTGATGAAGAATGTCACCCAGGAGAGTGGGTACAGGATTGTGAGAGATGAAGATTTTTATTGCACTCACATCAACAAAGGAGTCAGAGTTCGGAAACAATACCAAGCCATATATCAAAAGAGCCAGAATATCCTCAAATGCCTTGAAGTCTAGACTATCCTAGAAATAGTTAGCCTTACCAACCAAAAAATTAGTCAGAAAGCCCTTTGCTCCACTTCTAGTCTCCCAATTAGCCATTACCTCATCTTTGGTCAAATGAAGGGCTGAAGCAATCTCTTCGGGTCTAAGAATTTTCTCCCAACCAGTAAACGGGGTCTGCTCCAGAATAGAGATACCGAGCAGATCAGAGAATTCTTCTAAAGTGGGAACCAACTGGTAGTCTTGGAAAGTAAAGCAATGGTATAGCGGATCATAGAATTGGACCAGGACACTCATCATCTGCTCGTCTAATTTGGAGGTGATCAAACTGAGAAGATAACCATGTCTTCTAAGGAAGGAAGTAGTATCAGGCATCTTTGCAATTAACTCTTTGAGCAAGGTGGGAACCTGAACAAAATTGATCCGGATGGTATTCCTACGCATGGGCATCATGATGACCTACAAAACAGAACAAAGATGAATCCCTCCTATCTTTGAAATAGGTTAGTCCAATGCAAGATGTATGCAATGTTATGATGTCATGATGTCATGATAAAGGCACACCACAAGTATCCACAAACAGCAAACATGGTAAAGGCACACAAGTCACACAGAGAGCCCTTAGATTTCAGGCTGGCAAGGATCTTAGGTACTAACCTCTTTCAGTTTAGTTGGTTTAAACTTGTCCTAAAAATAGTAACCAGGTTCTAGAGGATCTCAATATCACTGACTACCCTCAATCGGTCATTATTCCAGTTTAGCAACCTTTTCTTGCGGCCGGAATCATCGCGAGAGTTTAGTCTCAATGAGTGTAGCATAATGCTACTGTTCTATGGCCAAGTTGGTCAATTTAAAGGTTCTAAGGTCAGTTGGTGCTTAATGACCCCTTAGCAGACCCATATTCTCCTTGTTGCGCCACAAGGGATATCGGTACATACTAAAGTGCCACACTAACGTAGCTACTGCTTCAACCGTATCGGTCTACACTGTACAGTTCCCTCACAATTTATTGCTACTTACCTAAAGGATATCCCCAGATCTGGGTTAGGATCAATAGTAACTCCGATACAAGCCCACAAATATAAATCATACAAAGCATACAATTGAAAACACAATGATCTAATCCTAAGGTACACCTCACTTATAGGTTTCCCCAGCAGAGTCGCCAGTTCTGTGATACGGTGGGAAGAGAACTGACTGTTTTTGGAATGCTGGTTCGCATTTTGCGTTTGTTTTTGCAAAATGTCGCGGTAAGCAAGAGTCGCCACCGTCTTTTATTTTATCCAACAAGGAAAGGAAAAAAGCACAGAAAAATTCCTTTTTCGAGATGTTTCTCGGGTCCGGGGGGTAGATTATAGAAAGGGAAGGTGTTAGCACCCTTTCTATCTGTGGTTATCCACGGGCTCTTAGGTACTTGCTCAAAGTGTTTTCAAAATTTGCTTTTCTTTGTGTTTGTGGGTTTGAAAAGAAGTCTTTGTTTGAAAGGTGTAAGTGCGATAAGTTTTGTTTTGTTTTGAAAGGAGCAAGTACTTAAGAACCATCTACCTACTCGAAAAAGGAATCGTTCTATGCTATCTTCCTTTAGACAATGCTATCCCACTATTGATGAGTAGGTAGCATCGTCGTTGGAATTTTAAGGGTCAATTCGATTAAGGGATGTGTGGTCACTAAAGCAATGTTAGGACGCCTTAGCGGTAACCCTAATGTCTTAGATTATTTTTCCGAGGCAACCGTTTCGAGGCAACTATGATCTTTGGACAAGAGGACGACCTCTAAAACTTCCTATACTCAATGACCACGTTCAAAGGCAACCAAGTGAGGTGTTCCCTAAGAGTGCGCATGTGAGAGTGTGTTAATTTTAGTTAATTTGTCTTTGTACATGTCATGGGTGATCTATGTTGATTTTAAGTCCATACATTCGATCTTGTCATGCATTCCCTATTACCAAACATCTAACAGTTTATGAGATTGTGGAAATTAAATTGCGAAAATTAAATCTAACTATTACAAGGCGTCGGGTATTTACATCGCCAAAAACAACCCTTGAAATTAAAATGCTGAAAATAAATAATGCGATAAAATAATTAAAGTCCTAATTAAAGCTATTACATCCCGGGAAGAAATTACATCAATATGGCAAAATGGATCGCGTGCAGAAAATTAAATCGGGCGCATTTTTTAGGGTTTTGACCCTTTTTGAAAGAAAACATTTTTTTGTTTATTTTTGAATTTATGGAAGAAATTAAATTAAGCTAATTAAATAAATAAATTGATTAGTTAAGAAAAAGATATTTTTGGATTTTTTGAGTATTTAAAGAAATAAAATAAATTTGATCAAAATTAGTGAACCCTAATTATCTAAATTAATTTTAATTATTGCAAAAATATTAAAAGTTATACCTAATTAAAACTAAATTAATTGAATTAATTTTATTTACAAAAAATAAAGTGTTGAATTTAATTTTAATAAATAAAATATATTTTTGTGTTTTGATTTTATGAGGAAAAGATTTTAATTGGTTAGTTTAAATAATAAAAATAATTAATTAAGCAATTAAATAAAATAAATAAAGGAAATAGAAAGAAAAAAGAAATAACCAAGGGGGTTTGGGCCCAGATCAGGGGTGAGAATTGCAATTTTCCAGGCCCATTAACGTGCAAGCCTTGGTTGACCTTCTGATTCTCCACGCGCTGGTTAACTTGAGAGCATGATAGACATTCATTCCTGACCATCAGATTTGGCCTGGAGGCCATATGGCAGATGATTGGATGATGATATATGGTGTGCTGCGCCTTGGAGTTTACATGGGAATACCTGTTGAAAAATAATAACAAGCAATTGGGGGACCTGGGATTCGAACCCAGCTCCTGTTAGTCATCAAGCACATGTCACTGCCACTGCACCAATGCGTTTTGATTGTTATTGTAATGGACATTAATAATTATATGGACAAAACAAATAAATGCCAGCAAACAAAAAAAATAAGGCGCGAGATTTGAACCAACGAATGGGAAGAGGCCACGCATTCATCTTCTTCGTTGGCCCCTGGATATTTACCTGCGGATTTATATCCGCAACTAAATCCCTAGGTCGATCCTAAAAAACGTTCTAGGCCATGAAAACTCAAGCCACAACCATAGTCATGCTCGTCTCTTCCTCCTGAACGCACCTATGTCCATTAATGGCCTTGATTTCACCTGTAGAGAAAATGCCCAAAAACGAATACCAAGAACCCTAGAATCGGCTACGGGGTTACATGCCATGAAAATGCAATTCAATAATGCAAAAAGCTTCTAAATGAAACGAAAAGCATGAATATGCAAATATTTGGCAAGAAAAGTGCAAGAACTATGAGATACCAATTCAACTGAAAGGCGAGTTTCAGAGAGACTTACAGCGCTATTGAAGAGGTGAATGGCCTTGCTTTTGATTGCTTCTCACTCAGTGGATATCCAGCAAGAGAATCACGTTGAGTTTTGGCCTTGAATTGGACTCTAAGGGTGATTTCAGTTTCAAGCTTTTTCAAGTTTTTTTCATGTTTGGTTTTGATGTTTATGCAGCCTCTAGGTCCTTTTGCTCGTGCCTTTGGTTTGTATAAGTAACATGGAGTGAATTAGGTCAAGTTTCTTGGGCTGAATCCTTATGCATTGATGATTTAGGATTTGATTTGATCCTCCATGAAAAAGTTTCCAAATTTGTCCAAAACCCACCTTTTTGTTCATGATATGGCTTGATTCGAATTTGATCATGTCCATGATGACAATTAAGACCTGTATCAATCAAAAAGATCCTAAATTATCAATATTTGGATTTTATTTGGATTTAAATTGATTTAAAATGAATTAATTCAATAAAAATAAAATAAAATAAAAAAATTAATAAATGAACACAATACTGAAGATAGGACACGTGTGTAGTGTGACAAGATCAAATCAAGTGGGAAAAAGTGGGCCTATTTGACAAAATTTGAAGTTTTGGGGATAGTTGACTTTTGGCAATTTTGGAAAAATGCCCAACTTCAACAATGCATAACTTCTTCAATTTTGAACTTTTGGAGGTGTTCTTTGACTTTTTAGAAACCTTGAGATGTCCTCTAACCAACCAATTTTGTCTCATCTCATTTTGACATTCCATTCTCAAGTTATAAGCTTTGGCCAAAAAGGTGTTTTTGTTGACTTTTAAAAATGACCTATGATGTCCAAATTTGTAACTTTTTGTGAGTGAATTTCTTGATCTTGGGGTATGAATATGGATTGTAGTAACTTTCATCCTCTTCAAAATGAGCTTTGGATGGGTCATTTATCATAAAGTATGATAAAGTTATGCTTGGTCAAAGTTGAGTTGACTTTTCCTGCAAAACCCTAATTTAGCAACTTTTGAGTCTTGAGGAATTTTGAGCAATCCTTTATGAATCATGATCAACCATTGATAAAATGATGAAATATTCTTCAAAATGAGAATGTTGACAAAAAATATTGAAGTTTGATTGTATATAGGTCACAGTTGACTTTCGCCCTAGCACAGTCGATTTTTGGACCTCTTGAGCAATTGACTGACCAAACTTCCTCTGCAAGGCTTGAAATTTGACATGGATGAACCTGAGAACATATTATGACATTGGGGAGAACTTGAGGTCATTTGGATGTAAGGACCTTGATGCAACACAAAACCCTAATTTTGAGGTTGACTGCCTTAGGAGATGATTTGACTGTCCAACTCTTGAGCAATCTTGAGCCACTTGGAGATTATTCTTGCAATGTCTTGAGAAATATGGGAGGGAAAATTTTGGGGTACAACAATATCTTTCTAAAACAAGCTTCAATCTAATCTTTTCCAACCCTAATGAGCCTTGCACGAATTGATCATCATGCTAGATGTATATGGACTCCAAATGTGCACAAAAATCCCAAGATTTGATTTGTTTTCATTATTTTATCATTTAACTTGATTTATTTTGATTTAAATGAATAAAAAAATGATAAAAGTAATAAAATAATAGGGGGAAATTCTCAGGGGTCGTGGGTCCTATTAGAAACATGTTTCAAGCAAGAAAACATGGGCCCCTTTGGAAAAAATGCAAATTTGATCAATATTGACTTTTGACAATTTTCCAAAAATTGCCAACTTTGACAATGCACAACTATCTCAATTTTGACCCTAAGATGGTGTTATTGGACTTTTTGGAAATCTTAGGATGTCCCCTAACTAACCCTTTTGGTTTCATCTCAATTGGATCTTCCATGTTCATGTATGAAGCTTTGACCCAAAAGGTGTTTTTGGTGACTTTTCAAAAGGACCTATAATGTAGAAATTCATATATTTTGATGATTGCATATTTTGAACTTGAGGGATGAAGATGAATTATAGTGAATGGCATCCTCTTCAAAATTAGCCTTGGATGGAAAATTTCTGATAAAGTATGAAGAAGTTATGCTTGGTCAAAGTTGGGTTGACTTTTACTAAGAAACCCTAATTTAGCAACTTTTGGGTTTTGATGAATTTGGAGCATTCCTTGAGGAATCATGATCAACCCTTGATCAAATGATGTAAGTTACTTCAAAATGTTGATGTTGACCCAAAATCTTGAGGTTTGACTGTATGTGGGCCACATTTGACTTTTGACCTAACACAGTCGATTCTCAAGCATCTGGGCAGTTGGCTGAGCAAACTTCTTATGCAAGGCATGAAACTTGACATGTAGGGTCTTGAGAGAATATTAAGACCATGGAGAGCATATTATACCTTTGTGGTCCACCCATATTGATGAAAATAGAAACCCTAATTTGGGGTATACTGCCTTAGGAGAGAGTTTGTCTAGTCCACTCTTGGGCAACCTTGAGCAAATTGAAGATCTCAATGGACATGTATTGAGTAAAATGAGAGGGAAAATTTTGGGGTACAATAATAAGCAACTACCTTATCGTTATGTATAAGAACACCTCCTAAACCCATCTTAGAAGCATCAAAATATACCACGAAAGGCTCTCCTGGATTAGGCAACATCAAAATCGGAGCCGACGTTAATCTCTTCTTCAGTTCTGCAAAGTTTCTTCGCACTGAATATCCCACACAAAATGTATACCTTCATAATTCAACTTAGTCAACGGAAGTGCTAACTTAGAAAAACCTTCGATGAACCTCCTATAGTAACCAACTAATCCCAAAAAGCTTTTAATCTCAGTAGCTGACTTCGGAGTTTCCCGTTGCAACACAGCATCAACCTTCGATGGATCTACGACAATGCTACTACCTGAGATCACATGACCAAGAAAACTAACCTCCTTTAACTAGAACTCACACTTGGACAACTTTTCATACAAATTCTTTTCTTTCAAAACTTGCAATACTACTCTTAAGTGTTCTGCATGCTCTTCTTCTGACTTAGAGTATATCAAAATATCATCAATAAACACCACTACAAACCGATCCAAATAAGTGAAATATATGATTCATGTATTCCATGAATACTCCTGGCGCATTAGTATCACTGAAAGGAATCACCGAATACTCATTATTTCCATAATGCGTCCTGAAAGCCGTCTTTTGGATATCTTCATCCTTCACCTTAATCTGATGGTAACCCGATCTCAAATCAATCTTACTGAACACACAAGCATCCACCATTTGGTCCATCAAGTCATCTATTCTTGGAAGCGGATACTTTTTCTTAATCGTCACTTTATTCAACTTTCTATAATCAACACAAAGCCTCATACTTCCATCTTTCTTCTTTACTAACAACACTGGAGCTCCCCACGGTGATGCACTTGGTCTTACAAACTTATTTTCAAGTAACTCTTCCAATTTCTTCTTTAATTCTGACAATTTAGATGCAGACATCCTGTATGGTGCCATAGACACATGTCTGGTACCAGGTACAAGATCAATAGCAAATTCAACTTCCCTCTTCGGTGGTACATCAGGAATTTCATCAGAGAAAACTTCAGGAAATTCACACACCACCTGCAATTCCTCAATTATAGCTTGAGTCTCTACAGATAGCGACGCCATCAACAAGAATATTTGTGCTTCTTCTTGCATCAACTTCCTCAACTGTCTAGCAGACAACAGGCTATCTTCCTCTTATTCAGGAGTAGAAAACCTCACAAACTTGTCATAACAATTAATATGAACATAGTTATGATCTAACCAGTTCATACCCAAGATCACATCCAACCCTCTTAACGGTAAACAAACCAAATCAACAGCAAAGTCTCTGTCGAAGATCGATAAGGGACACTTCAAACACACAAAATAAGTAGTCACCGACCCCTTGGCTGGAATGTCGACGACCATTTCTCCATTCATAGAAGACAATATAAGACCCAATCTTTCAACATAATCAACAACAATAAAGCAATGAGTAGCACCTGTATCAATAATAGTAATTAAAGGAGTACTATTAGTGAAACATGTACCTCTGATAAGTCTGTCCTCAGCAGCTGCCTGATCCTCAACCAAAGCAAACACTTTACCACTTGTATGCACCTTCTTTGGTTTCTGACACTGACTACCAATGTGCCCTTCTTCACTATAATTAAAACAAATCGCATCCTTATGCTTGCACTCAGATACAACATGTCCAGTCTTACCATAACAGGAACACCTCTTTATCTCAGCAGTACACACATTACTCTTATGCCCAGGTTTTCCATATTTAAAACAAACCACACCAGCAAGAGTATCTCCCCCACTAGTCCTCTGACCCTGAGAAACTTTCTGTTTACCTTTACCAGCTGGGGTATCATAAGTCTTACCACGATTCTTTTGGTGCTTACCTCTCTTCTCACTAATAATCTTGTAATGAGCATTATTATCCTCCTCATAAATTCTGCAACTATCAACCAAATCAGCAAAGACACACATCTTCTGGTATCCAACTGCCTTCTTGATCTCTGGGTTCAACTCTCTCTCAAACTTGATACACTTTGAAAACTCAGCATTTGCCTCACTGTAGTGCGGATAAAACTTAGCCAACTCAGAAAAATTTGCAGCATACTCAATAATCGACATACTCCCTTGCTTCAGTTCAATGAACTCAATTTCCTTCTTACCACGAAAGTCTTCAGGAAAGTACTTCCTCATAAATTCTTTACAGAACACAGCCCAAGTGAAATTTTCACCCGCAGCTTCCAATCTCTGACAAGTCTCTAGCCACCAGTCATCAGCCTCGACTGCTAGCATATAAGTACCATATCGAACCTTCTGCATTGGAGTGCAGTCTATCACACAGAAGATTCTCTCAATCTCTTTCAACCAATCCAATGCTCCGTCAGGATCATACTTTCCCTGGAAGGTGGGCGAATTCTCTCTCTGGAAATTCACCAAACTACGAGATCCAGCATTCCCGTCAGCATTCGGCTGATTCTCCATCGCATGCGCCATTGCTTCTAAAGCAGCAATAAGTGAAGCATCATTCCTTCCAGCCATCTCAACTTATCACTACAATATAAACAACAGTTAGAACTCAAATTAACAATACTCGGTTGTTAGACAACTACGACTCGACAACTTGGTCGGACGGACCAACCTTTGCTCTGATACCAACTTTGTAACACCCCAATTCTACCCGGCAATTATGAATGTAAATCAGAGTTATAAAATTCATACAACTTAATCAGGATGCCACAAATTCAACTTAAAAACACATTGCATTACACATGGATACATCTCACTTTAAACTTCGGATGAACCAACAACAGAATAATTAAATCTCTTAATTCAACAACTTGAACAACTACGCAGCGAAATCATAATAACATATTTGTCCAACAATTACAACAACTTCAAAATAACACATACTTAGCAACAATCAAATTATAGTTCAACAACCGAAATAACAATAATTAAAAGCAACAAGCGTTCATCCCTCCGAGTGTTACGTATCAGAGCAATGACACCGACTCGAACTACCGAAGGTATACTGCCTTCACTCTAGATTACCTGCACGTTACAAACGTAAGGGTAACTATTGTACCCAAAAATTTTCCCTCACATTTTACTCAACACATGCCCATTGAGGTCCTCAACTTGCTCAAGGATGCCTAAGAGTTGATCAGACAAACTCCCTCCTAAGGCAATGTACCTCAAATTAGGATTTCCATTTTCATCAGGGTGAGGGAGCTCCAAAGGTCCCAGATACCCTCCATGGTCCTAATATGTTCTCAATATCATCCATGTCAAGTTTCATGCCTTGCACAAGAAGTTTGCTCAGTCAATTGCCCAAATGCCTGAAAATCAATTGTACTAGGTCAAAAGTCAACTGTGGCCCACATACAGTCAACCTTCAAGATTTTTGGTCAACATCAACATTTTGAAGTGATATCCATAATTTTATCAAGGGTTGATCATTATTCCTCAAGGAATGTTCCAAATTCATCAAAACCCAAAAGTTGTTAAATTAGTGTTTCTTAGGAAAAGTCAACCAAACTTTGACCAAGCGTAACTTCTTCATACTTTATCAAAAAATTTCCATCCAAGGCTTATTTTGAAGATGATGCAACTCCCTACAATTCATATTCATCCCCCAAGTTCAAAATATGCACTCATCAAAATATATGAATTTCTATATTATAGGTCCTTTTGAAAAGTCAACAAAAACACTTTTTGGGTCAAAGCTTCTTACATGAACATGGAAGACCCAATTGAGATGAAACCAAAAGGGTTGTTTAGGGGACATCCTAAGCTTTATAAAAAGTCAAAGAACACCCTCTTAGGGTTAAAGTTTAGGGAGATATGTATTGTCAAAATTGACCAATTTTTGGATATGTGCATGAAGTCAACATTGATCAAAATGAGTTTTTTTCTTCCAAATGGGCCCATGTTTTCTTGTTTGAAACTTGTTCCTAAGATGGCCCACGACCCTTTAGCTTATCCACCTTTTATTTTATTTTATTATTTTTATTATTATTTTTTTTTATCCATTTAAATCAAAATAAATCAATTTAAATAGTAGAATAATCAAATAAAATCAAAGATTTGATTTTATGAGCATATTATGAGTCCATGAACAACTAGCAAATCAAAAAATTCGTACAAGAGCTAATTGAGTGGAAAAGATCTTAATTTGGTGTATTTTGGAAACAGATCATACAATGCAAAGAATGAAATCAAATCTCCATAATTTGCAAAGATATGATCAGTTTTTGTTGACCTAAATCATTCTATGATATATACACAACATTTTCAAAGCATAAAAAAGGGTTCTTGGTCGTGAAAACAAAGGAGTCAACTTCAATTTTTTGTAAAAAAAAGTGCTGATCACATATTCCTCCATAGACTGATTCATGCAATTCCAAGGCCAGCAATCCGTTCCTGGACATTTTCTGAAGCCATTCCAATCATCCTCAAGCCTTAAAAACTTCAAAAATCACGCCTCACAGTGCCACGGTTTGCATCTTTTTTCAAGATTTGTTTTCAATAATTTATCCATCATAAACATGTTTTGATCATATATCCATGCTTGCTATCATATTTGCAATGTTTTTGATTGGTTTGATTGAAGTTTAAGTGCAGGAATGACACGATGCCATTGTTAAGGTTTTGAGGTCCCAAATTGGGAATTCCATATATAGGCAAAAATGGACAAAATCAGGGGTACTATCATGCTTAGAAGATGATTTGCAATTGATCCATGTCTTTGGTTTGAATTTATTCTGCTTGTGCTGAATTTTTGAATTTTACAGGTTTATGGCTACGAACAAAATCCGTCACTATAGCTTTTAGTGACGGAAACGATTGTAGGTCAAAGTGTGGCCAAAAACAACAGTTATGGGGAAGAAGATAATTAGGTGGCAGAATCCCATTGAGTGATTTGAATCACGCGCGCGTTTGGGAAAGACCACTTTATTTCCTTTATATTTTATTTATGTTATTATATTTACAGTTAACCATCCAGTCATTGGATTCATCATCAATCCAGATCCAACGCTCAAGTCATACCATGGACCGTCAGAAAGAGCATCACACTGGATCTAGCGCATTGACTGGGTTGAGCAAGGAATGGGCCTAACAAATTCAGTACTACACCCCCTGAATTGCTCAACAATACAGGCCCAATTTCTTTTCTTTTTTTTATTATTTTATTTCCTTTATTTTAATTATTTGATTAATTATTTCCTTTTACAAAAATAACACAAAAAAATCATTTTTTAATTTAATCATAAAATCAAGAAAACCACAAAAATGTAGAATTAGTTTTTTTAATTAAAATTAGTTTTTTTTGGAAAATAATTAATTTAATGATATTGACTTGATTGTTTTCATAATTAAAGTTAATTAGACAAATTAGGTTTAATTCACAAATATTTAATTTTCTCAATAAAATACCAAAAAATATTTTTCTTTAATTAATTAGATTTAGGTTAAGATTTCAAATATTTTTCTCAACAATAAAATGCAAAAAAATATTTTATCTTTAATTGATTAGATTTTAGAATTTAAACTTTGATTCCCGTACTTAATTCTCGCGCGCAATATTTTATTTTCCAATTATTGTATTTTCTTCGGGTTTGTAATAGTTTTTAATTAGAGTTTACCGCATATTATTTACTGTTTAATCCCCAGTTTTTGGTCATGTAACCCCCTCCCTAAAGCCTTGTAATAGCGTAGATTTACTTTTTCGCTTTTAATTTTCGCAACTATGAACTGTCTAGATGTATGGATAATAGGCTTACATGCAAAAGACAAATAAAATTAAAACAGTAGATCACCTTAATTGTGCAAAGATTAAATAACTGAAATCAAACATTGCTTCACACTTGCACCCTTAGGATATGCCTCACTTGGTTTCCTCGAAAAACAATGGTCATGTCCCTCGAACGTAGGGATATCTTAGCAAAATACCCTCAATCTAAAAGTCATCATAAAGATCATAGTCCCTTAACGTCCCTCGAGTTGCCTACGAGAAATGATCTTGTCCCTCGATGTTGCCTATGAATATATGATGAAAGTCCCTTCGAAATACTAAGGTATCCTTACATGTTGCCTTCAATGACCATTACGTCCCTTTCGATAGTCCCTCAAATATCCAACGACTAAGGTTACCTACTCATTAATAGTAGGATAACACGGTCTAAAGGATAGGAGGAAACGAAGAGACTTTTTTCGAGTAGGTAGATAATTGTTAGGTACTTGCTCAAAACAAACAAACTTTTTCACACCAAACAGTTTTCAGACAAAGTTTTCAAAAACAACTTCGTAACACTCTTGAGGACATAAATAAGGGTTAAAATGAAGTAAAACAAAACTTTTCAAAAACACAAACACACAAGTAATTTTCAAAAATGAGCAAGTACCTAAGAGCCCGTGGAAAACCACAGATAGAAAGGTTGCTAACACCT
This sequence comes from Vicia faba, assembly GCA_948472305.1. Lineage (NCBI taxonomy): Eukaryota > Viridiplantae > Streptophyta > Magnoliopsida > Fabales > Fabaceae > Vicia > Vicia faba. The sequence goes on along the minus strand of OX451738.1, from coordinate 1,053,933,621 downwards.
TCCCTTTTTATAATCTACCCCCCGTACTCATAATATTCTCGAAAAAAGGTTTTTCTATTCTTTTTCCTTTTCCTGATTGGATAAAATAAAAGTTGGTGGTGACTCTTTCTTACCGCGACATTTTGCGAACAAAAAATGAAAACCAATATTAATAGTAGGTTCTGCCACCGTATCACAGAACTGGCGACTCTGTTGGGGATTTTTATAAAGTGGGGTTTACCTTGGGATCTATGTCATTTTTAAATTGCTTTCTTGTTTTCTTTGTCTACTTTATCTTTAAGGGTTTTTGTTTGGGTATTATTAAAGATCCTACACCCGGATCTGGGGACACTTTTTAGGTAAACAGCAATATATCGTGGAGACTGTACAACATAGATCGATATGGTTTAAGCGATGGTTGTGTTGGTGTGACACATTGGTTGGTACCGGTATCCTTCATGTGGAAACGAGGAGAATACAGGGCCGCCACGTGGTGTCGTGAAGCACTAACGGACCTTAGAACCTTAGTTGAACAAACTTGGCCATTAGAAAGTAGTGAGATAGCCGGCCTCGGTATAAAGCTAAGGATTGGTTGATACTCGATGCTACACTCATTGAGATCATACTTTTGGGATATTTCGGCCGCAAGAAAAGATTGCTTGAGCTGAAACAATGCCCGATAAAGGATGATCAGTGATATTGAGAATCTTTAGAACCCAATTACTTTTCTAAGACAGGTTGAACCAATCCAACTTCAAGAGGGTATGACCTTAAAACTCAAGCAGGCCTTAAACCTAAGGACTTGGTGTGATTTGTCTGTGTTTGCTATACCTGTGATTTATTATGACAATAGAAACATCATACCATAGCATATCATGACTAACCATTTCAAGGATCTCGAGGGCCTGTGATGCAGGTTATGATAAATCAGACGTCTAGCAAGGGGTAAGGGGATTTATTTTCCTCTAGCAAATGTCGTCAGAAGATCAACACTCAACAACTTGAGTCAGGGGCTATGACCCACTTGATATGGTGAGCTTGACTCTCGTAGAAGGACTCTCAACGATACAAAGTTCTTCAATCAAAGCGGCAAAATTCAACTTCTGACATTTTCTTGTTTACCCTGCGAGATCCTTGAAAACATTGCATACATATATAATAAATATCATTGCATAAGCAGGTTTCAAAGCAGGTCTCTCATGTTCTCGCTGTTTATTTCAGCAATGGCTCTCCGACAAGACAACAGAGATCTCCAAGCTCAAGATGCTCAGTTCAAGGAATTTCTCCTAAATCTATCCAAGGGGCAAGAAGACCTGAAAACATTCTTCGCCGGAAATCTGACCAAGGAGCGTCCTGACAACAACAAAGATGAACAATTGGAACAACTGCAAGCTGAGGTAGAAGCAATGAGAATCCAGATGATGGGGAAAATAGTTCTTATCTAAAACTTAGCTCGAGGACAAGAAGGGCTAAGAGCCTTCTTCAATAAGCTTCACCAAGATGGATGCATATCCATGAAACAAACAGTTAAAATTGTTGATCAAGGCATTAATCATCCCCCAGTGAGAGAAGAGGTTGGTGTGGTCAGGAATAGACCTTTCCAGATTGCTACTACATCACAAGCCCAACCACAACCTCGCCAACGACAACGGGGTAATCGGCATAAAAAGAATACATCTGAAAGATGCTTCACCGAAATCAACATGTCATTGGCTCAAGCATTGCAACGCATGTTGAAGGCCAAGTTGGTTATGTTAAGGGACCCTCCTCAGAATCCCAACATAGCCTCCTCAAGGTACAATCCAAATTCAAGATGTGCGTACCACTCCAACAGTCCTGGACATGACACCAACTCGTTGAGAAATAAAATTCAAGACCTGATTGATGAAGGAGCGCTAGAATTCGCACAAAACGGTCAGGCTGAGTTCTTCTGCCACCCCTCCAAGGCATACCATCTGAAGTGACAAGTTCTCACAAGAAGACTTTTCGTTCATTAGAATTTTCAATGTGTAATTTTCTTTTGATTTGTTTGAACATTTATTCATATTAAACCTCGTTATTTCATCAATGCATTGAACATGTTTGTCTTAAATCAATTCATTTGTATTCACTATTTCAAAAATGTGTTCTTATTTCCTTTTGTGATATTCAACTCTCGATTAAAAACTCTAAGCCTTAGAGGGAGGATGACGAAAATGATACCATAATCTCTACAGTATGCTTTCGAACAGACCCCACTGACGATGTACATGCGTTGTTTCAAATCCTAAACAGTGGAGTTATAAGGAAGATAATCCGTAGTCAACCCCTTCAAGCCAAAGAAGTAGGAGTTTTTATTTTCACACAAATTAAAACCCTTAATCATAACCCGGGGCAGGGTAGTTCTCTCAGTTAATTCAAAGGCGCATTCAGTCACAATCTGCCGCTTCATACACAATGAATGGCATCGAGGACGTCCTTCCAAAACAAAAGATGGTGATGGTTCCGTATAATCTTCAAGACAGGTAGTCATTATCTCTCAAAATAAAAGTCCTCTAAGTCAAAACCTATGAAGGAGACTTAAGAAAAACTGGGGCATCCAGCTAACTGTAATCATAAAAGAAACAGTTCAGGCGAAAGAAGGGATAACGGAAACAAAAAAAAATAGGTTACTACAAATCCTCGACAAAAAGAAGATTACAAAAATGACTGCCTTTTCAAAACAAATGTTTAATTTCTGAATCATCACCAAGTATCAGAGCAAAGATTCCAGACTCAATCGGGATCTAAATGCGCAATTAACTAAGCATAGGACGGAAGAACGTCACGAAGAGCGAGTTGGATACAAATAAAATTTGAGCCTTTATCCTTTGTTTCTTGAACCGTGAACCAGGCCACGTTATAACCCTTAAAGGTCCTAGCTGAAGCATGAGTTAGTTTGAGAGCATACTGTTACAAAGGTATCCTGACTCCTGTAGGATTTGTTATGAATCCTGAGTTGATATCACATTCTTGCAAATTTCGTTTTACTACACAAAACACATTTTCAAAAAAAAAAAATTCAAGACAGACATGAGTTTCACATTCTTTAAATGACATTGTTTGCATATGACTAATTGTTTGACAGTAGAGAAATCCGCACAATGGATATTCAATGAACAGACATCCTCTCAATGGACAGAATCACCTCAGCGGGAAAGACACTTCCAATAACAGATCTTCCATAAGCAAGGGGCATGACATGATGTCTAAACACACCTGGGGCAGTCTCTCTAAAAGTGCCAAATAACCAGGGGCAAATCTCCATCTGAATCGCTTGGGGCATTACGCACGCATTCCAGCAATGAATCATGTGCCATCAAGAAAACATCTTGACAGTACTACAACACAACACTATGGACAGTGACAACTCTCTACATCCTGAAAGCGTGGACATAGTCGGAAAATACTACGCATGAAGGACCCGATAGGTTGACATACCTAGGAGAAAATTAGGGATAAAAATGAAAAAAAAATATGTATACCCGACAAGTCGAAAACCTGAAAAGGCGACTTGGGTAAAAAGGTATCCTGGTGGACTAAAAACCCGAAAGGGCAGTCTAGGAAAAAGTTAGGGATTTAAAATGTACGACTATGTCCCGTCACCTGTCTATCAGTGGAAGACGTATACCTTGATCATCATTCATCAAGAGCACCAACTTTCAGATACACTCCAGATACAGATGTCATTCTGATACTCATTCAGATTCATCTTTCAGATATCGTTTAGATACGCTCCAGATACGGATGCCATTTTGATACTCATTCAGATCCAGCTTTCCGATACAGTTCAGATACGCTCCAGATACGGATGCCATTCTGATACTCATTCAGATTCAGCTTTCAGATATAGTTCAGACGTGCTCCAGATATAGATTCCATTCTGATACTCATTCAGATTCAGCTTTCAGATACAGTTCAGATACGCTCCAGATACAGATGCCATTCTGATACTCATTCAGATTTAGCTTTCAAATACAGTTCAGATATGCTCTAGATACAGGTGCCATTCTGATACTCATTCAGATTCAACTTTCAGATACAATTCAGATACACTCCAGATACAGTTGCCATTCTGACACTCATTCAATACATGTTTCAGATACAGTTCAGATACGATTCAGAGACGGATGCCATTTTGACACTCATTTAACACATGTTTCAAATACAGTTCAGATACGATCCAGAGACGGATTCTGACACTCATTCGACACATGTTTCAGATAAAGTTCAGATACAATCCAGAGACGGATGTTATTCTGACACTCATTCAACACGTGTTTCAAGTACAGTCTAGATACAATCAAGAGACGGATGTCATCCTAACACTCATTAAACATATGTTCAAGTATAATCACGACATAGATCCATCCATAAAATCTCCGCATGTACTTTTTCCAGCATGGTACAAGGGGCAGAGACAGTTGGAAGCAAAGTCACTATCACATACAAGCCAGTGATACCTATATTCCCCACAGAGCCGAGACAACCAAAGTCCGACCTTCGCATCCCCAAGCAGGAATTCCTTCCCCAGCAGGTTCCTTCAGAAAGCTGATGTCTGTATTCCCCAGCCGAGCTTTATAATCATAAACAATTTATAAAGTTTTCTCCCGAGCAGAGTTTATTTCTCCGACAGCGGAAGCTCAATCTCTAACAGAGCTCTTCTCTCCAGCAATGGAAGTTCACCCCCAGCTGAGTTTATTTCTCCAAATCAGCAGATCTTCCAACAGAGTATCTCTCTTCCCCACAGAGTCATTCCCCCGCAGGGTTATCCTCAGACAAAGTCTCTTCCGACAGAATATTCTCAAGCAGAATGGATGTTAATCTCCAGCTAATCATCTTCGGTCACTATCCTCAGCAGGAACGAAGAACTCAACTCCTTATACTCTCCAGCAGCAGTCCAGGATTTATTCTCCCTAGCCAGAGAACATCACAAGAACATTTCATATCCATACATCATGGCATGCACATATGCATTATACAACACAATCTCATTTATTTTGAGAACATCATTACTCAATGCATTTTATACATCATGACATTACATACGACTAACTCTTTACCTTTCAGGGAAAGATGCAATCAAGTTCTCACGAGTTCTCTCTGGTTCAGTCAAACCGACACTAAGGTTTCTATTCCAGTTGAAGATATTCCAACATTTTTTCTGGTTCAATCAAACCGACACTAAGGTTTCTATTCTAGTTGAAGATGTTAAGACTTTCGTCCGGGTCATCCGAATCGCCACTAAGATTCCCCTGATTTCTATGTCAGTAAAAGTTAATCCGAGACCTCTCCCGGGATCATTCAAATTGATACTAAGATTTCTCTCCCAGTTGAAGTTATCACAAGTTTTCCCTGGTTCAGTTGAATCGATACTAAGATTTCTATTCTAGTTCAAGCTATGAAGCCCAGAAATCGACCGGATAACAGCTTAATTCCCCCACCATACTGTGAAGCCTGGAAATTAACCGGATAACAGTATAAGAGACTATGAAGCCTGGACCCGACCAGATAGTGGTATATCTTAGATTCAAGCTGTGAAGCCTGGAAATCGACCGGATAATATCTTGATTTCTCCAAAATACTATGAAGCCTGGAATCGACTAGATAGTGGTATAAGACACCGTGAAGCCTGGTGCATGACCAGATAATGGTATAAGACAATGTGAAGACTGGAGCACGACCAGATAACGACAAGAGACACCGTGAAACTTGGAAATCGACCAGATAACAGTATGCGGTACTGCGAAGCTAGGAATCCGACCAAATAGCAGTTTACTCGACCAATTACTATGAAGCCCGAAAATCGACCGGATATTAGTATGCCTTAAATTCAAGTTGAAACCCGAATGTGACCGGATAACCACTTAATTTCTTCTGAATCCTGGAACACAACCAGATAAGAATTGAGAGATTGCAAAGCCTGGATTATGACCAGATAGCAAGTTTAAATCTCATCTCCCCAGTAAGTCACTGTGAAACCTGGAGCACGACCAGATAACAGTTAATCTTATTATCCTCAGCAAATTGCTGTAAATCCTGGACCACAACCAGATAGCAGTTCACTTTCACCTCCTCGATTAAGAGATGATTCCCCAGTAGAGTAACAGACAACTGAAGCTCCTAAAATTCTATTTCTCCCAGGACATAGACCAACATTCCTCGGCAGATCCCTCCTCGACGACAGGAACATGAATTCTCATTGAAGGAATATCTCATAAAATCAACATTCTTCTGGATGGCATCTTTAAGCCCATCTCCGACGACTCTCCGTCATCATCCTGGATGACATCTTTAAGCCCATCTTCGACGATCTTCCATCATATTTTCCAAATGGCATCTGTAAGCCCATTCCCGATACTACCTACACAGTCCAGCACCATCTCAGACGAGTGCAAATTTCTGGGCATTTAGTGTTCAATCATCTTCTACCTTTAAACTACGAAAGGAAGACAACCAATCTACATCCTCAGGTTTAACAAGATTGAACAGGGGAAGTTGTTGTACCCCAAAATTTTCCCTCTCATTTTACTCAACATATGCCTATTGAGGTCCTCAACTTGCTCAAGGATGCCCAAGAGTTGATCAGACAAACTCCCTCCTAAGGCAATGTACCTCAAATTAGGGTTTCCATTTTCATCAGGGTGGGAGAGATCCAAAGGTCCCAGATGCCCTCCATGGTCCTAATATGTTCTCAAGATCATCCATGTCAAGTTTCATGCCTTGCACAAGAAGTTTGCTCAGTCAATTGCCCAGATGCCTGAAAATTAACTGTACTAGGTCAAAAGTCAACTATGGCCCACATACAGTCAAACTTCAAGATTTTTGGTCAACATGAACATTTTGAAGTGATATCCATCATTTTTATCAAGGGTTGATCATGATTCCTTAAGGAATGCCCCAAATTCATCAAAACCCAAAAGTTGTTAAATTAGGGTTTCTTAGGAAAAGTCAACCAAACTTTGACCAAGCGTAACTTCTTCATACTTTATCAAAAATTTTCCATCCAAGGCTCATTTTGAATATGATGCAATTCCCTATAATTAATAGTCATCCCCAAAGTTCAAAATATGCACTCATCAAAAGATATGAATTTCTACATTATAGGTCCTTTTGAAAAGTCAACAAAAACACTTTTTGGGTCAAAGCTTCTTACATGAACATGGAAGACCCAATTGAGATGAAACCAAAAAGGTTATTTAGGGGATATCCCCTAAATTTTTGGAAATGTGCATGAAGTCAACATTGATCAAAATGACTTTTTTTTTCAAATGGGACCATGTTTTCTTGTTTGAAACTTGTTCCTAAGATGGCCCACGACCCTTGAGCTTATCCACCTATTATTTTATTATTTTTATTATTTTTATTATTTATTTTGATTTTTTTATCCATTTAAATCAAAATAAATCAATTTAAATAGTAGAATAATCAAATAAAATCAAAGATTTGATTTTATGAGCATATTATGAGTCCATGAACAGCTAGAAAATCAAAAAAATCATGCAAGAGATAATTGATTGGAAAAGATCTTAATTTGGTCTATTTTGGAAACAGATTATACAAGGCAAAGAATAAAATCAAATCTCCATAATTTGCAAAGATATGATCAGTTTTTGTTGACCTAAATCATTCTATGATATATACACAACATTTCCAAAGCATAAAAATGGTTCTTGGTCGTGAAAACAAAGTAGTCAACTTCAAATTTTTGTCAAAAAAAGTGTTGGTCACATATTCCTCTATAGTCTGATTCAAGCGATTCCAAGGCCAACAATCCGTTCCTGGACATTTTCTGAAGCCATTCCAATCATCCTCAAGCCTTAAAACCTTCATAAATCACGCCTCATAGTGCCACGATTTGCATCTTTTTTCAAGATTCATTTTCAATAATTTATCCATCATAAACATATTTTGATCATATATCCATGCTTGCTATCATATTTACAATGTTTTTGATTGGTTTGATTGAAGTTTAAGTGCAGGAATGGCACGATGCCATTGTTAGGGTTTTGAGGTCCCAAATTAGGAAATCCATATAGAGGCAAAATTGGACAAAATCAGGGGTAATATCATGCTTAGAAGATGGTTTGAATTTATTCTACTTGTGCTGCATTTTTGAATTTTACAGGTTATGACTACGAACAAAATCCGTCACTATAGCTTTTAGTGACGGAAACGACTGTAGGTAAAAGTGTGGCCAAAAACAACAGTTATGGGGAAGAAGACAATTAGGTGGCAGAATCTCATTGGGTGATTTGAATCACGCGCGCGTTTGTAAAAGACCACTTTATTTCCTTTATATTTTATTTATGTTATTATATTTACAACTAACCATCCAGTCATTGGATTCATCATCAATCCATATCCAACGCTCAAGTCATACCATGGACCGTCAGAAAGAGCATCACACTGGATCTAGCGCGTTGACTGGGCTGAGCAAGGAATGTGCCTAACAAATTCAGTACTACACCCCCTGAATTGCTCAACAATACAAGCTCAATTTCTTTTCTTTTTTTATTTTATTTCCTTTATTTTAATTATTTGATTAATTATTTCCTTTTACAAAAATAACACAAAAAAATCATTTTTTTATTTAATCATAAAATCAAGAAAACCACAAAAATGTATAATTAGGTTTTTTTATTAAAATTAGTTTTTTTTTGGAAAATAATTAATTTAATGATATTGACTTGATTATTTTCATAATTAAAATTAATTAGACAAATTAGGTTTAATTCACAAATATTTAATTTTCTCAATAAAATACCAAAAAATATTTTTCTTTAATTAATTAGATTTAGGTTAAGATTTCAAATATTTTTCTCAATAATAAAATACAAAAAAATATTTTCTCTTTAATTGATTAGATTTTAGAATTTAAACTTTGATTCCCGTACTTAATTCTCGTGCGCAATATTTTATTTTCCAATTATTGTATTTGCTTCGGGTTTGTAATAGTTTTTAATTAGAGTTTACCGCATATTATTTACTATTTAATCCCCGGTGTTTGGTCATGTAACCCCCTCCTCAAAGCCTTGTAATAGCGTAGATTTACTTTTTCGCTTTTAATTTCCGCAACTATGAACTGTCTAGATGTATGGATAATAGGCTTGCATGCAAAAGAAAAATAAAATTAAAATAGTAGATCACCTTAATTGTGCAAAGATTAAATAACTGAAATCAAACATTGCTTCACACTTGCACCCTTAGGGTATGCCTCACTTGGTTGCCTCGGAAAACAATGGTAATGTCCCTCGAACGTAGGGATACGTTAACAAAAGACCCTCAATCTAAAAGTCATCATAAAGATCATAGTCCCTTAACGTCCCTCGAGTTGCCTACAAGAAATGATCTTGTCCCTTGATGTTGCCTACGAATATATGATGATAGTCCCTTCGAAATGCTAAGGTATCCTTACATGTTGCCTTCAATGACCATTACGTCCCTTTCAATAGTCCCACAAACATCCAACGACTAGGGTTACCTACTCACTAATTGTAGGATAACACGGTCTAAAGGATAGGAGGAAACAAACAGACTTTTTTCGAGTAGGTACATAACTGTTAGGTACTTGCTCAAAATAAACAAACTTTTTCACACCAAACACTTTTCAGACAAAGTTTTCAAAAACAACTTCGTAACACTCTTGAGGGCAGAAACAAGGGTTAAAATAAAGTAAAACAAAACTTTTAAAAAACACAAACACACAAGCAATTTTCAAAAATGAGCAAGTACCTAAGAGCCCGTGGAAAAATATAGATAGAAAGGGTGCTAACACCTTCCCTTTCTATAATCTACCCCCCGTACTCAAAATATTCTCGAAAAAAGGTTTTTCTGTTCTTTTTCCTTTTCCTGATTGGATAAAATAAAAGTTGGTGGTGACTCTTCCTTTTCCTGAAGGGGTGAGGTATCTAAATAATATCATAAAACTTATGATAAATAATATGTTAGATTAGCTCATATAATAACACCACTTCACATCTCATAAACAACAATAATCGCAACATAATACCAACAATATACACACTTACAGCTTCTTCATGCGGTCATAAAATGTGACTCAATACTATGCAAATGCATGTGATACCATTGGAGCAGAACTCCCATCTCAAAATAATTGCCAATAAATAGAGGCATCAACAAGGCATAAGCCTTCATCTTAATATTCGCCAATACAAGCCATCTTAACGAGCAACATCTCCATCTTGAAATGCAATGTAAGCGACACAATCATGAATGTAGTAACCACAACCATAATTAATAACATCTCAACACAACATCATCGTTGGCCAGAAGCCTACATCTTAATAGCTGCCAATTATTAGAGGTATCTCGACATCATTCATCAACATCATTCATCGCATAATTCATCAACATAATTTCATCAACATATTTTCATCAACATAATTTCATCAACATATTTTCATCAACATAATTTTATTAACAACTCAGCCATAACAATAATACAACAACAAATCAACAATCTCTCAACATTGGCCATAGGCCTACAACACGAAAATGCCTATATTTAGTTAATCATCTAAGGCTTATCTCTAATTACCAACTTCTACATATTATTATTTTGTAATACTACATCATTATCATTATTAATCTTACTGTTATGAACCATACAATAATCTATAATCATCTTGTCCTCATCGTACTTCACAAAATCATCATAGCGATTAACACGGGAAGCTAACTCTAATCATAATTTGGGTTGCTAGGATTATTCTCCTTATCCTTCATTTTAATCCTTAAGAATAAAGTTCATCGTGTTATCTATTCAACGCTTCAAACGACACCTCAAACGGAGTCCGAAAACTCAAGTTACAGCCTTTAGAAACGAATCTGCCAAAAATCAAACTACATGAGTCGATGCATAATGTTTTGAGTCGACACGTACTGGGTTAAAATCCTACATGAGTCAACGTGCAATCCTCTTGTATCAACTTATACTGAGTCTGCAACACTGCATGTATCGATGCATAGTCCTATGTATCGACTCATCCTGAGTCCAAAAACCTGCATGTATCGACGCATGGCTCTTGAGGTCGACTCATACTGTTATGTCATGAATATCTTCCGCGATTTCATTGTGTTTTCACCTCTATTTCCATGCCTTAGGCCCTAAAAACATCCTCTAATCATAGGTAATCATCACTTATAATAATCCTATATTTCTACATCAATTATACAACATTAGGGCAGCATTATTCATCTCTAAATCAATCATAAACAAAACAACTTTTCACATCTAATCCCACATACTACTCATCATAAACCTTATTATAGAGTCAGAACCCCATCCTTACCTTGGATTGAAGGTTGCTCTATAACTTTTCCGATTGATTTCCGTTCTGGCTCTTTTCCTTCTTTTATGCAACTTTCACATTCTCTTCCAACCCTTATTTCTTTCTCTTCTTACTGCTTCTTCCTTTTTCCTTATTATTTCTCAATAACTAATATAATAACCATATAATTCTCATTATGTATTAATGGGCTTAAAACTCCCACACCCTCTTTCTACTACTTCTAGTCCTTAAAATAAGCTCACATCAAATAATATTATTATTCTAATATTATTCCACAACTTAATATAATAAATAAATCCAATAACAACAATACATCAACTATCATCATAACCTAACTTCACAAATAATCTAAAAATAATTTAATTAAATAATTAATTAAATTACGGGCATTACAGCAGTGACAAATCTCCCCAAAATCCTTCTCATAGGATGACTCCCTGCCAGAGTTTAATCTCTGAAAACCTTTTCCCCAGCTGAGTCGACCTCAAGAATCCTCTATGATTTTTTCCAGTGAAGTCGCCACCTCTCTAACAGACTGGCAATAGGGTTTATTTCCCCAACAAACGACAGGATTCCCCAACTTGAGTTTGCCTCTCCGACTACTATAAATTAGAGGACCATAACTCCTCTTCCCCAGTAGACTCTTCTACAATCCCCAGCAAGTTACTATGAAGCCTGGACCCGACCAGATATCAGTTCAACTTCGCCCATCAAGAGATGACTCCCTAGTAGAGCAACAGACAATGGAGATTGTTGAACACTTTTCCCCAAATAGGAATCAACACTCTCCATAGAGTTTTCAATATTCCTCAGCCGAGTTCTCCTCAAACAATAAAACATGAATCCTCGGTGGAAACATTCTAAGAAAAGTTGAAAGACACACCTACTCTTCAACAACAGGCCGGGATTTAATGACTCCCCAGCATTTGTCAAGGATTTATTTTCCCAGACAAAGATACACTTCAATAAAATTTCACGTTTCATACATCCTATTTACATACATGACAAGTGCATACGACACAATCTCATTTATTTTGAGAACATCATTGCACCATGCATTTCATACATCATGACATTGCGTGCAGCTACAGTTTTACCTTTTCAGGGAAAGGTCAATCAACAAATGGCTACTGTAAAAAATCTTCAAAATGTCAGAGATTAATACCTGAAACCATCCAGGACAACTATCTCAACGACCAACAATTTTCGACAATTCCAGATTAATAACTATAACAAGCCAGGAAAACTATCTTTCTTTTCGAGGTCAGGGATTAATACATGTAACAAGTCAGGGCAATTATCTACACGACCAACTGAAGCAACCCTACCCAGGTTCCTTCTCATTTACCAGATGAAGTTTTACACGGACTCATCATAAAGCAACCCTACACAGGTTCCTTTTCTCATTATCTAGATGAAGTTTTACACGAACTCATCATAAAGCAACCCTACACAGGTTCCTTTTCTCATTCTCAAGAAAAAGTTTTACACGGACTCATCATGAAGTAACCCTACCCAGGTTCCTTATCATACATTTCCAGATGAAGTTTTACACGGACTCATCATGAAGTAATCCTACACAGGTTCCTTCTCTTTCCAAGATGAAGTTTTACACGGACTCATCATGAAGCAACCCTACCCAAGTTCCTTCTCATACATTTCCAGATGAAGTTTTACACGGACTCATCATAAAGTAAACCTACACATGTTCCTTTTCTCATTCTCAAGATGAAGTTTTACAGGAACTCATCATAAAGCAAACCTACACAAATTCCTTTTCTCATTCTCAAGATGAAGTTTTACACAGACTCATCCTAAAGCAACCCTACACAGGTTCCTCCTCTTTCTGGATGAAATTTTATACGGACTCATCCTAAAGCAACCCTACCCAGGTTCTTTCTCTTAAATTCCAAGATGAAGTTTTACACCGACTCATCATGAAGTAACCCTACATAGGTTCCTTCTCTTTCTAAGATAAAGTTTCATATGGATTCATCCTGAAGCAGCCCTACCCACGTTTCCCTCTCATATGTCTCCTAAAAAACAACCCTACACCGTCCCGTCACAAATAAAGACCTCCTCTGGTTAGATTTATTTCTTCCAGTTAATGACAGGAAATCAAAGACCTCTGCTGGTTCAGTTTAAATATCTCAACGGTTTATCCTGATTCTTTCTGGTAGACATTTCCTCTGGTTCAGATAAATCGCTCCAAAGATTTATTCTGATTCTTCCCCAATTGAAGTCAGAATTTAGACCTAGTCTAATTTCTGTTAACAATCACTTTGGATGGTGTTGCACCCCAAAATTTGCCCTCCCATATTCTTCAAGAAATTGCCAAGTCAAGCTGCAAAATTCCCCAAGGGTTGCACAGTGCAAGGGTCTCCTATACAGTCAAAACTAGGGTTTGTGTTCTGATCAAGAAAATGAAGTTTTCAAAGGCCCAATCAAGTCTCATATGCCTACAAATATGGTCAAGTATCCTCATATCAAGTTTCAAGACATTCAGCTCAAGATTGCACAGTCAAAACCCTAAATTGCACTACAGTCAACTGTAGGGGCAAAATGGTCATTTGACAGTCAAAAGTTCAAATTTTTGGTCAACATATCATTTTGAAGCCACAAACATCATTTGATCAATGCTTGATCATGATTCTCAAAATTTGGCTCAGAAATCATCAAAGATGCAAAAGTTTCCTTATTTGGACAGTTGAAAAAGTCAACTGAAATTGACCAGGGCATAACTTTCACATGGATTACCAGAAAAATCCCATCCAAAGCTCATTTTTAAGATAAAGACATTTCCTACAACTCATCTTCATACTTCAAGTCCAAGAAATGCTCTCACAAAAAGTTATCAATTTCAACATTATAGGTCATTTTCAAAAGTCAACAAAAAGGGACTTTAAGTCAAAGGCCATAACTTGATATTGGTAAATCAAAATGACATGGGACCAAAGACATTGGTTAGAGGACTCAAATACCTTTCCAAAAAGTCCAACAACATGAGAAAAGATTAAAAATTGAGCAAGTTATGCCTTGTGGAAGTTGGGAAATTTTTGGATATTTTGAAAAGTCAACACTACTTCAAATGACCTAAAATTGCTAATGGGCCCATTTTTCTTCCATGATTCATCATTCTAAGCATGTGCACGACCACTTGGCCCAAAGGGAAGTATTTTCTCATTTTTTATTTATTTATTTGAATTATTATTTATATTAATTCATTTAAATCATTCAAATATGTGAAAAAATATATAACTTGACCTAATAAATCTTTTCATGCATATTTTGCCTTCAATATTTCGTGCATAGGTCAATAGGGAAAGATTTGGTTTGATTTGAGCATAATTGATACAAAAGCACATGGAAAAGATTGAAAACATAATGGTGAAAAATCAAATATTGAAAACCATGATTGCAAGAGATTTTTATCAATTTTCTTAACCTAATTGATTCACTACAAATGCTTGAACACAACCCTAATGCCCATAGACTCTCAGCTGCGCAAGAAAGGCCATTACAAACTTGAAATTTTCTCCATAAAACTCAATTCTGAAAACATTGTTACAGGTCGATTCAAAGCATAATATTGGTTTCAATAGCTTCCTTGAAGGTCCCTGATCAGATTCCAATCACAAACTTCCACTCAAACGCCAAGAATCGGTACCTAGGACTCAAACTGTTTCAGAAAAATTGCAGAATCGTGCATCATAATTCACGCATCTTTTGCATTTTTTATTTATGGATTCATGTTCATTATGATGTTTTGAAGCTAACCAATGCCTTTAATTTGATTATTACGCTGTATATGAGATTTCACCATGCTTGGCTTTTAGGGTTTACAGAGCTTGAAATTGGGGCTTTTCACCCAAGGACAAATTAAGACTCCCGACCACCACCATTCAATTTAGCAAGCTTGGACGAAGAAGAATCCATAGTCGCGATTAATTTATGAGTTACATAGGCCTAATCGCTATTTTTTGGTAGCATGCCTAAGAGAACGTCCAAAAAAACCGTTGCCTCATATTTTATGATACAGGGATGGTGAAGACGATGATGTGGTGGCAACCGGTGATACGCTGTTTTGAATTTCGCGCGTTTTCAATCCATTAACGCGTTGCTTCTTTTTATATTATTTATTTGTTTGTATATTAATTGAATGCGCACGTAGCTCAGCTGGCAAGCAGGATTGGTGGTGAAGGTACATGACCTGGGTTCGATCCCCAGGTCTTACATATTTCAATATTATTTTTCCCTAACAAATCCTATGCAGCGCCTACGTTGAGGACTATCATGTTTCTTCATCATCTAAGCGTACACGCGTCTAACGAATCCAAATCAAAGGCTAGAATTGATGAATACCATGAGGATGAGTCAACCGTCCCACACGCGCGCACCAAAGTCAACAAGGCCATGATGCAAATGGGCCTGAATTGCTAAGGCCATACCTCACAATTTGGGACTTCCACCCCCCTGGTTTGCAATTTTCATTATATTTTATTTTTCAATTATTGTTTTATCTTATTTATTTGTTTTCATTTAATTAATTATTTTTACCAAAATATAAAAATGCCTGAAAATCAAAAAAGGACAAAAAAATATAATAAATACTTTATATTAATTATTTTCATAAACAAATTGCATGTAAATAAATTTAACCTTAAATTAGGGTTTTCATATTAATTCTTTTTCATAAAAAATCTAAAAAATGTAGAACTAGGTTTAATTGATAATTTTTACTCCTTTTAATTTTTTTCTTTCCCATAATATTATTTATTTATTTATTTTTATAATTAAATTGTACATAAAAAATTTTAGGTTTAATTTAGGTTTCAATTTAATATTTTCACCATAAATTTAAAAGCCATTAGAATTAGGGTTTGCATTCAATGTTAATTTTCATTAATTCTTTTTTTCTATTAAATCTTAAAACACTAAAAAACACCAAAAACAAATTCTTGCTTTCTTTTAATTTTAATTTTAATTCCTCGTTAACGTTAATTTTTTTGCAAAAGGGTCCAACGCCCTCCTTTCGACTTAATTGTTTAATTTCGCATATTTATTTTATTTCGCTCAAATAATTATGTACCTCTCCCAAAGCTTTGTAACATTTACTTCTCGCACTTTTCAATTTCTTTATTTACTTTATTTCTTTATTTTATGTCAAATCGGGTCCTGGATTAAATTTGGCGATGTGGACCCGCGCCTTTTGTAATAGCTTAGAATTTTTACCTTCTCGCAATCTTTAACTGTTAATCAAGGCATGAAAGAATGTATGGATTAAAATAAAAACAAGCGTAGAACACCTATGACATGACAAGACAAATTATCTGAAAACGACACACAAATCACACACCACCCCTAGGGTACGCCTCACTGTTGCCTTGCCTCGAAAGGTGATCGTCGAGTAGAGGATGTCTTAGTAAGTCCTCATGATCCGGGAACCTGGCATGAGGGTAGCTTCTAAGGTGTCTTCCTATTGCTCTGGTGATCACCATGTCCCGAACCTCGAATTGACCCGAACACCTCCAACGGTGGTGCTACCTACCTCTCAATGGTGGGATGGCACTACTTAAAAGACATTTACACAGACGAATTCCTTAGGGTAGGTAGGTTCTCGTAGATACTTGCTCTAAATTTCAAAGCAAACAAAAATCTTTTCACACCGACACTTTTCAAAAGCTTTCAAAGCAATTTTTCAAACACTCTGACACAAGAGTCGAACTGAAATTTTCAAAGAAACTTTTTAAACCCACAATTGAAAAGCAAACAAACCATTTTTGAAAACACAATGAGCAAGTATCTAAGAGCCCATGGATAACCATGGATAGAAAGGGTGCTAACACCTTCCCTTTCTATAATCTACCTCCCGAACCGAGAGCAATCTCTTTAAGGAATTTTTCTGTGCTTTTGTCCTTTCCATTTGGAGAAAATAAAAGACGGTGGCGACTCTTGCTTCCGCGACATTTCGCGAACCAGTGTTAAACAGTCAGTTCCAGATCCACCGATCACAGAACTGGCGACTCTGCTGGGGACCAAACTTAAAGTGAGGTGTACCTTAGGGTAGTTCATAACTGTGTTTTCAATTGTATTGACTTGCTTGCTTTATTATTGTGGGACTGTTTTGGGAGTTCTATAGATCCTAACCCGGATCTGGGGGATACCTTCTTAGAAAGTAGCAACAAGGCTGTGAGGGAACTGTGCGGGGTATACCGACATGGTTGAAACAGTTTGCTACGTTGATGTGGCACTTTGGTGTGTACCGGTAACCCTTGAGTTCAGTCAAGGAGAGTACGGGGCCTCCGCATGGTGTCGTGAAGCATCAACAGACCTTAGGAACCTTAATTGAACTATCTTGGCCTCTTTAGGGTAGTGAGATAACTGACTTTGGTGCAGTCCGAGGTTGGTTGATACTCGATACTACACCCAATTGAGGGTTGCTTTCCTGGAATATTTCGGTCGCCAGTTCAGTGGCTAAATCGAAACGATGAACAATGAAAGCAATCCCGTGATATTGGGACCCTTAGAACCCGGTTACTTTGATAGGACAGGTTGAACCCACCAACTTCAAGAGGGTAGTACCTAGACCTCATGCTGGCCTAAACTCTAAGGGCTTCTCTTGTGTGACTTGCGTGCCTTCGTACTTGACTATCTGCATGCTTGTTACCTGACACTTGTTTCTTGCAGGTTTTGTTTATAGTCCTTAATTGGGACTCATAACAGGGTACTAACTACTTGCAGGTTCTGTTTATAGTCCTTAATTAGGACTCATGACAGGTTTCACTTAAGTTTCTTGCAGGTTTTGGTTTGCAGTCCTTAATTGGGACTCATAACAGGGTTACCTACATTACCCCATGCATAGCATAACATCATACCATTGCATACATCCTAACCCATTTCAAGGATCTCAAGGGCTTGTGATGCAGGTCATGATGAATCAAACATCTAGCAAGGGGCAAAGAGGATTTATTTTCCTCTAGCCAAAGTTGTCAGAGGCTATGACCCACTTGATATGGTGAGCTTTGACTCCTGAAGAAGGTTCCCCTAGCCAAGGTTGTTCGGAAAGCAAAATAAGGTTGATGACTTGAGTCAGAGGCTATGACCCACTGGATATGGTGAGCCTTTGACCCTTGAAAAGGGACTCTCAACAAATACGAAGTCCTTTCAATCAAGCTACCGGATCCAGATGCTAACCAATTTTCTTGTTTACCCCGCGAGGTCCTTGAAAACATTGCATGCATGTCATACACATCATTACATAACAGGTATCTTTGTTGCAGGTCACTTACCTTTCCCGCTGTTTATTTCAGCAATGGCCTTCCAACCAGATAACCAGGACTGTCTTGCTCAAGAGGCTCGGTTCGGGGAAATCCTCCTGAATCTATCCAAGGGGCAGGAGGAGCTAAGGACACTTCTCATGGAGACCTTTGTTAGAAACAGTGCTGAGGGTGAAAGGCTGAAACACCTACAAGCTGAGGTGGATGCATTGAAAGCCCAGATGCTGGGGCAGGTGACTGCTATTCAAGGGTTAGCTCAAAGACAAGACGAGCTCTGGTTTCTCGTCAACCAACTGCTTCATGGTAACCAGCTGGGGCAAAAGTCTAAGGGTAAAAAGCCAGTCATCGTTCAACCACCTTTGAGACAAGGAGGTAAGGGAAGAGCTCCCCAAACGGCTCCAGTGTCACAAATTCAACATCACAACCAACAAAAGAGCGAGAGAAGGCAGTTCACTCGGCTCAGCATGACCTTATCCCAGATATTGCCACAGTTGCTGGAGACCAAGCTGGTAACTCTAAAAGAGGCTCCGAAGTTTCAAAATACAACGTCACCAAAGTATGACCCCAATGCTCGCTGCGCTTATCATTCTGATAGCCCGGGGCATGCTACAGAGGATTGTTGGGCTTTGAAGAATAAGATTCAGGACCTGGTTGATGAAGGAGCACTGGAATTCACACAAGATGGTCAGGCTGAATTTTTCTACCATCCCTGCAAGACTCACCATTTGAAGTGACAAATCCTGAGACAGGAAAACTTTTGTTCATTCGAATGTTCAAGTTGTGTCGTGCTTTGATTGTTCAAACATCTACTCATGTTAAACATTGTTATTTCATTAATGCATCGCATATGTCTGTTTTGAAACAATATATTCGTATTCACTAAATGCAAATTATCTTCATATTTTTCTGATGTCAACTCTCGATTAATAATTCTAAGCCTCTTGAGGGAGGATGACGAAAACGATACCATAATCCACAGTATGCTTTTGAACAGACCCCGCTGATGAGGTACAGGCATTGTTTCAATCCCTAAACACTGGAGTTATAAGGATGATAATCCCTCGTCAACCCCTCTGAGCCAAAGAAGTAGGAGTTTTTCTTTTCGAAATTTAAAACCCTTTATCATAACCTGGGGCAGGGTAGTTCTCTCAGTTGATCCAAGTGCATAACAAATGGCACCAAAGGAGTCCTTACAAAACCAAGAAATACAGTGATGGTCCTAAATAATCAATAAAGAAAGGTAGTCATTATCTCAAAAAATGAAAAACCCATTAAGTCAAAACCCATGAAGGAGACTTACAAAACTGGGGCATCCCGCTGACTGTAATTCCAAAAAAGGAAACAGTTCAGGCAAAAAAAGAAAGGGATAACAAAAATCAAGAAAGAGGTCTCACAAACCCTCAACCAAAGCAAAAATGACTGCCTATTCAAAAGAAACCATCAACATCTGAACCATTATTGGAATATCAAAGCAAAGACTCAAGCAAGGTCTAACGTATGATCAACTGAGTTTAGGTTTGGAGAACATCACGAAGAGCGGGTGGGTACAAATAATTTGAGCCCTTATCCTTTGTTTCTTAAACCGTGAACCAGGCCACGTTATAACCCTCAAAAGTCCTAGCTGAAGCATGGGTTAGCTCGAAAGCATACTGTGACGAAAGGTATCCTGACTCCTTAAGGCCTACGGTAAATACGGGTTGACATCATGTTTTACAAACATTCACTTGTTTTATGAAAAAAAAGAATGCATTTTCAAAATCTTCGAAACAGACATAAGCTTTGCATTTTTAACATAATTTTGTTTGCATATGACTTCTTGTTTGAACAGCATATAAATTCGCATGACGAAAGTCTAATGAACAAGAGTATCTCCAATCAAGGGGCACGGCATGATCATGGTCTACCATCTGGGGCAGTTAAGTCAAGATCCAGAGAATCTCTCAAAAGGCCAAAAAGTCTAGGGCAAATCTCTGCCTGAGTCACTTGGGGCACTCCAGCGACGAATCTTGCACGATCAGACACCTTCTGGTAACATGGCAATACAGGCAGCCAGGGGCACCTACCTGCATTCTAAGAGCGTGGACATAGTCGAAAAATACTACGCAAAATCAAAGACCCGCTAGGTTGACATACCTAGGCAAAAATAAGGGCTTCCCGGCGAACCAAAAGGGTTCGGGCAAAATGAAGGGATGAAATGAAAAATATGTACACCCGGCAAGTCGAAAACCTGAAAAGGCGGCTTGGGCAAAAATGGGTATCCCGGTGGACTGAAAACCCGAAGGGGCGGTCCAGGCAAAAGTTAGGGATCAAAAGCGTACGATTATGTCCCAGCATCTTGTCACTCGCCTACCAAAAGAAGATTTGTCAATCGGCAATCACCGAGCACCTCCACAGGTAACATTGGAAACAGGGGCAATAAAGAGTTGTCTGAGCAATCTAATTGTTCTGTCCTCCAAGGTACCAAGATAGGTTCAACTAAAGAAGATAACCAATACATTTCAATACTTCCCCAGGAGAGTCCAATCTGATTCCCCAGGAAAGTTGGAATCCATCTCCCCAAGCAGTAAGCTTATCCCCAGTAGATTCTGGAAGCTTATCCCTCGCAGCGCACGAACGCGTCATCCGGCTTTATTCAAAGAGTTATTTCCTTACTAGGATATAACTGGGTTATCCTCAGCCAAAAGCCACGGAAAGATCGTCGTCGACACAGTCTTCTTACCCCAGCGAAGTCCATCAACACTTCCAACAACAAGGATATCCTCAGCAAGTTATCATCAACAATTCAGCAAAGCATCTCTATCCCCACAGAGTATTGCTTCCCAGCATGATCACTAGAGTATCTTTTCTCCCCGCAGAATCTTCCATTTGCCAAGATTATTCCCCAACGGAGTCATCTTCTCCTATCGGTATTCTTGCAACTATCATCCCCAGCGGAGGCGAAAATCTATTCTTCAACCGCAGCCCAGGAGTGACTTCCCGGCACTCGTCAAGGATTTACTTTCCTAGACGGAAACATACATTCATAAAACATCACATCTTCATACATTATAACATGCATATGCATCATACTACACGAATCTCATTAATTTTGAAGACATACAGTTCATGCATCATGATTTTGCATACAATTATGTTTTACCTTTCAGGAAAGGTCAATACAAAGATGACTATTATCAACTATCGCAATTCTCTCTAGATATAGTTTCAGATGTAAACCAGATATGGCGACGTTCTGATACTGCTTCCAGATATCCTTCTAGATATAGTTTCAGATATGACCCAGATATGGCGACGTTCTGATGCTGCTTCCAGAGTTCCTTCTAGATATAGTTTCAGATATGACCCAGAGATGGTGACGTTCTGATACTGCTTCCAGATTTCCTTCTAGATATAGTTTCAGATGTAACCCAGAGATGGTGACGTTCTGATACTGCTTCCAGATTTCCTTCCAGATATAGTTTCAGATATGACCCAGATATGGTGATGTTCTGATACTGCTTCCAGAGTTCCTTCTAGATATAGTTTCAGATGTAAACCAGATATGGCGACGTTCTGATACTGCTTCCAGATTTCCTTCTAGATATAGTTTCAGATGTAACCCAGATATGGCGACGTTCTGATACTGCTTCCAGATTTCCTTCTAGATATAGTTTCAGATGTAACCCAAAGATGGTGACGTTCTGATGCTGCTTCCAGATTTCCTTCCAGATATAGTTTCAGATGTAACCCAGAGATGGTGACGTTCTGATGCTGCTTCCAGATTTCCTTCCAGATATAGTTTCAGATGTAAACCAGATATGGTGACGTTCTGATACTGCTTCCAGATTTCCTTCTAGATATAGTTTCAGATGTAACCCAGAGATGGTGACGTTCTGATGTTGCTTCCAGATTTCCTTCCAGATATAGTCCAGATATGAACCAGATATGGCGACGTTCTGACACTTATTCCAGTTAAAAACATTCCAAGACCTTGTCCGGTTCAGTTAAATCGACCCTAAGATTTTCCTGATGCTTATCCAGTCAAAGGCCTTCTCTGGTTCAGTCAGATCGACCCTAAGATCTCCCTGATGCTTATCCAGTTAAAGATATTTCAAGACCTAGACCGGTTCAGTTAAATCGACCCTAAGATTTTCCTGATGCTTATCCAGTCAAAGGCCTTCTCTTGGTTCAGTCAGATCGACCCTAAGATCTCCCTGATGCTTATCCAGTTGAAGATATTTCAAGACCTAGACCGGTTCAGTTAAATCGACCCTAAGATTTTCCTGATGCTTATCCAGTCAAAGGCCTCCTCTGGTTCAGTCAGATCGACCCTAAGATCTCCCTGATTCTTATCCCAGTAGAAGACACCCAAGATTTTTCTCAACGAGCGTTGTTGAAGTTAAAGTCGCCCAAGATTCTCTTGCCATTCGTACTAAGATGGTAACTATCCCTGGTTCATTCATCGTCGTTTGAAGCTCCAGACTCAGCTCCTGTAACCAGTCAGGACACATCTATACCAAGCATCCGAAAACCAGCTCCTGCAACGTGTCAGGTACTCATTTGTTTCTTTTGCAGGTATGCAGGTTCTAGCTAAGGAATCTCCTACGCGATCAACATCCAGATGGCATCTATAAGCCCATCATCCTATCCAGCCATCTCCAAATGGCATCTATAAGCCCATTCCACCATCACTGCTACTATGTGAGCGCAAATTTCTGGGCACTCTAGTGTTCAATCATCTTCCACCCTTGGATTACGAAAGGCACGTCGGCCAATCTGCATCCTCAGGTCTAAGAAGATTGAACAGGGGCAACTGTTGCACCCCAAAATTTGCCCTCCCATATTCTTCAAGAAATTGCCAAGTCAAGCTGCAAAATTCCCCAAGGGTTGCACAGTGCAAGGGTCTCCTATACAGTCAAAACTAGGGTTTGTGTTCTGATCAAGAAAATGAAGTTTTCAAAGGCCCAATCAAGTCTCATATGCCTACAAATATGGTCAAGTATCCTCATATCAAGTTTCAAGACATTCAGCTCAAGATTGCACAGTCAAAACCCTAAATTGCACTACAGTCAACTGTAGGGGCAAAATGGTCATTTGACAGTCAAAAGTTCAAATTTTTGGTCAACATATCATTTTGAAGCCACAAACATCATTTGATCAATGCTTGATCATGATTCTCAAAATTTGGCTCAGAAATCATCAAAGATGCAAAAGTTTCCTTATTTGGACAGCTGAAAAAGTCAACTGAAATTGACCAGGGCATAACTTTCACATGGATTATCAGAAAAATCCCATCCAAAGCTCATTTTTAAGAGAAAGACATTTCCTACAACTCATCTTCATACTTCAAGTCCAAGAAATGCTCTCACAAAAAGTTATCAATTTCAACATTATAGGTCATTTTCAAAAGTCAACAAAAAGGGACTTTAAGTCAAAGGCCATAACTTGAGATTGGTAAATCAAAATGACATGGGACCAAAGGCATTGGTTATAGGACTCAAATACCTTTCCAAAAAGTCAAAGAACATGAGAAAAGATTAAAAATTGAGCAAGTTATGCCTTGTGGAAGTTGGGAAATTTTTGGATATTTTGAAAAGTCAACACTACTTCAAATGACCTAAAAATGCTAATGGGCCCATTTTTCTTCCATGATTCATCATTCTAAGAATGTGCACGACCACTTGGCCCAAAGGGAAGTATTTTCTCATTTTTTATTTATTTATTTGAATTATTATTTATATTAATTCATTTAAATCATTCAAATATGTGAAAAAATATATAACTTGACCTAATAAATCTTTTCATGCATATTTTGCCTTCAATATTTCGTGCATAGGTCAATAGGGAAAGATTTGGTTTGATTTGAGCATAATTGATACAAAAGCACATGGAAAAGATTGAAAACATAATGGTGAAAAATCAAATATTGAAAACCATGATTGCAAGAGATTTTTATCAATTTTCTTAACCTAATTGATTCACTACAAATGCTTGAACACAACCCTAATGCCCATAGACTCTCAGCTGCGCAAGAAAGGCCATTACAAACTTGAAATTTTCTCCATAAAACTCAATTCTGAAAACATTGTTACAGGTCGATTCAAAGCATAATATTGGTTTCAATAGCTTCCTTGAAGGTCCCTGATCAGATTCCAATCACAAACTTCCACTCAAACGCCAAGAATCGGTACCTAGGACTCAAACTGTTTCAGAAAAATTGCAGAATCGTGCATCATAATTCACGCATCTTTTGCATTTTTTATTTATGGATTCATGTTCATTATGATGTTTTGAAGCTAACCAATGCCTTTAATTTGATTATTACGCTGTATATGAGATTTCACCATGCTTGGCTTTTAGGGTTTACAGAGCTTGAAATTGGGGCTTTTCACCCAAGGACAAATTAAGACTCCCGACCACCACCATTCAATTTAGCAAGCTTGGACGAAGAAGAATCCATAGTCGCGATTAATTTATGAGTTACATAGGCCTAATCGCTATTTTTTGGTAGCATGCCTAAGAGAACGTCCAAAAAAACCGTTGCCTCATATTTTATGATACAGGGATGGTGAAGACGATGATGTGGTGGCAACCGGTGATACGCTGTTTTGAATTTCGCGCGTTTTCAATCCATTAACGCGTTGCTTCTTTTTATATTATTTATTTGTTTGTATATTAATTGAATGCGCACGTAGCTCAGCTGGCAAGCAGGATTGGTGGTGAAGGTACATGACCTGGGTTCGATCCCCAGGTCTTACATATTTCAATATTATTTTTCCCTAACAAATCCTATGCAGCGCCTACGTTGAGGACTATCATGTTTCTTCATCATCTAAGCGTACACGCGTCTAACGAATCCAAATCAAAGGCTAGAATTGATGAATACCATGAGGATGAGTCAACCGTCCCACACGCGCGCACCAAAGTCAACAAGGCCATGATGCAAATGGGCCTGAATTGCTAAGGCCATACCTCACAATTTGGGACTTCCACCCCCCTGGTTTGCAATTTTCATTATATTTTATTTTTCAATTATTGTTTTATCTTATTTATTTGTTTTCATTTAATTAATTATTTTTACCAAAATATAAAAATGCCTGAAAATCAAAAAAGGACAAAAAAATATAATAAATACTTTATATTAATTATTTTCATAAACAAATTGCATGTAAATAAATTTAACCTTAAATTAGGGTTTTCATATTAATTCTTTTTCATAAAAAATCTAAAAAATGTAGAACTAGGTTTAATTGATAATTTTTACTCCTTTTAATTTTTTTCTTTCCCATAATATTATTTATTTATTTATTTTTATAATTAAATTGTACATAAAAAATTTTAGGTTTAATTTAGGTTTCAATTTAATATTTTCACCATAAATTTAAAAGCCATTAGAATTAGGGTTTGCATTCAATGTTAATTTTCATTAATTCTTTTTTTCTATTAAATCTTAAAACACTAAAAAACACCAAAAACAAATTCTTGCTTTCTTTTAATTTTAATTTTAATTCCTCGTTAACGTTAATTTTTTTGCAAAAGGGTCCAACGCCCTCCTTTCGACTTAATTGTTTAATTTCGCATATTTATTTTATTTCGCTCAAATAATTATGTACCTCTCCCAAAGCTTTGTAACATTTACTTCTCGCACTTTTCAATTTCTTTATTTACTTTATTTCTTTATTTTATGTCAAATCGGGTCCTGGATTAAATTTGGCGATGTGGACCCGCGCCTTTTGTAATAGCTTAGAATTTTTACCTTCTCGCAATCTTTAACTGTTAATCAAGGCATGAAAGAATGTATGGATTAAAATAAAAACAAGCGTAGAACACCTATGACATGACAAGACAAATTATCTGAAAACGACACACAAATCACACACCACCCCTAGGGTACGCCTCACTGTTGCCTTGCCTCGAAAGGTGATCGTCGAGTAGAGGATGTCTTAGTAAGTCCTCATGATCCGGGAACCTGGCATGAGGGTAGCTTCTAAGGTGTCTTCCTATTGCTCTGGTGATCACCATGTCCCGAACCTCGAATTGACCCGAACACCTCCAACGGTGGTGCTACCTACCTCTCAATGGTGGGATGGCACTACTTAAAAGACATTTACACAGACGAATTCCTTAGGGTAGGTAGGTTCTCGTAGATACTTGCTCTAAATTTCAAAGCAAACAAAAATCTTTTCACACCGACACTTTTCAAAAGCTTTCAAAGCAATTTTTCAAACACTCTGACACAAGAGTCGAACTGAAATTTTCAAAGAAACTTTTTAAACCCACAATTGAAAAGCAAACAAACCATTTTTGAAAACACAATGAGCAAGTATCTAAGAGCCCATGGATAACCATGGATAGAAAGGGTGCTAACACCTTCCCTTTCTATAATCTACCTCCCGAACCGAGAGCAATCTCTTTAAGGAATTTTTCTGTGCTTTTGTCCTTTCCATTTGGAGAAAATAAAAGACGGTGGCGACTCTTGCTTCCGCGACATTTCGCGAACCAGTGTTAAACAGTCAGTTCCAGATCCACCGATCACAGATGGCATCTATAAGCCCATCTCCGACAACTCTCTATCATCTTACCAAATGGCATATTTAAGACCATTCCATATATAATCAACCACCATATCATCAAGCGCAAATTTATGGGCACTCTAGTGTTCAATCATCTTCCACCTTCAAGTCACGAATGGCAGATTCGCCAATTTAACTCTTCAGGTGTAAGAAGATTGAACAGGGGCAGCTGTTGTACCCCAAAATTTGCCCTCTCATTTCTCAAGGGTTTTCTCACAAAGATTCTCAGGATTCAAGCTTGCACAAGTGCGTTAGGATTTTCTAGTACCAAAATTAAAAGGAAACTGTCAAAAAGGGAGAAAACAGACAAAAATAACATTTTGACAAATTTGGAGAAAATAGGCCTCCTTCGATTCAGCCTTTTGATTGGACAAGTGTGCTGCCTGCATGCTTGCAATTGAAGGCCATGACATGCTGGCCACACATTCCCTCTGTAAGGCAAACCTTTCGATTCACCAAGCGTGTTGCCTGCAAGCCTGCTTTGATTTAGACAAGTTTACTGCCTACAAGCCTCCTTTGATTGGACAAGTTTGCTGCCTGCATGCTTGCTTCGTTTGGACAAGTTTCGATGGGACAAAGTAACCATCTCTATGCATCCTTCAATTTGCACTTTTTTCCTCCTATGTGCCTCTTTCGAATCTGGGAATTTTGGCCTCCAACATGTACCTTTCGTTTGGGCACATGAATCCTTCAGCACAAGGTTTTGGTCAAACCTTTCGTTTGGACATTTTGGCCTCTTGCATGCACCTTTCATTTGGCCACATGTGACCCCTGAAAAACAAACCTTCGATTGGACATAAGTAACTTACATACAAAGCTTCGATTGGAGCTTTGATTCCCTTCGAATAAGCTTCCTTCGAATCCAATCTGAACCATTCGAAGCAAGCTTGTTTGAAGCAAGTCTGGGAAAATCTCATAGCCTTACCCTACTTATCAGGCTACTTTGCTTCCAAATATTCACATAATCAGAGGTTTACACAAGTTTGTGATACATTACATGAGGGTTTGAAGGTTTATCCACTGGATAATACCATTCTGGGATGAAATGGGAACAAGTTATGTACCATTTCTTCATAAAGATTGCTTTAAACATAAAATCAGCTCTCAACCTGATTTTTGCCTGAGCACAAGCAACATCAAAAGGAACAAGTCACATCTTCTGCACCTCAACTGTCAAAAGGGCCCCCACTTGTACCTTTTTTGTTTTCTTATTTTATTGTTTTCTCAAGGCTGGCTACTTCAACGACTCCCAAGTATTTCCTCTATAAATAGAGGAACCATGAACAAGGAAAGAGAGGATCTTTGGACCAGAGGAACGAATATCCAAAATTTTCTCAAACACAACAAAACACTCAAGTTCTTAAACACTTGTGAAAGCAAACCTAGAATTCCAAACACCTACCTCTTTCGATTCTGAAGAATCCCCACACTTCAGCTTCCTTTGAATCCAGTAGAAAGAAACATAACACTTGTTTATTTCCTCCTTCGAATCTAGCATCCAAGGCCCAGCTTCTGGCCCCTCCCTTCGAATCCAGGAGAACCCAGGGCCACCACTCAAGGTCCAGGTCACCTTCAAGACTGCAGCAAGGTAAGTTACTCTTACCCTTGCATCTTTCATTTCTAGCACATGTAAATACAACTCCGTTTCGTTTCAAGCATGTACATACTGTTATTTTTCCTTTTTCGTTTACACCCTTGTAGTTTTGTTCTATTGACTTTCCTTTTGGTTCTTGATTTTGTTTTCTTACAAATAACTTGGCCCTAAGGCAGTGCTAGCATGGCTTTAGGACATGTTGTTATTTAACATCTCAAATGAAAGAAACAGGAAACAGGAAATAGGAAACAAAGCTTCTGACTTCTACCCTCTTTCTCCAGGTCAAACGAAAGAGGAAACCAAGAGGCAAACCATGTTGACTTCCAGGCCCAAACGAAAAGAATGCCTTCACTGATTCCAGGCCCAGTCGAAAGGCATTCCCTCACTGCTTTCAACCCTCAATTGAAGAAGACAAAAAGACAGGCTGCACCACACTTATTTCCAGGCAGAATTGAAAGGCGCACCCTGTTGATTCCAGGCCCCAATTAAAGGAGGCAGAGAAGGCAGAATCGAAGGCCACCTCTCACGCCCCAGGCCAAGCCCAATCGAAGGCCATGACCTCACTAATGCCAACCCCAAATCGAAGGAGGCCAAGAAATGCAAATCGAAGGGTTCTCCTGCCCCAATCGAAAGAGCTCATTTTTCTTCCTTTTATTTTATTTTTTCCTTTATATTTTTATGCACTTCAATATGGTTGTAATAGTGTAGGATTTATTTTCTGCATTTTTTATTGCTTTATACAAATGCTAGTAAATAGGATGTATGGAAAGATAAAACCAACAAGTAGATAACCCAAAAAAAAATCAAAGACAAAATGCATGCAATCAAACACACATGCACCCTTAGGGTAATCTCACTTGTTGCCTCGGAAAAATAGTCATGTCCCTCGAACATGGGAGTTTTAGCAAAGACCCTCGATAAAAGATCGTAGTCCCTCGATGACCCTCGATGTTGCCTTCGGTAAACGATCTAGTCCCTAAAATGACATTGCTAAAACGTACCATAGGTTGCCTTCTATGACTATACAAACGTCCCACACCCATCCCTTCATATCCAACGATAGGGCTTCTTACCAAAACAATGGTAAGATAGCAACATCTAAAGGAGGAGGAAAAGAACATCTAAGACCTTTTGAGTAGGTAGATTTGCTCCTAGTTGCTCGCTTGTTCACAACAAAAACATTTTATACACCAACACTCTCATTTTGAAACATTTTCAAAAGACAACACTTTGTACGCGTTCTTATAGAAACGAGAGCCATTACAAAGACACCTTTTCAAAATCACTTTCAAAAACACATTCCACAAACACCTCTTTGAACTATTTTTGAAACAACACTTTGTACCCGTTCTTATAGAAACGATAACCATTACAAAGACATTTTCAAAATACTTTCAAAACCACACCACAAGCACACTTTCAAACAAAAGCAAGTGATCTAGCAAGCAACTAAGAGCCCATAGATAACTATGGATGAAAAGGGTGCTAATACCTTCCCTTTTCATAATCTACCCCCCAAACTCAGAAATAATCTCGAAAGGTCTTTCCTATTCTTTTCAGACTTTCCTTATTGGATAAAAGAAAAGTTGGTGGCGACTCTTGCTATCCGCAACAATTGTGATCACGTGCAAAACACCCAAGTCAGTTCTCCCACCGTGTTACACCTATCAATAATGGTATGGGAGAGGGAGTCAAAAAGGGAAGCGACATGCTTTCGAGTAATATGGGAAGTAACTACCCATTTTCTACGCTCCTAACAGAGGAAAATGTTATTACTTCTTTCTTGGAGTTTGAAATCCAGGGCCAAGAGATCCTTATAAGTACCTCAACCCTAAGGTTATGAAATATCAATATACATAGTTTCTCATTATCCCTGTGTGAACTTGCTCTAATACCACAACAACTCAAAACACTTTGAAAGCCATACACAACTAAGGGTTGTCACTCAATATACTTTTGTGGATCTATATGCTTGTAGGTATTGTCAAGGTGATCCAAAGTGGTGAAGTTTGTTGACAACAAAGTTGTAAGTCTATTAAGTAATTGTTTGGTTTGGTGATGACAACACTCAATGTCACACGATATATAGTGAAGTCCTTATTTGTTGAAGATGACTCAAACAGTCAAAGATAATTTATATGGTGATTAAGAATTCCTCATAAATCAAGACATCCTCTTGACGATGCTCTTGAAGATCAAGACATCTCTTTGAATTCAACATTATGATCAAATTACATTCAAGTGAATACTTTTGTTTCAGCGAATTCAAGAAATTGAATCACTCCATTCTCATACTCTTTACTTAATATACTGGCTTTTATCCAACTACAATCTATAATCATGTACGACTTCTGAAAGTAAAATAAATATATTACATAACCAACAAAAATGAAAATTTCATCTCAATAAAACAACAATAACTAAACATACTTGAAAAACAACACTACATTATACCTTAAGTCTAAAAAATCATAACAATAATGATAACAACAACAATGACAATGACAACAACATCAACATCATCATCATCAACAACAACAATCATGGAGAAATTTTTACGTACCATAAATATGATTAGACTCAAAGAAAAGTGTTGGTTTGACGTTCTAGCTTCCTTCCTCCTTGGAGAAGATGAAGAATGGTGTTTCAATTTGTTAGATAGAGAAGATGAAAAATGGTGTTTTAGTTCGTTAGGTGAAGAAGAATGGTGTTTTTTTGTTCACTGGGGCACAAAAACTTTATGAGACATAATGGAAAGTGAATGAGACTTACCATTCTAATGAAAGAATAAAAAATTGTTTAGAGTTTTCATCTCAGTTTTTAGAAAACCTGAGGGAACATAATTGAGGTATAAAATGAGTTCAATTTAATTAAATAAAATATTAATCAACATTTTATGCGGATTTTCTAAAAAATCGAGGGATAAGATTATTTATAAAATAAAGACTCCTTTTTGGTTCTAAATAAAACATAATATTGCAGGAGCTGGGAATCGAAGCTCAAACCCTGAGCAACATTTTATGTCGATTTTGTGCAAAATTGAGGTATAATATTTAATTTAAAAATAAATAAATGGCGTGTTCTATGTCATTTGACCTTGATTTTTCAATGACCGAGGTGAAAGTTTTATCATAAAATATATTATTTATAGTAGTGAAACCCTTGATTCAAAACTATTATTGTCTTCTCCACCATTACTTGAGACTTTATGAGAGGGAGACAAATTTGTAGATGGCATTCCTCTTCATTTTTAAAATGGAGATTCCTTAATTTTAGCTAGGTTGAAGAAAAAAAGAAAGGTTTAAAAAGAAAGTAAGGAAGAAGAAGAGCTGTCACGAACCCTAATTTCACAAAATCATTCTAGGGATTTCATGAAGCAATGTTGAGATTTATAACATGTCATGTAACGTGGATGATACGTCTAGTGATTCTTTTAAAAAATCAGGTATATAGATCCACAAGGCAGATTGGTTTTTAAAACGAATCTTATATTTGACTTTGTCTAAAGGAAAAGGAAAATAGTATGAGTCCCATAATAAAAATAATTCTTTAAAATTTAAAATAAAAACGACAATCAATAAAAGAATAAAATGGTAACCCTTATTTCTGAGTTATACAATATAAATCAGTATTTTAAAGCAATCAAAAGTATTACTTTAGTTCTGATGCATCCGCAAGTGCACAGAAATATCGAAGTAATATAAAAGATTTTAGAATCCACAGAGACCAATGTCAATCTACTATAATCTATCGTCGCTTTGTAAAGCTAAGGATAATGAATGATTGATTAAGGGGAAGCTAAGACTAAAATAAAGAATAAAATAATATTAAAGAAATATATAATAAAAGAGAGGCCGAAATGTGGATTCCGCGTATCTCAAGGACTTTGTAACTTATTGGCTTACACTGATGTTAGAAAAGTGTTTAGTAGAAAATATCAATTTAAAGACAATATCTCACACTCTCGTGGTTTTGAATAAAGTCACGTTCATTGACCGTGGGATTTTGCTCTCGCTTGCCCATTTTAATCGAGCAACGCATTTTGAAAACTGAACAAGTTCTAATTAATTCTAAAGCCCTATCATTGTGTTTAGAATTAATGTCTAGTTTCTACTATCCGGTTCGACCCCTACGCTCTCGTAGTGCCGACTCAAACTTTAGTTAATTTCCCACTTTCATGGAAAAATCATGTTAAGTAACCTCTCACTCTCATGACAAGGCTATTAAAATTAAGTTTAAAAACAAAGACCAAAACAAAATTTTCATATAAAGATTTAAGCCAACTTTGTTACCGAGTCCCGTTGGAGACGACGGTACTCACATACCGGACTCAAGATAGTTTAGCTAAACATGGAATTAAGTTTAAACAAATTAAAAATAACGATTCCAATTAAGAACATCATGGTAATTAAATTAAACAAACAAAACAATAGAAATAAGAAATGGGATAAAAAGAAACCTGTAAAAGAAACTGGAATAAACGAAACGGGAATTAACTTCATAATATGTCGGCACACTTGAAAATCAGGTACAAAATTGAAATAATAATAATAATAAAAACAACATCACCTAAAACTAATGGTGTGATAGTTCCTCGATGTGAGAAACTACCACTTTTACATGGTAAACTTCTCTGCTTAAAATCTGTGAATAATACTCTGGCTTCAAAACCAAAAATGGTAGACTCCCTTCATGTAGAACTACTCTGCTTTTATATTCTATTTGTGACCTTAGTGTCTATGACGTGTGTGGAGAAAAATCTGGAAAATGGCTTCGTGGAGAAATACTCGGGAGACTCAGCTCGTGGAGAAATATCAGGGGGACTAAGCTCGTGAGTCATTGAAGTGGAGAAGGCCACAAAAATTAAAGACGTGGCTGCAAGAATTGGCCTGTGGCGAGGGCCATGATTTTGAAGTATGTGGCGAGGGCCACAACTCCTGTGGCGAGGACCACAGGTCCACAGCTTCAGAAACTGTACTTTATGCTCTTTTCTTCCATTCTTCCAATCTTCTTTGTTTCTTCGCCATTTCTCGTTGTTTTTTTGCATGTGAGCTATGTGTTAGAATGTTCCTGAAATAGAATAGAAATATAGGCATAACAAGACATAAATAAATGAAAAGTAATATAAACGTTAATGTGAATCAAGTCGAATATACGATATAATTTCATGTTATCAAATTCCCCCATACTTAAATCATTGCTTGTCCTCAAGCAATCAACCAACATGGTAAAAGAAATTATTAAGCATGATTTGAAACAAGGGCACGACACGGCTCCTAATCATATGTGGTTGCTAGGCTAATGTTAGATTGATAGGTACTAAATGTTCAATACCAAGGACACCGTAACAACTCAGTATTCAAAGACTCCCTCTTTATGAAAACCAATTCGAATCCTGCCATTATAGCTTAACCTATATATTTCATTTTTCTTTCACTCTTTTCATTCAAGTGCAATCACATTAACCCTGTTATCCGTACACACACATAGTAGGAAAATATATTAGTGACTATGATCCCTTTCTCAGGATTATGGTACATAAGTTTGGTAACCCCTTTTATTTAACCAATCGTAATTGTGGGGGATCAGACTATAGTCTGCCCTACCAAGCTCAGCACCAGACACCTTTAAACTAACTAACGACGAGTTGATTTATTATATTTTTGTAGGTTCCACAACAATTGGATTAAGTGACTGGTGAGGGTTACCTAACTTAGTAGGGGCATTCTCTATTTTAAATTTATTACAGAAGATAATTTTTAGAATCTTTAGGATCATTCATTTATATTTATCGGCTCGTTATGTAGTTTGTGTTTAAGATGGTACTGACTGCTAATATAAACTACTTAAGAGCTACTTTGAAAACTTGAGCCTAAGGTCTCGGCATAATGGGTACCCAAATTGATATCACATAATGAGGGGGTTTAGGGTGTCATAATGATATCGATTTTATCGAAAATTTCCCAAGTCTCTCTAACACAACCTAAAGTGAACCTATATATTTTTAGAGTGTGTGTGCCATGCATCAAAAAGAAATTTTTTGTTGTAGGTTAAAATTTTAAAATTTTGGGGAAATTCAATGACAACTGAAAAATACGCATACAGACTCGACATCATATGCACTGACTCGACCAAATACTGAAAACAAATAAAATCCTAAAAATATGCAATAAACTAGAAAACAATACATCAAAATAAGAAGCGATAAAGTTCCTTCCCCATACTTAAACCAAACATTACCCTCAATATTTCAGTAAAACATGGGAAAAGGAATAAGAACCTGATTAATGCTCGCCTCGATAGTTTGCCTCCATATAACTCATAGGTACCAAGCGACCGATATATTTATCTTCTGCAAACTCAAACAAAAGAAAAACATAAAATTGAAACTCGTGGGTTGCCTCCCACGCATCACTTCTTTTGACCTCGATAGCTCGACGACTCAAGAGTGTCAGAACTCACGGTGATGCTCTCGAGAATAACTCCTTGATCAAATTTTTAATTGTCTTTGGTTTCCATGCCCACTTATTAAGCCATGTCACATATACCTCACCTTTTCTTTTCTTTCTTTTGTGGGGCGGTTCATTCTTTTGAACTTGTGGTGGTGGTTAAGAATCTATCCTGAGTATCAGCTTTTCAAGTATGGGTTTAGTTATTTCATCCACGACCTCAAAGGTTAATCTTCCCCCTCTTAAAACTATTTATTTCCCTAGTTTCATGGTCCGTAAATTTTCTCTTTTTATGCAGAACCTCAGGCAAAGGTGCATTGGTGTAGATATTTTTCAATACCTCCACATACGTTTTGGATTGAGAATCTATCTTGGCTTCCACAAAACTTTGCGGGAAATGAATCGGTGGGGTATGGGGATGAGGAAAAATAATAGGTGTTTCCTTCTCTACCTCCTCGACAACCTCCCTTTCAGATAACATCGATGTATTTTTTTCAATCTCTACTCTTTTCTCACCAGAACTCTTCTCAACCTCATTATTACTCTCTTCAACATCATTATCAATTTCCTTAGTAATTTCAATTTGTTTTTCACTACTGGTTGTTGTAAAATAAAGCTTCTCAAATGAACTTTTGTTTTGATGAAGACAAACCATGATTGACAAAGAAGGAAAAGATTTTTTGATCAAGCTCAAAGCATCCATGGACATAAGTCTTCAGTTCAAGCTCTTAGCAAATTTCAAGGTATAATGATAATACTTACTTTGAACTTAAGACATAGATGCTCAATGGTGAAAAGAAATGTTTTATAAATCCTTACTCAAGTTTTTCTAAGTTAAAATTCATTTTTCACTTGAGTGAAATCGATTTGCATATTAGTGCAATCGATTGCATACTTCAATTTTTCAAATCTTTTGCTATTGTTTCTCAGTGTAATCGATTGCATGCTTAAAATTTTCAAAATGTTTGCTACTGTTTCTCAGTGCAATCAATTTGCATTTCTTGTGAAATCGATTGCACTCAATCAATTTTTGCTACTGACTTCACATGCAATCGATTTACACTCATGTGAAATCGATTGCACACTCAATTTTTTTGAAAATCTAGCTGTTGAAACCCCGTGCAATCGATTTACACAAAGGGTGCAATCGATTGCATGCTGCACGATTTTGAAAACAGCAGCTTTGCACATGCCTGCTCATAATACCTTTTCATGGAAACCTTTCAATCAATCTTGGAAATTATTCATGATTCATTTATAGAACTTTATGATGTTTCAAAAAGGTGCTATGAACATATAAATACTCATTTTCAAAATCATTTTCTACACCTCTTCCAAATATATTTTATGAATTTTCAAAATACAAACTCAAGCTTTTCTTCACTTTCATACATCAGTTTTCTGCACACTTTCACATATTATTAACCAGAAAACATTGAGCATTATATATCTTGAGTCATTGTATAATATTATCATTGGAAGAGAAGATCATTCATTGATTAAATCACTCTAAGTGATAATTACTACAAAACTCACTCAAAATCAAATATTGATAAATACTTACTTATTTTTAAGGATTGTTGGAAATAAGTTTAAGTGGTTTTATAAATCTTGTCTTTCCAGGATTGTTGGATACAAGTGTAGTCACTTTGAGAGGATTGTTCTCATTGTTGACATAGTGAAAATCCAAGAGGATTGTTCTTGGTCCAAGAGGATTGTTCTTGGCTTTTTGGTAGTTCTTGTTTATGTTTGCCACAATAAGGAAATCTCTTTCGTGTTGAAAGGGGACTGGAGTACTCTCGGACTGTGAGGGGAACCAGGATATATCGCTTCTGTCTCTTTATTTTTCTGCTCTTTACTCTTTCATAAACTCACCATAATCCAGAAAAATAATATCCATCATCACTAAAACCAGAATTTTTTAAAGTGCCTAATTCACCCCCCCCCCCCCCTCTTAGGCGCACTTCGTACTTACAATTGGAATCAGAGCAGGTTACAGGTAACCTGTTCCTAAAAGATCCATAATGGATTTCGCAAATCAAAATCCCATTTTCAGAGATGGTGGTAGTAACAACTAGCCTCCTCTATTTTATGGTGAATATTTTGACTTCTGGAAAATACGCATGAAGGTACATCTAGAAGCACAAGGAGAAGAAATATGGGATGCCGTCGAGAATGGTCCATTTATCCCTATAACGGTAATCAATGGTGCTGGCTCATCAAAGCCAAAAACTGCATGGGAAGAAGATGATAAGAAGAAGGTTCTCTATGATAAAAAGGCAAAGTTGGTGCTCCACCTTTCACATGCATTGAAGATGTTCTTTATGTTGAAGGACTAAAGCACAATCTTCTTAGTATTAGCCAACTTTGTGACAAAGGCTTCAAGATCAAGTTCACCAAGGATGAATGCTTGATAGAAGAGGAAGTCACACATGAGGTTATACTTAAAGGTAAAAGAATCAATAATATATTCTTGATTTCCCTTGATGATCCATCTTTGAAGGTAAAATGTCTCATGGCGAACAACGATGATTCATGGCTGTGGCACAAAAGAATTGCTCATATTCACATGGAACACTTGAATAAACTAATCAAGCATGATATTGTCATTGGGTTGCCTAAAATAAATTTCGTCAAAGATAGACTCTGTGATGCTTGTCAAAAGGGGAAACAAACAAAATCAACTTTCAAATCTAAGAATGTGGTGTCTACTACAAGGCCACTACAATTTTTACATATGGACTTATTTGGTCCATCAAGAACAAGAAGTTTCGGAGGCAATGTATATGCTTTGGTTATTGTTGACGATTTCTCTAGATATACTTGGAAATTAGTTTTAGTGCAGAAAAGTGATGCATTAAAGGCGTTTAAGAAGTATGATAAACAAATTCAAAATGAGAAGTCTCTAACAATTGCCTCCATAAGAAGGGATCATGGCGGAGAATTTCAAAATGCTCTATTTGAAGAATTTTGTGGAGAACATGGAATATCTCACAACTTCTTGGCACCAGGGACTCCTCAACAAAATGGAGTGGTAGAAAGAAAGAATAGGCCTCTTGTGGAACTTTCTAGAATGGTGCTTAGCGATTTAAATCTTCCAAAATATTTTTGGGCGGATGCGGTGAGCATGGCATGTTTTGTTAGCAATATAGTTAACATAAGACCGATCTTAAAGAAAACTCCATATGAACTCTTCAAAGGGAGGAAACCAAACATTGCTTTCTTTCACATTTTCAGATGCAAATTCTTTGTCTTAAACAATGATAAAGATAACCTTGGTAAGTTTGATAAAAAATCCGATGAAGGTATTTTTCTTGGCTACTCTCTTTCTAGTAAGGCATATAGAATCTACAACAAAAGAACTTTAACAATTGAAGAATCAATGCATGTATCTTTTGATGAATCTAACCCCTCCAAGGAGGATAATATTGTTTGTGATAATGATGATGATGAAATACTAGAAGGTCCTTAATAAAATACTTCCAAAGATCAACCAATTCAACATGAAGAATCACCCCAACAAGAATCAAATCTCAATGATCTACCAAAAGAATGGAGAACTCATAGAGATCATCCTATCGATAAAGTAATTGGTGATCTAAGTCAAGGTGTGACAACAAGATTAAATCTCAAAGATGCTTGCCTAAACATGGCGTTTGTCTCTCATATTGAACCTTCTAAAGTTGATGAAGCCTTAGGCGACGACCAATGGATTATCGCTATGCAAGAAGAATTAAATCAATTTAAAAGGAATAAAGTTTGGGAACTTATCCCTAAGCCAACAACAAACACATTATTAGAACAAGATGGGTGTTTAAAAACAAACTTGATAAAAATGGAATAATTGTTCAGAACAAAGCAAGGTTGGTAGCACAAGGCTACAGTCAAGAAGAAGGAATGGATTTTGAAGAAACTTTCGCTCCGGTTGCAAGGTTAGAAGCTATTCGTCTCTTACTTGCCTATGCTTGCTCATTAAATTTTCAGCTTTTCCAAATGGATGTCAAAAGTGCATTCTTGAATGGATATATCACTGGAGAAGTCTACGTTAAGCAATCCCCGGGGTTCAAAGATTTCAAGAACCCATCTCATGTATTTAAATTGAGAAAATCTCTATATGGTTTAAAACAAGCACCAAGGGCATGGTATGCGTTTAAGAAACTTCTTATGCGAAAAAGGTTTTGAAAAGGGAAAAGTTGACAAGACTCTGTTTATCAAGAAAATCAAAGATGACACTTTGCTAGCTCAAGTCTATGTTGATGATATCATTTTCGGATCTTCAAACCAAGAAATGTGTGAAGAATTTTCAGCAATGATGCAAGGAGAATTTGAGATGTCCATGAAGGGTAAAATGAATTATTTTCTTGGACTTTAAATCAAACAATTAAAAGATGGCATCTTCATCAACCAATCCAAGTATTGCAAGGAACTCTTGAAAAGATTTGACATGGGTAACTGTAAGGCAATGTCTACACCAATGGGTTCCAGTACATATGTTGATCAAGATAAATTAGGTGTTTCCATCGATATTACAAAGTATCGAGGTATGATTGGCTCCTTATTATATTTGACGGTAAGTCATCCTAACATAATGTTTAGTGTTTGTCTATGTGCTCGCTTTTAAGAAAATCCAAAGGAATCTCACGGTGGTGAAAAGGATCATGAAGTATCTCAAAGGAACAATAAATGTCATATTATGGTATCCTAAAGGTAGTGTTTGCAACTTAGTTGGTTATTCTGACGCGAATTATACAGGTTGTAAAACTGATAGAAAAAGCACAAGTGGTACTTGTCACATCCTTGGAAATGCATTAGTATCATGGGCCTGCAAGAAACAAGCATGTGTTTCTCTTAGCATGGCCGAAGCAGAATATATTGCAGCGGGTAATAGTTGCTCTCAAATTTTGTGGCTCAAACAACAACTTCGTGACTACGGACTCGATCTAGGATGCATTTCTCTACGGTGCGACAATACAAGTGCAATAAACATTATGAAGAATCCGGTCATGCATTCAAGAACCAAACACATAGATATACGATATCATTTTCTTCGTGATCATATACTTCAAGGAGATGTCGAGGTAACATTTGTAGATACTCATAATCAACTTGCCGATATCTTCACTAAACCTTTGGCAAGAGAACCGTTTTACAAGATTCGACGAGAGCTTGGAATTCTTGAAGAACACGACATATAAGGTGCTTTCTATCCTTGTTATGATTTTATATATGTTTTTAATCATGCTATATGTGAATATATATGTTAAGTGGTGTTTAAATTTAAGAAAAATATGTTTTTGGTCATTTTTGGTCGATGCAAATCGATTGCACAATAGTGTAAATCGATTGCTCACTGAGTGTTTTTAATTTTGACCTTTCTGTTTCAAGTGCAAATCGATTGCACCATAAGTGAAAATCGATTGCACTCTGTGCGTTTCAGTTTTATTTTGTTTCTGTTTTATGTGCAAATCGATTGCATCTGTATGCAAATCGATTGCACCTACTGTAACATGCTTTTATGACAGAAATATTTGTTGGTCAGATTTCCTCTCTCTCTCTCTCTCTCTCTCTCTCTGTCTCTCTCATATTACCAAGCCAAATAAATTTCATTACATATAATACAATCCAGTTATTTCTATCTACTCAAATCATATCCAAACTTCAGCTCATCAAACACCCTTCTCTCTCAAAAACCTAAAATTCTCAAAACCCTAAAATACCTTACCCATGGCTTCAAGATAAAAAAGAAAGGTGTCAGCTTCAGAGAAAGGGAAGAAAAATGTTGATTCATCCTCTAATCCAATACTTTCATCTCTCACCGAAGAACAAGAAGCAAGATTCACAAAGGACTTTCAAAGAAAGATAGTGTCCAATCCTAAATATGGTATGCTATCATCCTTTCCCCAAGAATGCTTTTCTTTTCAAAATGATTTAACTGCTTATGGACTAGAACCATTAATTTCATCATTTGGTCCATATTATCTGGATCTGGTAAGAGTGTTTTTTAGCAATTTAACTCCCCACAAAGGCAAGATAGTGACATATGTGTTGGGTACTCGAATCTCTCTAACCCCTGAGATTGTTGGTGAGATTCTTCATATTCCCTACACTGGAAGCTCCTTGTACGACCCTGAAAACGAGGCATGGGATGACTACCGGAAAATGATTTTTATTACAGTATTGGCAGATTAAGTGAAGCTGAATTTCGTGCCAAAAGGATTCGCGGTCTAGGCGGAGTAATTCCATCTAGAGACTCATGGAGTGCAGGTAACTTTTATATAGACGATCGACTATTTCATTACTTTATGGTCTATATTATGTTTCCACGGGCTGGAAACCACTGCACTGTGACTGACCTGGAAATGCAGCTGATTTATGCAAGAAAGAAAGGAATAAGTGTTAATTGGGCAAGACTCATAATGGTGCATATGCTAAGAGTCGATGCAAAATAGAAATTTCTACCATATGCTTATTTTGTTACATTAATTATGGAAGAATTCAGAGTGGATTTTGCTGGGTTTGAGAAAGTCAATATGGATCCAAATCTGCATAAGATTTTCATCAAGAATGTTGACTCAAGAATGGGCGTGCATTATAATCCGGAAACAAAAACTATCACTTACATTGGTGAAGATGTGGTTGGTGATGAAGGGAACGATCAAGAAGTCGAAAGTGGTGAAGTTGTGCCTCCTCCACCTACTGCTCCCTCTGGTCCAAGCAATCAAGATCTTATGGATTTCATGTCTCAACAATTTGCTTCCATGAACACCAACATCAACAACCAATGGAATGCGATCAATGATTCTATAACAACCCGGATTAATGACTTCTGCACAGATGTGAATCAACCATTTTCTTACCTTTACTCTCATCTTCACATTCCACCATATGACCCAAATAATCCAGCTGCACCTCTATAACATTACACAGACCCTCCTCTACAATAATAATTTCCGAATCAAGGATCTTGGTCCTATAACAACTGGGACATGTATCAACCATAAAGTTCTGTCCAACTTTATTATGTCTACTATTTTCCGTCATTGTTCTGTTATTGTATGTT
Organism: Vicia faba; assembly: GCA_948472305.1. Lineage (NCBI taxonomy): Eukaryota > Viridiplantae > Streptophyta > Magnoliopsida > Fabales > Fabaceae > Vicia > Vicia faba. The sequence continues at coordinate 1,053,891,377 of OX451738.1, read as the reverse complement.
TTGTTTGTTGTTAAATTTTCTTTGTAATCGTTAGACTATTTGTGATGCATGTTTAATTAAAGTTTTCCTCGAAATATTGCTTTATTACTGTTTTTTTTTGTTTGCATCTTTCCCTTCTTTTTGATAATGTCAAAGGGGGAGAAGGATGTGGTACTTTATGCTTGTATATTTCCTTGTCTTAATTTTTTTTCAAGGTACTCTTCAACCAAGATGAACAAATTCAAAGGATTCCAACCTTCTCCTACATAGGGGTAGTTATGCATCTTAGGGGGAGAAGCTCTTTCCGGAAATTACAACGCATCAAGCAAGATCGTTTGTCATCATCAAAAAGGGGGAGAATGTAAAATCAAGCTTCTCAAATGAACTTTTGTTTTGATGAAGACAAACCATGATTGACAAAGAAGGCAAAGATTTTTTGATCAAGCTCAAAGCATCTATGGACAAAAGTCTTCAGTTCAAGCTCTTAGCAAATTTCAAGGTATAATGATAATACTTACTTTGAACTTAAGACATAGATGCTCAATGGTGAAAAGAAATGTTTTATAAATCCTTACTCAAGTTTTTCTAAGTTAAAATTCATTTTTCACTTGAATGCAATCGATTTGCATATTAGTGCAATCGATTGTATACTTCAATTTTTCAAATCTTTTTCTATTGTTTCTCAGTGCAATCGATTTGCATATTAGTGCAATCGATTGCATGCTTAAAATTTTCAAAATGTTTGCTACTGTTTCTCAGTGCAATCGATTTGCATTGCTTGTGCAATCGATTGCACTCAATCAATTTTTGCTACTGACTTCACATGCAATCGATTTACACTCATGTGAAATCGATTGCACACTCAATTTTTTGAAAATCTAGCTGTTGAAACCCCGTGCAATCGATTTACACAAAGGGTGCAATCGATTGCATGCTGCACGATTTTGAAAAACAGCAGCTTTGCACATGCCTGTTCATAATACCTTTTCATGGAAACCTTTCAATCAATCTTGGAAATTGTTCATGATTCATTTACAGAACTTTATGATATTTCAAAAAGGTGCTATGAACATATAAATACTCATTTTCAAAATCATTTTCTACACCTCTTCCAAATATATTTTCTGAATTTTCAAAATACAAACTCAAGCTTTTCTTCACTTTCATACATAAGTTTTCTGCACACTTTCACATATTGTTAACCAAAAAACTTTGAGCATTATATATATTGAGTCATTGTATAATATTATCATTGGAAGAGAAGATCGTTCATTGATTAAATAACTCTAAGTGATCATTACTACACAACTCACTCAAAATCAAATATTGATAGATACTTACTTATTTTTCAGGATTGGTGGAAATAAGTTTAAGTGGTTTTATAAATCTTGTCTTTCCAGGATTGTTGGATACAAGTGTAGTCACTTTGAGAGGATTATTCTCATTATTGACATAGTGAAAATCCAAGAGGATTGTTCTTGGTCCAAGAGGATTGTTCATTGCTTTTTGGTAGTTCTTGTTTAAGTTTGCCACAATAAGGAAATCTTTTTCATGTTGAAAGGGGACTGGAGTACTCTCGGACTGTGAGGGGAACCAGGATATATCACTTCTGTCTCTTTATTTTTCTGCTCTTTACTCTTTCATAAACTCACCATAATCCAGAAAAATAATATCCATCATCACTAAAACCAGAATTTTTTAAAGTACCTAATTCACCTCCCCCCCTCTTAGGCGCACTTCGTACTTACAGTTGTTACAACATCCACATGCTCCTCAGGTAAGGGTCCTAGAGGATTTTATGCAAGCAGGGAGATTTGAGTCTCCAATTCCATGTTGTGAGTCGTGAGGGACTCAACCACATTGTTCAGCTGCCTAAGAATTTCATTATTATGTGTGATCGGTGGATCTGGAACTGACTGTTTAACGCTGGTTCGCGAAATGTCGCGGAAGCAAGAGTCGCCACCGTCTTTTATTTTCTCCAAATGGAAAGGACAAAAGCACAGAAAAATTCCTTATTGAGATTAGTTCTCGGTTCGGGAGGTAGATTATAGAAAGGGAAGGTGTTAGCACCCTTTCTATCCATGGTTATCCATGGGCTCTTAGATACTTGCTCATTTGTGTTTTCAAAAATGGTTTGTTTGCTTTTCAACTGTGGGTTTTAAAAAGTTTCTTTGAAAATTACAGTTCGACTCTTGTATCGGTCCTCAAGAGTGTTTGAAAAGTTGCTTTCGAAAGCTTTTTGAAAAGGTGTCGGTGTGAAAAGTATTTTGGATTTGTTTTGAAATTAGAGCAAGTATCTAGAGTCGTCTACCTACCCTAACGAATTCGTCTGTGTAAATGTCCTTTAAAGTAGTGCCATCCCACCATTGAGAGGTAGGTAGCACCACCGTTGGATGTGTTTGGGTCAATTCGAGGTTCGGGACATGGTGATCACCGGAGCAATAGGAAGATACCTTAGAAGCTACCCTCATGCCAGGTTCCCGGATCATGAGGACTTACTAAGACATCCTCTACTCGACGATCACCTTTCGAGGGGCAAGGTAACAGTGAAGCGTACCCTAGGGGTGGTGTGTGATTTGTGTGTCGTTTTCAGATATTTTGTCTTGTTCATGTCATGGGTGATCTACGCTTTTGTTTTTATTTAGACATTCATTCTTGCATGCAATTATTAACAGTTAAAAAGTTGCGAGAAATATAAAGCTCCTAAACTATTACAAAGGCGCGGGTCCACATCGCCAAATTTAATCCAGGACCCGATTTGGCAGAAAATAAAGAAGTAAAGTGCGAGAAAATATAAAATATTCGAGTTACATGGCTTTGGGAGAATTACATAAATAATTATAAGAAAAGAAATAAATGCGCGACTTGGAATTAAAATTGAAAGCGAGGGCGTTGGAACCCTTTTTAACGAAATTAAATTATTATTAAAAAAAATAAAATAAAAGGAAATTATTTTTGAGGTTTTATATTTATGAATATTTTAATGAGAATTAAATGAAATTTAAACCTAATTCTAGCTATTTTTTAATTTATTAAGAAAATATGAAAATTACCTAAAATTAAACCTAATTAATTAATGCAATTTGATTTACAAGAATAATATTAAATAATTAATTATGCTGAGAGAAAAAAGAAAAAAAGAATGAAAAAATATTTGAAACCCTAATTCTACCAATTTTTAGGTTTATTAAGAAAAATGTCCAAAATTAATCCTAGAATTGAAAACTAAATTAATTAATGATTTTTATTTACAAAAATATTAATTAAATAAAATATATTTTGATTTTTGTCTTTTCTGATTTTTATATTGTTTTATATTTTATGAAAATAAATTATTTGAAGAATTTAAAGGAAATTAAAAATAGAAAATATAAAAGAATAGCAAAAACCTTGGGGGGTTCTGTCCCCAATTGGAGGTATAGCTCAGCATTTTTGGCCCATTGATCTTTGGCCTGGTTGACTTTTCTGAGCCACATACATCTGCCTTGACTAATGTTCATGATGCTCTCAAATCAGGATCCTTGGATTGTCTTCAGTGGCCATGTGGCACATTTGGAGCAGGGGTGTATGGTAGGCCTTTGTGTTGAGCGCTGCGTGCAAATATGGTTAGAGGAAAAATATGGAAATAGGATGGGGGACCTGGGGTTCGAACCCAGGTCCCAGAGATTACTAACCAAATGCCTTGCCAATGGAGCTGTGAACGCGTTTTGATTATATAATAACAAATAAATATCATAAGGCAAAACAAACGCTAGTGGCAGATTTTAGCGCGAAATTCAAATACTCCAATCATTGCCTTACACATCACCGTCTTCTTCCTCGTTTGTATTTTCCTGAAATATAAAAGGAGTTAGCGGGGGTTTTAAACCCCCCCCTAAAATAGGCCTTTTTTCAAGAATAGCGATTAGGCCATCTTGCCTCATAAATTGGGCGCGACCCCATCATTGAGTTCGTCTGAGTGTCCTGATTTTGATCATGGTATTGAGGTGTTCTAATTTTACAGCATTCATAAACGCCCAATTTAAAACTCGAAGAACCCTAATAATCGTTCATGACGAAATCGCGTATGGGCAATGATTCTTCAATTAAATCATACTGCTAGCTTCAGAATCAACTCATTAGTACAAATCAAGAATCAAAATGCATGGATATGGCCTGAATAATAAAACACGATTATGCAAAAAGAAGGACACAGTCTGACTTTTAATTACCAATTCTTGATGTTAGGGATGATGTTTTTGATTCAGGAAGTTCCCTTGATATCTCAGGAAGGTGATAGAATGGTTTTCTTGCCTTGAAAAGCCTTGCAATCGTGATTTCAGTTCTTGAGTTTTTCACAAAAAATGCAAAAGTGTTTCTTGAATTCTGGCGCAGCTCAGAGGTCATTAGCATTAGGGTTTGTATTAGGCTTATGTATAGAATGATTAGGGTAAAAAATCTGAGCCAAAGGATCAAAACATTGATGGAATGGATATTGGATTTTCATGCATATAATTTTCAATCTTTTTCACATGTTTTTGATGCCAATCATATCCAATTACCTTGATTCTTTCTATATCTAATAATGCACGAAAATCTGAAGTTATTCCATGCATAAAAAGATTTGATTGCATTGGTTTGGTATTTTCCACATATTTATTTTAATTAAATGAATTATTAGCAATTAAAAATTCAAATAAATAAATAAAAATGATGAAAAACTTCCCTTTGGGCCAAATGGTCGTGCACATGCTTTGGATGATGAATTTTGGAAGAAAATGTGGCCCATTAGCAATTTTAAGACATTTGAAGCAAAGTTGACTTTTCAAAATATCCAAAAATTTCCCAACTTCCACAAGGCATATCTTGCTCAATTTTTAAGCTTTTCTCATGTTCTTGGACATTTTGGAAAGGTCTTGAAGTCCTCTAACCAATGCCTTTGGTCCCATGTCATTTTGATTTACCAATCTCAAGTTATGGCCTTTGACTTAAAGTCCCTTTTTGTTGACTTTTGAAAATGACCTATAATGTTGAAATTGATAACTTTTTGTGAGAGCATTTCTTGGACTTGAAGTGTGAAGAGGAGTTGTAGGAAATGTCTTTATCTTCAAAATGAGCTTTGGATGGAATTTTTCTGATAATCCATGTGGAAGTTATGCCTTGGTCAAGTTACAGTTGACTTTTTCAACTGTCCAAATATGGAAACTTTTGCATCTTGAGACTTTTTGAGCCAAGCTTTGAGAATCATGATCAAGCATTGATAAAATGATTTTTGTGGCTTCAAAATGAGATGTTGGCCAAAAATTTGAACTTTTGACTGTCAAATGACCATTTTGCCCCTACAGTTGACTGTAGTGCAATTAGGGTTTTTGACTGTGCAATTTTATGCTGTAAGTCTTGAAACTTGGTATGAGGATACTTGACCATGTTTGTAAGCATGTGGAACTTGATTGGACCCTTGGAAACTTCATTTTCTTTGTCAGAACCAAAACCCTAGTTTTTGATTGTTAGGAGACCCTTGAACTGTGCAACCCTTGGGGAGATTTTGAAGCTTTGACTTGGCAAATTTTGAAGAATATGGGAGGGAAAATTTTGGGGTACAATAGTTGCCCCTGTTCAATCTTCTTAGACCTGAGGATGCAGATTGGCTGACGTGCCTTTCGTAATCCGAAGGTGGAAGATGATTGAACACTAGAGTGCCCAGAAATTTGCGCTCACATAGTGGAGTATCAGCAATGTGATATCGGGAATGGGCTTACAGATGCCATTTGGAGATCGATGGATAGGATGATGGGCTTATAGATGCCATGCTGAGAAATGATGGATGGTGGATGGGCTTATAGATGCCATCTGGATGTTGATCGCGTAAGAGATTCCTTAGCGAGAGCTTGCGTACCTGCAAAAGAAAAGGATTACCTGACCCGTTACAGGAGCTGGTCTTCAGACTCTTTGCGTAGATGTGTCCTGTCTGGTTACAGGAGCTGGATCTGGAGCTTCAAACGGTGATGAATGAACCAGGGATGGTTACTACCTCCGCAGTAACGGGGAGAGAACCATAGGCGACTTCAACCTCAACAGTAATCATTGAGAGAATCTTGGACGACTTCAACCTCAACAGTAACGCTGAGAGAATCTGGGGATGATTACTACCTCCGCAGTAACGGGGAGAGAACCACAGGCGACTTCAACCTCAACAGTAATCATTGAGAGAATCTTGGATGACTTCAACCTCAACAGTAACGCTGAGAGAATCTGGGGATGATTACTACCTCCACAGTAACGGGGAGAGAACCATAGGCGACTTCAACCTCAACAGTAATCATTGAGAGAATCTTGGACGACTTCAACCTCAACAGTAACGCTGAGAGAATCTGGGGACGATTACTACCTCCGCAGTAACGGGGAGAGAACCATAGGCGACTTCAACCTCAACAGTAATCATTGAGAGAATCTTGGATGACTTCAACCTCAACAGTAACGCTGAGAGAATCTGGGGATGATTACTACCTCCACAGTAATCATTGAGAGAATCTTGGGCGACTTCAACCTCAACAGTAACGCTGAGAGAATCTGGGGATGATTACTACCTCCGCAGTAACGGGGAGAGAACCACAGGCGACTACAACCTCAACAGTAATCATTGAGAGAATCTTGGATATCTTCTACTGAGTCTTCATCAGAAAAATCTGTTAGGGGTCGATTTAGCTGGACTAGAGAAGGCCTTTGACTGGATAAGAAACAGAAAAAATCTTAGGGTCGATTTAACTGAACCGGTCTAGGTCTTGAAATCTTCAACTGGATAAGAAACAGGGAGATCTTAGGGTCGATCTGACTGAACCAGAGAAGGCCTTTGGCTGGATAAGAAACAGAAAAATCTTAGGGGCGATTTAACTGAACCGGTCTAGGTCTTGAAATCTTCAAATGGATAAGAAACAGGGAGATCTTAGGGTCGATCTGACTGAACCAGAGAAGGCCTTGGACTGGATAAGAAACAGAAAAATCTTAGGGGCGATTTAACTGAACCGGTCAAGGTCTTGAAATATAGCTGAGAACTTAACTGGATCTTTCCTGAAAGGTAAAGGCCAGTCATATGCAAGGCATGATATGAATCAAGCAATAATGTTCTCAACATAAATGAGATTTGTAAGATGTGATGCGTATATGCATGCCATAATGTGTGAAGATGTGATGTTTATGAATGTATGTTTGTCGTCCAGGAAAGTAAATCCTTGACGGGTGCCGGGAAGTCACTCCTGGGCTGATGTTGAAGAATAGATTTTGCTTCCGCAGGGGATGATAGTTGCAAGCATACCGGTAGGAGAAGATAACTCCGTTGGGGAATAAACTTGGCGAATAGATTACTCTGCGGGGAGAAAGGTATTCTGATGATCTTGCTGGGAAGTAATACTCTGTGGGGAGAGAGGTACTTTGTTGAGTTGTTGATAATGACTTGCTGGGGATACCCTTGTTGTGTTGGAAGTGTTAATAGACTTCGCTGGGGATAAGAAGACTTCGCCGAGGACGAACTTTCCGTGGCTTTTGGATGAGGATAACCCAGTTATATCCTGGTAAGGAAATAACTCTTTGAATAAAGCCGGGAGACGCGTTCGTGCTCTACGAGGATAAGCTTCCAGAATCTACTGGGGATAAGCTTACTGCTTGGGGAGATGGATCTAACTTTCCCTGGGGAAACTGGGTTGGACTCTCCTGGGGAAGTTTTGAAATGTATCGGAAGTAACTCCATTGAACGTTGGATATACCGCTGGGGAATAATCTTTAGACCAAGACTGCCGGGGATGCTTGTTAAGAATGCATGTATATTGTGCAGGGGAATGTTGAGATCTGCTGGGGGATACTCAACTTCCTTAAGGCTGATAACATAGTTTTGCTCGGGGAGAGTGTATTGACTTGCTGACGCACTCTCTGGGGAATTAAGATATACTGGTTATGTTCTTCAGCTGAACCTACTTTGATACCTTGGTGGACAGAATAACTGGATTGCCTGGACGGCTCATTATTGCCCCTGCTTCTATGGGAGAAGGCACCTGTGGGGTGCTGATAGTTGTTGATGGACAAACCTTCTTCTGGTAGGCAGGTGACAAGATGACGGGACATAGTCGTACGCTTTGATCCCTAACTTTTGCCTGGACCTCCCTTTCGGGTTTTCAGTCCACCGGGATACCCATTTTTGCCCAAGCCGCCTTTTCAGGTTTTCGACTTGCCGGGTGTACAGATTTTTTCATTTTCATCCCTTATTTTGCCCGAACCCTTTTGGTTCGCCAGGAAGCCCTTATTTTTGCCTAGGTGTGTCAACCTAGCGGGTCTTTGGTTTTGCGTAGTATCTTTTCGACTATATCCATGTTCTTAGAATGTAGGGAGTTGCCCCTATCAGAAGTGTTTTGCTATGTCATTAGAAGATGTTTGATCAGGCAAGATTCGTTGCTGGAGCACCCCAAGCGACTCAGGCAGAGATTTGCCCCAGGCTATTTGGCCTTTGAGAGATTCTCTGAACCTTGATTGGACTGCCCCAGATAATGGACAATGATCAGGCCATGCCCCTTGATTGGAAGTGCTTTTTGTTCACTAGGCTTTCATCGTACGAATTTCCCTGTTGTTCAAACAAATATTTATATGCAAACAATGTTATATCAAAAATGCCAAGCTTATGTCTGTCTTGAAGATTTTTAAAATGCATTCTTTTTCATAAAACAAGTGAATGTTTGTAAAACATGATGTCAACTCCGTATTTACCGTAGGCCTTAAGGAGTCAGGATACCTTTCGTAACAGTATGCTTTCGAACTAACCCATGCTTCAGCTAGGACTTTTAAGGGTTATAACGTGGCCTGGTTCATGGTTTAAGAAACAAAAGATAAAGGCTCAAATTATTTGTACCCACCCGCTCTTCGTGATGTTCTTCAAACCTAAACTCAGTTGATCGTGCGTTAGACCTTGTTTGAGTCTTTGCTCTGAAATTCCAGTGATGGTTCGGATGTTGAACGTTTATTTGAATAGGCAGTCATTTTTTGTGTTTTTGTTGAGGGTTTGTGCGACCTCTTTTTTGATTTTATTATCCCTATTTTTGCCTGAACTGTTTCTTTTTGGAATTACAGTCAGTGGGATGCCCCAGTTTTGTAAGTCTCCTTCATAGGTTTTGACTTATTGGGTTTTTATTTTGAGAAGTAATGACTGCCTGTCTTTATGATTATTCGGAACCATCACGGTCTTTTGTTTTGTGAGGACCTCTTTGGTGCCATTCGTTATGCACTTGGATCAACTGAGAGACTACCCTGCCCCAGGTTATGATTAAGTGTTTTAAATTTCGAAAAGAAAAACTCCTACTTCTTTGGCTCAGAGGGGTTGACGAGGGATTATCTTCCTTATAACTCCAGTGTTTAGGAATTGAAACAATGTCTGTACCTCATCAGCGGGGTCTGTTCAAAAGCATACTGTAAAGATCGTGGTATCGTTTTCGTCATCCTTCTTCAAGAGGCTTAGAATTAATGAGAGTTGATCATCAGAAAAAATATGAAAATAATTTGCATATAGTGAATACGAATATATTGCTTCAAAACAGACATATGCAATGCATTAATGGAATAACGACGTTTGGTATGAATGGAATGTTTGAACAATCAAAATAAAATTACAACTTGAAAGATTCTAATGAACAAAAATTTCTCAATCCTAGCCATGTTTTGGCAAGGGAGCAGTGATCACGTTGGGAGTCTCGGCGGGCTCGAACTCGATCTCTTTAGCATCGATCATGTTCTGAATCTTGTACTTCAGTGCCCAACAATCCTCAGTATCGTGCCCCGGGCTACCAGAATGGTAAGCGCACCTTGCTTCTGGGTTGTAATTTGGAGAGGAAGTCTTTGGATTTGCAGGAGGGTTGATCACCGCAATCAGGTTCATCCTTAACATATGCTGCAAAGCTCGTGACCATGGCATGTTGATGTTGGTGAATTGTCTCTTAGGCTCGCCTGACCTGTTCTGATCAACCCGCTGTTCTTGGCGAGGTCGTTGTTGGACCTGTGAAGTAGTAGCAACTCGGAGAAGTCTATTCATTGGACCCGACCTTTGCCCTCTTGGAAGCTGTTCCACGACCTGGTCCCTGATTTGGGCTGGTTGCTTCATTCCTTGAGGAAGCTGACTGATCATGGCCCTCAGCTCTCCTTGCTCCTGAGCTAAACCTTGAATGAGGGCCCTTTGCCCCAGCATCTGGGTTTTCAATGTGTCTACCTCAGCTTGTAGACGTTTCAGCTGTTCGTCCTTGTCATCTTCAGGACTCTTTCTGATCAGATTCCCCATGAGGAGTATCCTCAACTCTTCCTGCCCCTTGGATAGGCTTAGGAAGATCTCCTTGATTTGAGTCTCTTGAGTGTGAAGGTCCTGGTTATCTTGTTGGGAAGCCATTGCTAAAATAAACAGCGAGAAGGGTAAGTGACCTGCAACAAGGGTACCTGTCATGCAATGATGTGTATGACATGCATGTAACGTTTTCAAGGACCTCGCGGGATAAACAAGAAAATTTGTTAGAACTTGGGTCCGGTAGTTTGATTGAAGGAACTGCATGTTGTTGAGAGTCCTTCTTCAAAGGGTCAAAGGCTCACCATATCCAGTGGGTCATAGCCCCTGACAACCTTAGCTAGAGGAACCTTCTTCAAGTGGCAAAGCTCACCATATCAAGTGGGTCATAGCCTCTGACAACCTTGGCTAGAGGAAAATAAATCCTCTTTGCCCCTTGCTAGATGTTTGATTTATCACGACCTGCATCACAAGCCCTTGAGACCCTTGAAATGGGTTAGGATGTATACAATGGTATGATGACATGATGTTATGCTATGCGTGGGGTAATGTAGGTAACCCTGTTATGAGTCCCAATTAAGGACTGCAAACCCAAAACCTGCAAGAAACTCAAGTAAAACCTGTCATGAGTCCCAATTAAGGACTATCAACAAAACCTGCAAGAAACTTAGTAACCCTGTTATGAGTCCCAATTAAGGACTATAAACAAAACCTGCAAGTAGTTCATGTGTCAGATAAAGCATGCAAGTAGTCAAGTACGAAGGCACACAAGTCACACAAGAGAAAACCCTTAGAGTTTAGGCCAGCATGGGGTCTGGGTATTACCCTCTTGAAGTTGGTGGGCTCAACCTGTCCTATTAGAAGTAACCGGGTTCTTAGAGGATCCCAATATCATTGACTATCCTCAATCGGTCATAACTCCAGCATCGCAATCTTTTCTTGCGGCCAGAACCATCACGAGAGTTTAGCCTCAATGGGCGTAGCATACTGCTACTGTTCTAATGGCAAAGTTGTGTCAATTAAGGTTCTAAGGTTGTTGGTGCTTAATGACTCCTCAGAAGACCCATATTCTCCTCGTAGCAACACAAGGGATATCGGTACAGACCAAGGTGCCACACCAACGTAGCCACTGCTTCACCCGTGTCGGTCTACGCCGGACAGGTCCCTCACAGCTTATGCTACCTAAACAGGGTATCCCCAGATCCGGGTTAGGATCTATGTAACTCCCATGCAACCCACAAATTTAAAGCAGACCAGTCAATACAATTGAAAACACAGTTATGAACTAACCCTAAGGTACACCTCACTTTAAGTTTAGTTCCCCAGCAGAGTCGCCAGTTCTGTGATCGGTGGATCTGGAACTGACTATTTAACGCTGGTTCACGAAATGTCGCGGAAGCAAGAGTCGCCACCGTCTTTTATTTTCTCCAAATGGAAAGGACAAAAGCACAGAAAAATTCCTTATTGAGATTAGTTCTCGGTTCGGGAGGTAGATTATAGAAAGGGAAGGTGTTAGCACCCTTTCTATCCATGGTTATCCATGGGCTCTTAGATACTTGCTCATTTGTGTTTTCAAAAATGGTTTGTTTGCTTTTCAACTGTGGGTTTTAAAAAGTTTCTTTGAAAATTCCAGTTCGACTCTTGTATCGGTCCTCAAGAGTGTTTGAAAAGTTGCTTTCGAAAGCTTTTTGAAAAGGTGTCAGTGTGAAAAGTATTTTGGATTTGTTTTGAAATTAGAGCAAGTATCTAGAGTCGTCTACCTACCCTAAGGAATTCGTCTGTGTAAATGTCCTTTAAAGTAGTGCCATCCCACCATTGAGAGGTAGGTAGCACCACCGTTGGAGGTGTTTGGGTCAATTCGAGGTTCGGGACATGGTGATCACCGGAGCAATAGGAAGATACCTTAGAAGCTACCCTCATGCCAGGTTCCCGGATCATGAGGACTTACTAAGACATCCTCTACTCGAGGATCACCTTTCGAGGGGTAAGGCAACAGTGAAGCGTACCCTAGGGGTGGTGTGTGATTTGTGTGTCGTTTTCAGATATTTTGTCTTGTTCATGTCATGGGTGATCTACGCTTTTGTTTTTATTTAGACATTCATTCTTGCATGCAATTATTAACAGTTAAAAAGTTGCGAGAAATATAAAGCTCCTAAACTATTACAAAGGCGCGGGTCCACATCGCCAAATTTAATCCAGGACCCGATTTGACAGAAAATAAAGAAGTAAAGTGCGAGAAAATATAAAATATTCGAGTTACATGGCTTTGGGAGAATTACATAAATAATTATAAGAAAAGAAATAAATGCGCGACTTGGAATTAAAATTGAAAGCGAGGGCGTTGGACCCCTTTTTAACGAAATTAAATTATTATTAAAATAAAATAAAATAAAAGGAAATTATTTTTGAGGTTTTATATTTATGAATATTTTAATGAGAATTAAATGAAATTTAAACCTAATTCTAGCTATTTTTTAATTTATTAAGAAAATATGAAAATTACCTAAAATTAAACCTAATTAATTAATGCAATTTGATTTACAAGAATAATATTAAATAATTAATTATGGTGAGAGAAAAAAGAAAAAAAGAATGAAAAAATATTTGAAACCCTAATTCTACCAATTTTTAGGTTTATTAAGAAAAATGTCCAAAATTAATCCTAGAATTGAAAACTAAATTAATTAATGATTTTTATTTACAAAAATATTAATTAAATAAAATATATTTTGATTTTTGTCTTTTCTGATTTTTATATTGTTTTATATTTTATGAAAATAAATTATTTGAAGAATTTAAAGGAAATTAAAAATAGAAAATATAAAAGAATAGCAAAAACCTTGGGGGGTTCTGTCCCCAATTGGAGGTATAGCTCAGCATTTTTGGCCCATTGATCTTTGGCCTGGTTGACTTTTCTGAGCCACATACATCTGCCTTGACTAATGTTCATGATGCTCTTAAATCAGGATCCTTGGATTGTCTTCAGTGGCCATGTGGCACATTTGGAGCCGGGGTGTATGGTAGGCCTTTGTGTTGAGTGCTGCGTGCAAATATGGTTAGAGGAAAAATATGGAAATAGGATGGGGGACCTGGGGTTCGAACCCAGGTCCCAGAGATTACTAACCAAATGCCTTGCCAATGGAGCTGTGAACGTGTTTTGATTATATAATAACAAATAAATACCATAAGGCAAAACAAACGCTAGTGGCAGATTTTAGCGCGAAATTCAAATACTCCAATCATTGCCTTACACATCACCGTCTTCTTCCTCGTTTGTATTTTCCTGAAATATAAAAGGAGTTAGCGGGGGTTTTAAACCCCCCCCCCCCCAAATAGGCCTTTTTCAAGAATAGCGATTAGGCCATCTTGCCTCATAAATTGGGCGCGACCCCATCATTGAGTTCGTCTGAGTGTCCTGATTTTGATCATGGTATTGAGGTGTTCTAATTTTACAGCATTCATAAACGCCCAATTTAAAACTCGAAGAACCCTAATAATCGTTCATAGTGAAATCGCGTATGGGCAATGATTCTTCAATTAAATCATACTGCTAGCTTCAGAATCAACTCATTAGTACAAATCAAGAATCAAAATGCATGGATATGGCCTGAATAATAAAACACGATTATGCAAAAAGAAGGACACATTATGACTTTTAATTACCAATTCTTGATGTTAGGGATGATGTTTTTGATTCAGGAAGTTCCCTTGATATCTCAGGAAGGTGATAAAATGGTTTTCTTGCCTTGAAAAGCCTTGCAACCGTGATTTCAGTTCTTGAGTTTTTCACAAAAAATGCAAAAGTGTTTCTTGAATTCTGGCGCAGCTCAGAGGTCATTAGCATTAGGGTTTGCATTAGGCTTATGTATAGAATGATTAGGGTAAAAAATCTGAGCCAAAGGATCAAAGCATTGATGGAATGGATATTGGATTTTCATGCATATAATTTTCAATCTTTTTCACATGTTTTTGATGCCAATCATATCCAATTACCTTGATTCTTTCTATATCTAATAATGCACGAAAATCTGAAGTTATTCCATGCATAAAAAGATTTGATTGCATTGGTTTGGTATTTTCCACATATTTATTTTAATTAAATGAATTATTAGCAATTAAAAATTCAAATAAATAAATAAAAATGATGAAAAACTTCCCTTTGGGCCAAATGGTCGTGCACATGCTTTGGATGATGAATTTTGGAAGAAAATGTGGCCCATTAGCAATTTTAAGACATTTGAAGCAAAGTTGACTTTTCAAAATATCCAAAAATTTCCCAACTTCCACAAGGCATATCTTGCTCAATTTTTAAGCTTTTCTCATGTTCTTGGACATTTTGGAAAGGTCTTGAAGTCCTCTAACCAATGCCTTTGGTCCCATGTCATTTTGATTTACCAATCTCAAGTTATGGCCTTTGACTTAAAGTCCCTTTTTGTTGACTTTTGAAAATGACCTATAATGTTGAAATTGATAACTTTTTGTGAGAGCATTTCTTGGACTTGAAGTGTGAAGAGGAGTTGTAGGAAATGTCTTTCTCTTCAAAATGAGCTTTGGATGGAATTTTTCTGATAATCCATGTGGAAGTTATGCCTTGGTCAAGTTACAGTTGACTTTTTCAACTGTCCAAATATGGAAACTTTTGCATCTTGAGACTTTTTGAGCCAAGCTTTGAGAATCATGATCAAGCATTGATCAAATGATGTTTGTGGCTTCAAAATGAGATGTTGACTAAAAATTTGAACTTTTGACTGTCAAATGACCATTTTGCCCC
The DNA here is from genome assembly GCA_948472305.1 of Vicia faba. Classification (NCBI taxonomy): domain Eukaryota; kingdom Viridiplantae; phylum Streptophyta; class Magnoliopsida; order Fabales; family Fabaceae; genus Vicia; species Vicia faba. The sequence continues at coordinate 1,053,876,342 of OX451738.1, read as the reverse complement.
TACAGTTGACTGTGGTGCAATTAGGGTTTTTGACTGTGCAATTTTGTGCTGTAAGTCTTGAAACTTGGTATGAGGATACTTGACCATGTTTGTAAGCATGTGGGACTTGATTGGACCCTTGGAAACTTCATTTTCTTTGTCAGAACCAAAACCCTAGTTTTTAATTGTTAGGAGACCCTTGAACTGTGCAACCCTTGGGGAGATTTTGAAGCTTTGACTTGGCAAATTTTGAAGAATATGGGAGGGCAAATTTTGGGGTACAACATTATGGAAACTTTGTTTTCTAAACTCTTAATTTTGGACAATTTGTGTCTCTATATAGTGCTCTATCATAGATTCTAGCCTAGAGTGAGTTAGCATCGCATTGAAATCATCCATTGATGTTTCGAGGTTAAAATTATTGGATTATTGCAGTTCCTCAAAGTGAGTTAGCGTTACATTTTGTGTATCCATGTAGAGCTCCATCATCATAGATTCTAGCCTAGAGCGAGTTAGTATCGCTGTGAGATCCTTCATTAATGTGTCGAGAGTGGAATTTTGGGATTCTTGCGACTCCTCAAAATATTAGGCATGATGATTGTAGAGGAAATTTGGTTGAGGATAAGTTAGCGTCGCATTGTAATCCTCCAGTAATGTTTCAAGATCGGACTTATGGGATTCTAGCGACTCCTCAAAATGTTGGGATTGGTAGTTGTAGAGGTAATTCGGGTGAGAGTGAGTTAGTGACGCATTGAAATCCTCCATTAGTATTTCGAGGTCAGATTTGTGGGATTCTTGTGATTCCTCGAAATACTGAGAGTTAGAGTTATAGAAACAATTTGGGTGATACATAGTAATTAAGGTAAGAGTGTCTTAGTCTATACGATGCAACAACGAAAATAAAAATATTGACTATTGGTCCCCGATAATGACACCAAAAACTTGATGCGTCCGCAAGTGAACAGAAATATCGAAGTAATATAAAAGATTGTTGAACCCATAGAGACCAATGTCAACCTACTATAATCTGTCGTCGCTATGTAAAGCTAAGGATAATGAATGGTTAATTAAAGGGAAACTAAGATTAAATAAAGACTAAAATAATATTAAAGAAATATATAATAAAAGAGAGGGTTAAATGTGGATTTCACGTATCTCGGGGATTTTTTTAACTTGTTGGCTTACACTGACGTTAGAAAAGTGTTTAGTAGAAAATATCAATTTAAAGACAATATCTCACACTCTCTGATTTTGAATAAAACCACGTTCCTTGACCATGGTATTTTTCTCTCGCTCTCCCATTCTAATCGAGGAACGCATTTTGAAAACTGAACATGTTATAATTAATCCTAAAGCGCTCTCACCGTGTTTAGAATTAATGCCTAGTTTCTACTATCTGGTTCGACCCCCATGCTCTCGCAGTGCCGACTCGAACCTTAGTTAATTTCTAACTCTCGTGGCAAAATCATGTTAAGTAACCTCTCACTCTCGTGATAAGGATATTTAAATTAAGTTAAAAAACAAAGACAAAAACAGAGTTTTCAAATAAAGATTTAAGCCGACTTTGTTACCGAGTCCCGTCGGAGACGACGGTCCTTACATACCGGACTCAAGACAGTTTAGCTAAACATCTAATTAAGTGTAAACAAACTAAACTTAACGATTGGAATTAAGAATATCATGGTAATTAAATTAAATAAACGAAATAATAGAAATATGAAATACGATAAAGAGAAACCTGTAAAAGAAACTGGAATTAACTTCATAATATGCTGGCACGCTTGAAAATCAGGTACAAAATTGAAATAATAATAATAAAAAGAACAACACCTAAAACTAATGGTGTGGTAGTTCCTCGATGTGAAAAACTATCGCTTTTACATGGAAAACTTCTCTATTTAAAATCTATGAATAATACTCTCTGACTTCAAAACGAAAAATGGTCAACCCCCTTCATGTAGATTTCCCCTGCTTTTATATTCTAGGTTTGTGACCTCAGTGCCCATGACGCGCATGGAGAAAAATATGGAAAATGACTTCATGGAGAAATATCTGGGAGACTCAACTCGTGGAGAAATATAAGGGGTACTAGGTTTGTAAGTCACTGACGTGGAGAAGGCCACAAAAGTTAAAGACATGACTGCAAGAATTGACCCGTGGCAAGGGCCACGCTTTTGAAGTGTGTGGCGAGGGCCACAACTTCTATGGTGAGGGCCACAGGTCTGTGGTCAGGGCCACAGTTCCGCAGCCAGAGCCACAGCTTCAGAAAATGCATTTTCTGCTATTTTCTTTTATTCTTCCAATCTTCTCTGTTTCTTCGCCATTTCTCGTTCTTTCTTCTCATGTGAGCTCTGTGTTAGAATATTCTTATAATAAAATATCAATACCGGAATGACAAGGTGTTGTACCCCAAAATTTGCCCTCCCTCTTTCTCATATGATTTCTCATCACAAAGCCCTTGAAGCTCAAGATCCAGTTAGGGTTTCATCTGCTCAATACTCCTCCTTGCACTGTTGACCCAAATTAGGGTTTGTGTTTGCACAAAGATGTTTTGACCTAAAAATCCTAAGATGACTTTCATGCTTCATATTGGACTCCCAAGTTTATCCATACCAAGTTTCAAGTCTTGATTCCAAATTTTGCCCAGTCAATTGGATAGTTGACCTAGAAATCAGCTGTATTGGGGAAAAAGTCAACTGTGGCCAATTGACAGTCAAATTTCATGAAAATTGACCCACATAAACATTATGAACTCACATGGACCATTTGATCAAGTTTGGATCACAATTCCACAAGAAATTTGATCAGATCACCAAAAGGGCAAAATGGTCATTTTTAGGGTTTTGACTGCACAAAGGCAATTTTTGACTGTTTGACCTAGCCAATGGCAAACCAAGCTCACATATGGACTCAAGGACCCCATGGAATTGTCTTGACATGCTCAACAAGTTCAAAAGATCCCAAATGCACAAGATTGACAGTTGAATTTCTCAGTCAATTGATCAATTTTGATTGTATACTGAAAAGTCAAACTTTGACTTTTTGGTCAAAATCAAGAGTCAAGATTCATTTTTCATCAAAACATGCCAAATCATGAAACTTGTTCATCAAGAAATCAAGAAATGCAATTTAGGGTTTGAAATGAAGATTTTTCATAACTTAGAATTTTTCTAAGTTATGAAAAACCCTAAATTTTTTCTAACTTTGCCCCACTTTCTCACCAAGATTCATTTGGATTCAAGCAAAAGTAAAAACATGAAAGTTGTAGCCTATTGCATAATCTACAACTTTTATTCACAAAGTTTTCCCAAAAGAGGCTTGTATCTCAAGTTACAATTTTTGGGATAAGGGTACTAAACCATTTTTAACTTAGTGAAAATTTGACCTATTTTAGGCAAGGTTTTTACCTAACTTCAAGACCATTTTCCACATACTTCCCCTTTGAATTTCAATTTGCATTTCAAATATGGATTGTAGTACACATTCCAAGCTTTTCAAAATGTCAAGGAACTCATCAAACAACCTCATGGTTAGAGAGAATCGAATTTTGCAATAGGACAAAAACTCACTTTTGAATTGGCCAATTTCCATGTTCATAACTTGTGCAATTTTTCAAATTAGCATGCTTCCCTTAATTACAGGCCCCTAAACCATCCAACACTCATAAATTTAATGCAAACTCTTTGTGCCAAGACCATGTTCTATGTGTTCAAGCATTGCATGATGGATTAATCCCAAAATAGATAAAGCACTTTAACCATTTTTGCAAAAGTAAGCTTTATGTCAAAATGAAAATCCAAGAAGTACAGATCAAATCCCCTTGGCACAAGTTTAGGGACTAATCACGCTGATCAATGCCAAGGTTTGCAGCATGTTATGGGGGCCTCTACCTGTCTAAACACCAACTTGGCTTTTGGTTGCTTAAAGTGTAAGAAATATAGCATATCACAACACAACTTTGATCTCAGCAATAGAACCCTTAAGCAAATACTTTGTACACATTCAAGACATCCTAACTGAGCTAGCACACGACTCCAACACCTCCATTGCCCTCTAGAACACAGAATCACCCTCAAACTTCCCAAACAGAGCACCTGCTGCAGTTTGAGTGTCAACTCTCATCCCTTTCATGCAGTCTTGCTAAAACCACATCAAACACATCCTACAACATCCCTTGAAGCTAATCCAAACATCAAACACGACTCGTAACTCCTCTAATCAGTTCCACCATTTTCACTTTCTTGTTTTGCAGTTGAAGTTCCATAGCTCGATTCAAAGTGTTTCAAAGCAAAGTAAAACTTGGAATAGCATCCCTGGACATCAAGGAAGCTGTACCAATCATCACCTTGCTCTGAAAGTACCTCCATCATCAGATACAACTTCAACTGAACAGGTATCTTCTTGAACTTCTATCTTCCAATGTAGGCATCATTAGCTCTAGGTTTGTGAATAAGAAGTGTTCTACTCATGCCCCTGAATCTGTACATACTTTTACTTTCCATTTATTTTGCCTGAGCTATGAGAATTTAAGGTCTGAATGTTGATAAAAAGTTAGGTTAGGATTTGGGAATGATAAAATTCTCTCTCATTTCTGAGAGTTAGGATGAGTTCTTTACATATTTAGAATCGTGGCTTGATGATTAACATTTATTATGTTGAAAGTTTGTGCAAAAAGTCAAGGAATCCAGATGTTTGAATTAGAGTACAGGCGCGCGTTTTGGAACATTTTTCTGGCTGGAGGTTGAAGAAAGACTTGGTGGGCTGGGCCTGCTTTGTTATTTCTTTTCACACCACATTTTCACTTTGACACCCCCTGAGCCCATTTTGTTTGTTTTAATGACTTTTTGATTTTTCTTTTTTTATTCTAACTTATTTATTTTTGCTAATAATATTAAAAACATAAAAAACTTTTTTTACACCATTTTTATATTTTTTAGGCATTTATTTGTTTATATGGACATTTGTACATAAATAATATATAAATACTATTATTTAGAAAAACTAGAAAAAATAATGCAAATATATTTTATTTCTGATTTTTATTTCATTTTCTCCTTTGAAAACATTTTATATCAAAAAAACTTTTTTTTATAAATATTAAATATTATTATTTTGTATATATAATACATATTTAGTAAATAATAAAGATATCCATATATATATTAATATATTTAGGACAAAAATACAAAAATACATACATTTTTTCTTTCATTAATATGTGACCTCAAAAATACTTTTTTTATAAATATACTTCAATTTTATTTTATTTTTGTATATAATTATTAATTATTGTACATATTAAATAAATAATACCTTTTGTTTAAAAAATTAGGGTTTCCCCCTTAAAACACAAAAAACTCCAAAAAATAATACTTTTCATTTTTATTTTATTTTACATAAAAAATACTTTTTTTTTCATACATATAAAAACCCTTTTTGCATTTTTGCACATTTATTTTATTTCCATTTAATTATACAATTGATTACTTTGTAAATATTCCAAATTGATGTAAAAGTTAGATTTAAATTTCTTGTCAAATACCCCCCATTTGAACATTTGTACCCCCCTTCCCATATTGTGTTGTAATAGTTTAGAACTTTATTTTTCGCACTTTAATGCTTTCTAAATATACCATGTTAGAATTAGGGTTTGCATGCAAATAAAAACAACAAAATAGTTTGACCTAATTTCAAGATAATCAAAGCATGAAAATGGACAACACATATCACACTTGCACCCCTAGGGTATTCCACTTGTTGCCTTCAATAAATGGGCCATATTGTATGTTAGGTTTCTTTGGGCAAAAACAAAACAAACAATCAAATGATCATTAGTCCCTCGATGACGCTTTCGAAAAGTTGCCTAAAATGATCAAGTCCCTTTCAAGGAAAAATTGCCCAAAGATACTTAACACCATTGCAATTATGGTCTAAACAATGACCCGTGCCCGTCCCTTTCACATCCTAACACAAGATTGTCCACCAAATGCAATGGTGGAACAAAATTGTTAAAAGGGTTAAAGCATAGCAAAAATCTTTGAGAACTTTAGGGTAGATAGCTCTTAAGTACTTGTCAACTTGCAAATCAAAAACACTTGCCTATTTTTCAAATCACACTTTCAAAACAAACTTTCAAAAACCTTGAAACATCTTTTCAAAAAGACAAACACCTTTTGTAAAACATTCGAGTAAAGAATTGTTACAAGGGTAGCCTAAACAAGGCATCTTTTTCAAAACCTTTTCAAAACCACACACAAAGCACCATTTCAAACAATTGAAAACCAAGGCAAGTTGATCTAAGCAAGTACCTAAGAGCCCATGGATAACCATGGATAGAAAGGGTGCTAATACCTTCCCTTTCTATAATCTTCTCCCCGAACCCAAGAAAATATCTCAAAGGTTTTTGCTGTGCTTTTTAAACCTTTCCTTAGGATAAAATAAAAAGTCGGTGGCGACTCTTGCTCAACCGAAACATTTGCGAAAACAAACGCAAAACTCATAGTCAGTTCTCCCACCGTATCACACAAGGCATAAACAAATGAAAAATAATATAAAAATGCTTGTGAATCAAGTCGAATATACGATATAATTTCACGTTATCAAGTTCTAAAAAAATTATTATTTTAAAGTTTACTATTCATAATACGTAAATACTTTAAAAATTATATTATATATATCATTAATAAAATAATATTTGTTAATTTTTAAATAGAATTTTTTTAATTGTTGTTGTTTTTTATAATTTTATAATTTTTAGTTGAATGGAATGAAATTTTAGTTTTACTATTTTTAGTATTTTTCGAAGAAATTTATTCCATTTTATTAATACACAATTCTTTTGTTTTATTTTTTAATTTCAATTTTCTCTCATATTGAGCTACTAAATTATTTATACTTTTTTTCTTTTTAATAATTTGCTTCATCAATCAAGTAAGAGTAAACAAAGTATTAAATGTTGAGATATTAGACCTAATTTAAGTTGTGTAACTTAAGTTAAGTTCAATTACGGTTTGTTAGCCTACTTAGTGTATAAGTTGGGTGTATATAAATAATCATAGTTTGTATTATTATTTGTAACAATTCAATTTAATGATACAATTCTTATTTTCTTATTCTCTCTCTTCCCCCCTCACTAAAAGTGCCTCACGAACTAACAAATTAATATCAGAGTCTGGTTAGATTCTTGATCGTGTTTTCAAGAATCACACGTCATAGATCATATTTTCGGGATTGTGGGTTATTGTCAATCAATTGCTGTGAAAATGAATAGTACTAATGGCATTTTGAATTCTCTTCTAAATCTTGACGACAATAATTGAATTCGATAGAGAAAATAAATGCAAATTATGTTTGGCTTTCAAGAAACCCTAGAAGTGGTTATTAATGGCGTTCCTGCACTGGCTACGAATGTAACTGACACACAGAATACCGCTCACAACAAAGACAAGAATAAGGATTACAAGGATGCATATTGCATTCAAATGACAGTCGATGCAACGAATTTCGACAAGATCTCTCATGTTGAATCAGCGAAGGAGGTGTAGAATATTCTTGTCAAGTACTATGAAGGAGGTGAAAAAGTCAAGGTTGTCAAGTTATAGACCTTGCGCCGATAATATGAATTATTATCGATAGGAGGATAAGAAGACAAGAATGCAGAGTATGTGTCGAAGGTACAAAATCTCATCTATATCATGAAGGGTAATGGTGAAACCCTAACTGATAAGATGATAGTTGAGAAGGTAATGTGTACTTTGACCTCTCACTTTGATCACGTTATCGTAGCTATTCAAGAATCCAATTAATTTAAAAACCTAAAATTGGAAGATTTGGTTGGTTCGTTGGAAGCACATGAGATTAACATTGTCAAAAGGAAAGGAGTTTAAGACTCGATACAAGCACTGCAGGCTCAGTCTTGTAAAAAGAATGGAGGTTCCAATAAATTCAAAGGCAAATTCAACAAGACTCAGGGCAAGAAGTCTTGGTCGAACCCTCACAAGAATAAGGTTTATGACAGGGCTTCTGAATCCTCGAAAAGAGGAGAATAAAATTCCTATTAGAAAAACAAAGAAGAGAAAAAAAGGTGTACAATGATATAATTGTGAAAAGTGGGGTCACTTGGCCAAGCATTGTTGGTATAGGAAAGACAAGGGATCAACAAAAGGCAAAGACAAATGAGTGAACCTTGCATGCTAAGATTCAGATGATTCTAAATGTATGGTGGTTATGGTTGCAGTTGCAGATAACCATGTAAAATCCAAGATCTAGTTCCTGGACTCAGGCTGCTCGAATCATATGACTGGTCAAAAGGTGTGGTTGGTAGATTTCGACGAGTCGAAGAAGAGCAAGGTAAAACTTGTTGATAATAGTTCATTGCAAGTAGAAGATACTGAAAACATAGTTTTTCAAATGAGTGATAAAGGGAAATCTATCATCAAAGATGTACTCTGTGTACCTGAAATAAAGTGCAACATGTTAAGTGTTGGACAACTGGTTGAAAATTTTTTCTCAGTTGTCATAAAAGATTGAGCTTTAAAATTGTTCGACACCCAAAATAATTTGGTCTTAAAATATCTGTTGTCAAAGAACAAGATATTCAATACCTTGGTCATTTCAACTGAGGTACAATGTCTTAAAATAGTTGTCGACCACAAGAATAGTTGGTTGTGGCATTTGAGGTTTGGTCACTTAAACTTTCGATCACTCAATCAACTGATTGCTCAAGATATGGTAATTGGCATACCAAGTCTTGAGATGTCCGACAAACTTTGTGAAAGTTGTTTAGTCAAAAAGAAATCCAAAAATTCATTCGTTTCGACTATGCCAATGAGATCATCCTGCATACTCGACATGGTGCATTCAGATGTATGTGGCTCGTTCGAAGAGCATACATTGGTGGAAACAAATATTGTGTTTCATTTGTTGATGAGTGTAGTCAAAAACTATGGATCTATGTGATCAAGCGAAAGGACGAAGTATTTGAAATCTTTAAGAGATTCAAGATACTTGTCGAAAACCAGAGTGAGAAGAAGATCAAAGTTTTGCGAACAGATGGAAGTGGTGAATACACATCCAAGATGTTTGAAGATTTATGTGCAGAACATGGTGTCACTAATGAGGCAACTTCTCCCTATATGCCTCAACATAATGGAATTGTAGAAAGAATAAACAAAACTATATTGGATATGGTGAGATGCATGTTGAAGCAGAAGAATTTGCAAAAATCCTTATGGGGTGAAGTTGTTTCGGTTGCATTTTATATCCTGAACAAGTGCCCTATCATGAAATTGAAGAACAAGGTTCCTAGAGAAGTGTGGAGTGGAAAACGACCATCAATAGTCATTTGAAGATGTTTGGCTCTATGTTTTACAAGTATGTTCCTGATGCGAGAAGAAGGAAGCTTGATGACAAGAGTGAACCTATGATTCTGATGAGATATCACAAAATTGGAACATACATGTTATTCAATCTAATTAATAAGAAGATTGTGTTAAGTCGAGATATTGTGATTGATGAAATTTTTTCTTGGGATTGTAATTCTAGTGATGCAATTAACAAGCCATTGATGAACTATGGTTTCAACGAAGAAACTGTTGAAGTCGAAGTCAAAGAAATTGCTGATATTTTAATCAAAGTCGAAGAAGTTGGTAACATTCTCACACATTTGAAGACGGTGAGGATATGGCTAGCACAAGCCAAAGACCTCAAAGAACTGGAGTTCTTCCAGTAAGACTTTATGATTATGAAGTGGTTGGTGATGATGAAGTCACACCAGATAGAGAATTAGTTCATTTTGCTTTACTTGCAAGCGATGAACCAATAAATTGTAGTGAGGCTTTGAAGATTAAAAAGTGTAAGTCTACTATGGTCGAAGAGTTACAGGCAATCGAAAGAAATAACACATGAGAATTAGTCGAATTGCCAGCACATACAAAAGTTATCGAAGTAAACTAAGTGTTCATGTTGAAACACAATGTTGATGAGTCGATAGCAAGATATAAAGAAAGATTAATAGCTCAAGGTTTTCTTCAAAGAGCAAGACTCGACTACTCTGAAGTATTTGCCCCAGTAGCAAGATTGGGGACTATTTGACTAATGGTAGCCTTGGTATGCAACCAAGGTTGGTCGACATTTCATTTAGATTTGAAATCAACATTTTTGAATGGTCCTTTAGACGAAGAGGTCTATGTCACACAACCTCCAGGCTCCGGGTTTGTGATTCAGAAGGAAGCGAGTAAAGTATATAAGTTCCACAAAACGCTCTATGGTCTCAAGCAGGAACCTAGGGCATGGAACAAGAAGATCGACTCATACTTAGTCGAATTGGGCTTTGTCAAATGCAAGTCTTAGAATAGTATCTATGTTCAGGTTGTAACATATGATATAACAATCATCTACTTATATGTCGATGACTTGATGATAACTGGAAATAGTTTGGAGAAGTTGTTAAAGTTCAAAGAGCTGATGATGAAGGAATTTGAAATTTCGGATTTGGGAAAATTGTCTTATTTCCTAGGCATGAAATTTCAAATGTTGAAGCAAGGTATGGTGTTACATCAAAGGAAATATGTCAAAAAAATACTCAAAAGATTCAGGATGGATGATTCGACTCCAGCATCTTCGTCTGTCAAACCAAATTTGAAGTTGGAGAAGCATGGAGAGGAAGACGAAGTCGATGTAACTTTGTTTAAACAAATAGTTGAATCTCTGAGATATGTGTGCAATAATCGACCTAATATAGGTTTTGTAGTCAGATTAGTGAGTAGATACATGAGTGAATCAAGGGTGTTACACATGAAGGCTGTAAGAAGAATTCTGAGATACTTAAAAGGATCGATAAACTATGGAATTCTATTTCGACGAGACTCTGAAAGCAAAGAAGCAACAATTACTTGTTTTTCAGATGCTGATTGGTGTGGAGATAAGAAAGATCAAAGAAGCTCAACTGGATATTTCTTTCAAGTATTTGGTGTCCATGTCTTATGTTGCTCGAAAAAGCAACATGTAGTAGTATTATCATCGTGTGAAACTAAATATATAACATGATCCTATGTTGCATGCCAAACAATTTGGATCAGATCGGTACTTGAAGAAATAAAGGTCGAAGTAAAGAAACCTCTTGTGTTGTAAATCGACAACAAATCAGTCATAAATCTGGCGAAGAATTCAATTTTGCATGGAAGAAGTAAACATATCGAAGCTAAATTTCACTTCTTGAGTGAAAAGGTAAAACAAGGTGAACTTGAAGTTAGGCATTGCTCAAGTGAAACAGAGTTGACTGATATTTTCACCAAAAGATTAAAGATAGATAGATTCCTAAATTTGAGAAAGAAATTAGGAATAATTCAGATTGACTATTTTTAGAGTATGCTCGACAACTTGGATTATGAGGGATATGTTGAGATATTAGATTTAATCCAAGTGGCGTAACCTAAGTCCAAGCCCAATTAAGGTTTGTTAGCCTACTTAATGTATAAGTTAGGTGTATATAAATAGTCATAGTTTATATCATTATTTATAACAATTCAATTCAATAATAAAATCTTTATTTCTTTATTTTCTCTCTTTCTCCACTCACTAAAATTGTCTCACAAATTAACACTAACAATAAAATGTGCTGGTTTATTATTCTCAAGTGTCTAAAATTTATTTTTCTTAATTTTTCTTTGCCACTACTATATTATATACCCAATTTTTCAAAAATTAAGTGTTATATAATAAAATATTTTATTTGTTTTCAATTTCACACTTTTTTTTTAATTATAAGAAAATGCTATCGAGTATTGAATAAGAGATTAAAAAAGTAAATTAAACATTTTTTAAGAGATTGAAAAGATAATTTTTTTCTATAAAAAAATATGTATTAATTGTATTGAAAAATATAAATATTTAATTTTTTTTAAAGTATTATATGTATTCAATGTATTGAATATATAATATTTTATTTATTTAAAATTTTTAATCAGTATCCCAAAAGTACCGGTTAGCGTGATCTTAATTAAAAAAAAAAAGGTATAATATCGAAAAAATGTATTGTTATGTTGATACTAGTGAGTGGATTTCACCGTTTTTCTCATATGTATTAAAAGGAGTTCGTATGTTAATATTTGTTACTTACTATTTGATTAAACATTGCCTAAAGGGTTGGTGATTGGAATGCATTTAATATGTTCAACATCAGTAGTTAGTATTTTGTATGGTAAGCTGAAGGACGTAGATTCAACACCCTTAAACTTCAAATCATTATTTTTAAATACCAAAATAAAGAAACTTTTGAAAAACTTGTAAACATTTCACAATAAAATAGTCAATGTATTTTCTATATGAATTAAATATTTTAAAATTTTTAAAAATATCAATGATAGGAATATTAAAGATGATTTCGTAACAAGAAGAATTAAAATATATGTTTGTTTGATTCTTGTAAAATCATTTTAATGAGAATCAACCTTGTATATAGAGCTTCTAGAATAAGTAAGATTTTATTAGCATACACGAAGTATAAAAAGTTTATTTTCAATAAATGAATTCCACGAATCTACTTGATATTCGAGTTAAATTCTACTCAATTTTTAATGATAGAATTATGCGATTTAAAGTTTTATGTAACATGTTTTCTACTTCCTCCCTCCCAAATTAGTGGTAATATTTAATACTTTCGTATATGAAATTTATTCTATTACATGGAGTCCCGTTTAGATTTATATTAGACTTCTATTAAATTATTATTTATGAAATTTAAATTTATTATTTAATTGGTTAATATTTACATAATAACAAACCGTATTTATAATATATATTAAATTTTAACAATTGATCTACATTTATAATAAATTGTATATTTGATTCTCTAATTCTAATTATATAAAAAATAAGATTTAAAATATAGACATTAAAATAAACCGTCTACAACTGATATCTCATACATACGTTCAGATATACTCGTGAATCCATTTCATATATTCAATTAGTTAACATTCGTATATTTATAATATATAATTATTTATCAAATTTGAATCTCTCGCTTATAAAAATAATTGAAACTTATTCCTGTTTATAAAAATATTTGTATCAATAGTTAATTTTTTCATGCTTATAAAAATATTTTTAATTTATTCCTGTTCATAAAAATTATTGTAACTTACTTTCGTTTGTAAAAGTAATTATATTAATATATAGACTTTTTTCCATTTATAAGTGTCTTGAATCTGTGTGACAATTTATAAAAATATTTTAACTTATTCATGTTAAAAACAATTGCATCAATAATTGAATTTTGTTTGTTTATAAAAATATTTGTATCTTATTCTTGTTTATAAAAGTTATTGTAACTTATTTTTGTTTCTATAAATAATTATATCAGTATGTAGAATTTTTCTCGTTTATAAGTGATTTGAACTCATGTGTATATTTATAAAAATATTTTTAATTTATTCATGTTAAAAACAATTGAATAAATAGTTGATTTTTTATCGTTTATAAAAATATTTGCAAGTTATTTATGTTTATAAAAATGATTATACAAATAAATATTTTTCGTATCATCTTAAATTTATTTACTCAATAGTGATAAATATGTGTCTCATATTTAATTATATTTATAAATAAATATCGTGTAATAGTGATATATAGTGAATTTATTATTTTAATGTCTAGTTAATTTATTGTCAAGTAAAATAAATATTCTAATTAATTAAAATAAATTTATTATTGACAATAAAAAATTACAATATTAAATAATAATATAACATTTATTATTGTATACATCAGTAGGAAAAATGTGATACGGTGGGAGAACTGGCTTGAGGGTTTTGCGTTTGATCGCAAATGTTGCGGTTAGCAAGAGTCGCCACCGACTTTTCTTTTATTCAAAAGGAAAGGTGAAAAAGCACAGGAAAGACCTTTGAGATTGTTTCTTGAGTTCGGGGGTAGATTATGAAAAGGGAATGTATTATCACCCTTTTCATCCATGGTTTTCCATGGGCTCTTAGTTACTTTCTAGATCACTTGCTTTTGTTTGAAATTGTGCTTTGTGTGGTTTTTGAAAGTATTTTGTAAAGAGGCCATCATTTAAGCAATCTTTGTAATGATTCTTGTTCGTAAGAATGTATACAAAGCACACAAACACAAAGAAAATAATTTTGAAAATGATGAGCAAGTACCTAAGAGCCCGTGGAAAACCACGGATAGGAAGGGTGCTAATACCTTTCCTTTCTATAATCTACCCCCCGTACTCAGAAAATATCTCGAAAAAGGAATTTTTCTGTGCTTTTTTCCTTTCCTGTTGGATAAAATAAAAGTCGGTGGCGACTCTTGCTTATCGCGACATTTTGTGAACACAAACGCAAAACGTAAACCAACAATTCCTTAAAAAAAGGGAAACACGTCCCGATTCTGGCCACCGTATCACAGAACTGGCGACTCTGCTGGGGATCTAATAAGTGGGGTGTACCTTAGGATTAGTTCATCATATTATTTTCAATTGTTTGATCTGTTTGCTTTATCTTTGTGGGTTTTGTATCAGAGTTACTATAGATCCTAACTCGGATCTGGGGATACCTTTTAGGTAAGTAGCAATAGACTGTGAGGGAACTGTACGGCGTAGACCGATACGGTTGAAGCAGTAGCTACGTTGGTGTGACACATTAGTTGGTACCAATATCCCTTGTGGAGGAACAAGGAGAGTATGAGGCTGCTAATGGGTCATTAAGCATCAATTGACCTTAGAACCTATAATTGACCAACTTGGCCATAGAAAGTAGCATTATGCTACACTCATTGTGACCATACTCTCGCGATGGTTCTGGCTGCAAGAAAAGATTGCTAAGCTGAAACTATGACCGATGGAGGATGGTCAGTGATATTGAGAACCTCTAAGAACCCGGTTACTATTACTAGGACAGGTTGAACCAACTAAACTGCAAGAGGGTAGTACCTAAACTTCATGCCAGCCTGAAATTTAAGGGCTATTGTGTGACTTGTTTGCCCTTAACATGTTTGCTATCCGTGATATTTGTGGTGTGTTTTTATCATGACATCATGCATCATGACATCGCATGCATATTTCATTAGACTAACCATTTCAAAGACCGATGGAATTCATCTTTGTCCTGTTTTGCAGATCATGGCTTCTATGCGTAGAAATACCATTCGAGTCAGCTTCGTGCAGATACCTGCTCAGCTTAGAGAGTTGGTTTCAAAGGTTCCTAATACTTCTTCCTTTGTTAGAATACATGTTCATCTCCTTAGCCTGGTCACTTCCAAGTTGGATGAGCAAATGATGAGCGTCTTGTTCCAATTCTTTGACCCGTTGCATCACTGTTTCACCTTCCCAGACTATCAGTTGGTCCCTACTTTGGAGGAGTTTTCTGATTTACTTGGCATATCTATTCTAGAGCAGACACCATTTACAGGTTTGGAGATAACTCCTAGGCCCGAGGATATTGCTTCAGCCCTACATCTAACAATGGCTGATGTAGTATCTAATTGGGAGATTCGGAGTGGGGTTAAAGGTTTCTTGGCTAAATTTCTGATTGATCAAGCTCAACAGTTCTGGGATAGTTTGGACTTTTAAGCATTTGAAGACATCCTGGCTCTCCTCATCTATGGCTTGGTCCTGTTCCCAAATTCAGATTCTTTTGTTGATGTGAACGCAGTTAAGATCTTCATGTCCCGTAACCCGGTGCCTACTCTCTTAGGTGATATTCTACATGCTCTTTATACCCGTACCGTTCGGAGAAAGGGAACTCTCATGTGTTGTACACCGCTGCTGGCGAGGTGGTTTATTTCTCACCTCCCCAAATCTGTATTGAAGAATGAGGAAGGTATGGGTTGGGCTTACAAAATCATGTCCCTTGCTCATACGGACATCCTTTGGAGTACTAAAGATATGGAAAGGGTAGTTGTCATTGATCGGTGTGGGGAATACCCCAATGTTCCATTGCTGGGAATTAGAGGAGGGATAACCTATAATCCTTGTTTGGCCTTACGACAGTTTGGACGAGCTCGAAGGGACGGTCCTCATGAGCTGCTGCTTCCAGACGTTGTCTTTGACTTCAAGGGGGATGTTGAGGGACATTGCCGCAGATTCATACGAGCCTGAGACAGGGTGAATAGGTCTGATCCACATGAGCTAGGAATGAAGACTTCTCTCCCGATGCAACCGTATCTCTAGTGGGTTCGAACCCGTGCTCAAAAGCTGGGGATGCCATATGAAGCTGTTTTGCCGGTGATTGTGGAGCATACTGATGAAGAAGGGGTTCCTTATACAATCCTCCATCCTTATATGCCTACTGATCTGGGGGCATTGAAGAGATCTTGGATCCAGTTAAGGGAAGAAAGGGATACCTACAGAGAGAAGTATCATGAGCAAGAACGAAAGATCCTGAAGCTTACAAGGCAGCTAGAGACTGAGAGGACAATCAACGATTATGTCAGCACGAAAGGAAAATGACCATGGGAATTCTGATGTCTTTTATTGTTTCTAGTTTAGATTTGCTTTTCAGTATTTCTTTTGTAACGCCTTAAAGGCATTTGCTAAACGTTGTTACCAATTTTTATCTAATAAAGTGTGTTTTATTTTGGTTTACAAATTTGAGTCTCCCTAAAGTCTTTGAATTCATTTCATACGTATTCCATTACCATGCATCTCATTACAGGTACCCTTACAGGTTTCTTATCTTCTTCGCTGTTTATTTCAGCACAACATGTCTTCTGAAACACCAACTGGTCAAGCTATTAAGGCTCTTCAAGCTCAGTTCCAAGAAATGTTCTTGAACTTGGCCAAGAGTCAACAAGATTTGAAGACTCTTATCTTGAAGGACAAGAAGAAGAAGAAGAAGAAGAAGAAGAAGAAGAAGAAGAAGAAGAAGAAGAAGAAGAAGAAGAAGAAGAAGGTGGTCCTCCTGAACATGGGTCACAGATTTGGGAACAGGTTGAGACAGGAAGCTGATTTATCTCATTCATCTGGAGGAGGAGAGAATCAAGAAGAAAGAAAGGGTCCTAGCCCTGTGGTTTCTGACAATGACACTGACTTTGATGAAGACCAATATCCTCCGGCTGAGGATAGGTATAAGCAACTCGAAGACCGGTTGAGCGCAATAGAGATCCAAAAGATACCTGGGTTGGACTTCAGAGATTTTGGTTTGGCATCTGGGGTGGTGATCCCACACAAGTTTAAGGATCCTGTCTTTGCTAAGTATGACGGGGTATCTTGCCCGAAGTTACACCTCCGCTCGTATGTTAGAAAGATTCAACCATATACTGCTGATAGGAACCTATGGGTTTATTTCTTTCAAGATAGTATGTCAGGGACTCAACTTGAATGGTTCTATCAACTGGAAGGAGCTAACGTTCGCAACTAGGAGGACCTTGCTGCTGCTTTTTACAAGCAATACCAGTATAATACCGACCTTGCTCCCACGCGTACTCAACTTCAGAGTATGTCTATGGGTACAGGCGAAGGCTTTAAGGACTACACTCAGAAATGGAGAGATCTTGTTGGAAGAGTCCAACCCCCTCTGGCTGATAGGGAGTTGGTGGATATGTTTCTTGGGACTTTGTTTGGTCCGTATTTCAATCATTTGATCGGTAGTTCATCGTCTGGGTTCACTGAAATAATAATGACATGGGAGAGAGTTGAGGCCGATATCAAGAGCGGAAAGATACAGAAGGATGCTTCGTCAAGTACAGAGAAGAAGCCTTTCAAGAAGGAATCTAGTGCAATTTACAGCTCGAGAAGCCAAAATCGATCCGAACACCGCCAAACAATTAATGCGGTAGTTATATCAAGACCTGTTGTTGCCCCACAACGCAACAATTAGCAAAGAGTAGAGAGACCGCAAAGGCAGTATACTCGGCTTAGTAATGACCCTATCTCAAATTTTTCCGCAATTGTTGAAGACTAACTTGGTGACTCTGAAGGAGGCTCCAAAGAATCCCAATACTACATCACCGCTGTATAATCCAAACGCCCGTTGTGCTTATCAATCCGATAGCCCAGGGTATGATACCAATAACTACTGGGCTTTAAAGAATAAAGTGCAGGATCTGATTCATGCTAAGGAGATTGAGTTTGAAGCGCCGGAAAAGCCTAATGTCATGACTGCTCCTATGCCCAAGCATGGAGTAAATGCTGTGGATGATGATTCATTTGTGACTTCCGTGAAAGACATTTCTACTCTGTTGATGACCGTAAAGAAGAACTTATTATTGGCCATTTTATTTCTGGGTTGTGGCGAAGGTTGCCACCTGTGTTCCATCCTACCTACTGGTTGCCATCTATTGAAGTCAGGTGTCCAACGCCTGATGGATAACAAAGAAATCTTGTTCGAGAAAACTTTGGTTCCGTTGATTCCTGTTGAAGATGTTTCCATAATCACCATTCCTGTCAATTCTTCCAAGGCTTCCTCGAGAAAGCCCGTTAGGATTACATCTGTTCCGAGAGTTGCTCCATTGATCATTACTATTCCTGGACCTATCCCTTACACGTCGGATAAGGCTGTCCTGTGGCATTATGGGGCCGATGTGTATTATCATAGGATTAAACAAGACTTAAAGGTTGAAGAGGCTGATACTGATGTCAGCAATTTTGTCGGGTCTAGCAAGGTCACCCGAAGCGGAAGACTTTTCTCTCCTGAAATTTTCCCACCAAATATTCGGAAGCCTGTTGCTATTACACCTTCCAGTACATCTGCTATTGACCCTGTTCATGTTCCAATCATTACCCCTGTCACCGAGTCATCTGACGCTCGGGGCAAAGGGATCACCGGTGAGCCTTCCCAGACGGAGGCCTCGAAGAAGATTATTGTTGAAACCTCTAGGCAGGAGATAGAGGAAGTTTTGAAAATCATCAAAAAGAGCGACTACAACGTAGTCGAGAAGATGGGGCAAACCCCGTCAAAGATCTCTATGTTGTCTTTAGTGTTGTGCTCAGAAGCCCATGCTAAGGCTCCGATTGCTTTCCTTAAAATTGCACATGTGCCGCAGGAGACATCTGTTGACCAGTTCAAAGACTATGTGGCTAGTTTGACAGCTGGCAACGGGTTGGGTTTCTCCGACGCAGATTTGACTGCCAAAGGAAAGAATCACAATGACGCTCTGCATGTTTCAATCGAGTGCAGGGGCACTACTTTGGCCCACGTGCTGGTGGATACTGGGTCCTCGTTAAATGTTTTACCCAAGAAAGCGTTAGACCGGTTGGACTGTGAAGGGTTGGTGTTGAAGCCGAGTAATATTGTGGTTAGGGCCTTTGACGGGTCCAAAAGGATGGTGCACGGGGAGGTGGATGTCCCTGTTAAGGTTGGTTCCCAGACTTTTGCGTCTACATTCTATGTGATGGACATTTGACCATCTTATTCTTGTTTGCTGGGTCGCCCGTGGATTCATAAAGCTGGGGCAGTAACTTCCACGCTCCATCAGATGTTAAAATATTCAGTGAAGGGGAAAATTGTTACAGTACGAGGAGAGGAGGAGTACATGGTGAGCCACCTTAACTATTTTCGGTATGTGGAGATGGATGGAGAGTTCATTGAAACCCTGTGTCAGAATTTTGAAGAAGTCTCCCAAACTTTGGTGTCGACTGAAACTGTTGCTGAAGATCCTCCAATGAAGATGGCTTCCCTCAAGGATGCCCGAGATGTTATTGAAAAAGATGGGTGTGCGAATTGGGGCCAACTCCCTGACTTTTAACACAAGACTGACAAGTTTGGTTTGGGTTTTACTACAGAAGCTCAAAGGGTTGTTCAGCGTTCGCGCATTGGAAGACCTTCCCTGCATATCACTAATCCGGGAGTGAATGCAATTGAAGATGATGATGAAGAGTCAGATTTCGACAGTTGGATTTACCCGACTACCGACGACGGATTAAGAAATTGGATGGCAAAGGACTTCGTGCCCATTTCTTTTATTACACAGTAATAAGACTTTTGTTTTGAGATTTGTAACAGACAGTTTTTAACTTTATGGCCCGGTGCCTTGCCCGAGACACCGTGGCTTTGTTTGCGAGGGCTTAATATTTGTCATTTCCATATATCATCAATAAAGAATTGGACGTTTTCTTGCATTAGAAATTTTGCGCTCCTTGTTTTTCCTTTTTTTCACTTTATCAAAACAGCTATTTGTCTTACACAGACTCACATATCATAATACAGGTCTACATCCACTCTGGATCCCACTGATAATGATTCTGCTACTATGAGTTATGACTTCAAAAGTCCGATCAACCAAGCCGAGGACGAAGGTGAGGATGATTGTGAAGTGCCTAGGGAACTTGCTAGACTGTTACTTCAGGAAGAGAGGGCCATTCATCAGCATGAAGAGCCAGTGGAAACAGTAAATCTGGGTACAGAGGAAGACAAGAAAAAGGTCAAGATCGGTGCAAATCTGGAGCCTAGTGTTAAGCAATGGTTGATTCAGATGCTGCGTGATTATGTTGAGATCTTTGCCTGGTCTTATGAAGATATGCTTGGGTTGGATACTGATATTGTGGTTCACCGCTTGCCCACCAAGGAAGACTGTCTTCCAGTGAAACAGAAAGTTCGACGAATGCGTCCAGAGATGTCTGAGAAAATCAAGGCTGAGGTTATGAAACATTTTGATGCCGGTTTTCTAGCTGTCACTTCTTACCCGCAGTGGGTCGCTAACGTGGTTCCGGTGCCGAAGAAGGATGGTAAGGTCCGTATGTGTGTGGACTATAGGGATTTAAATAGGGAAAGCCCCAAGGATGATTTCCCTCTGCCTCATATTGATGTTCTGGTTGACAACACCTCACAGCATAAGGTCTTCTCCTTTATGGATGGTTTCTCTGGTTACAATCAGATTAAGATGGCCTCCGAGGATATGGAGAAGGCAACGTTCGTTACACAGTGGGGTACCTTTTGCTACAAAGCCATGCCTTTCGGATCGAAGAATGCTGGGGCAATGTATCAGCGCGCCATGGTCGCTTTATTCCACGACATGATTCATCATGAGATTGAGGTATACGTTGATGACATGATTGCAAGATCCCAAACTGAGGTCTGGTAAGCTGCTGGGTTTCGTCGTAAGTGATAAAGGTATTCAAGTGGATCCTGCAAAGGTGAAATCTATACAAGAAATGCCAGCTCCTCGAATAGAAAAAGAAGTCAGAGGCTGTTGTACCCCAAAATTTTCCCTCTCATATTTCTTAAGACATTGCAAGAAAAATCTCCAAGTTGCTCAAGTTTGCTCAAGAGTTGGACAAACAAGCTATCTCCTAAGGCAGTCCACCCCAAATTAGGGTTTTGTGTTGCATCAAGATCCTTGAGTCCAAATGACCTCAAGTGCTCCCTAATTTCCTAATATATTCTCAATATCATCCATGTCAAATTTTAAGCCTTGCAGAGGAAGTTTGTCCAGTCAATTGCTCAAAAGGCCCAAAAGTCGAATGTGCTAGGGCAAAAGTCAATTGTGACCTATATACAGTCAAACTTCAAGATTTTTTGTCAACATTCCAATTTTTAAGGATATTTCATCATTTGATCAAGGGTTGATCATTATTCATCAAGGATTGCTCAAAATTCATCAAGACTCAAAAGTTGCTAAATTATGGTTTTGTAGGAAAAGTCAACTCAACTTTGACAAAGCATAACTTTCTCATACTTTATGAGAAATGACCCATATAAAGCTCATTTTGAAGAGGATGAAATTTACGACAATCCATCTTCATACCCCAAGATCAAAATATGCATTCACAAGAAGTTATAAATTTGGACATTATAGGTCATTTTGAAAAGTCACCAAAAACACATTTTTTTCAAAGCTTCTAACTTGTGCATGGAATATAAAAATGAGATAATACCAAAAGGGTTGGTTATATGACATCTCAAGCTTTCTAAGAATTCCTATAACACCTCCAAAGAGTCAAAATTGAGGGAGTTATGCATTGTCAAAGTTGGACAATTTTTGAAAAAATGTATGAAGTAAATATTGACCAAACTTGGATTTTTTACAAATGGGCCTATCTTTTCAAGTTTGAAACTCATTCCTAACATGGTCCACGACCTATAATCTCACCCATACAATTTTCTACTATTTATGCTATTTATTTTGATATTTTATTCATTGAAATTTAGAATTGAATAAATAAATAATATAAATAATGTAAATTTTGATGTGAATCCATTTTGGGAAAGTTTTATGCTGGTTTATGTCAATTAATTTCGTGCAATAACTTTTTAAATATGTCCAGGTTCATTCACATGTGAAAATGACATAAAATCATCAAATATGGCATTTTTTTCAAATCTTGATCATGGTCTTAAAACACAACATTATGAGGGAGATTCTTTCCATGATTTCTTGTCTCCTCATTCTCCTCTATAAATATAGAGCCATACAAGCTTAAAAGGGACGAAAATCCTCTCTAAAAAGCTCTCAAAAAGCTCTTCAAAAAGCTCTCTAAAAGCTCTTCAAAAAGCGCTCCAGAAATCAAAGAATTGGTGCAAGTCATATCTCGAGGTTCCTGTCTCTCTCAATTGACATAAAGCCTCAAACCATCCTCTTGAAGTCCTCAAGAGTCTTACAAGGCCCAAGAGCAATCCATCACACGCCTAGCACACCCCCATTTGGCGACACCGGTTTGGTAAAATTTTAAATTTCGAATCTCTAATTTTAATCACATTTTATGGTATGCTAACGTTTGCTTGAGTTTATATAGAACAGTTATGGATGTTTGAATCATAGGTTCCACGCAAGAATAAAAAAACACCATAGTTAGAGCATGAAGCTTTCGAAGATTCGGGCCTAGAGATTTCTGATGATTGCACCCCCACATTGTAGGCCCAGTTTGCTTTTCTCTAATTCTGTTATATTTATATTATTTCTTTTATTTATTTTACTAACCCATCAAATTATTTTCTTTTTTATCAAAAAATCACAAAACATTTTTCTATCCAATTAAATTCAAGATATTTATTTTTATTAAAAAAAGTAATTAATTTAATTAGGTTATTAATTATTAGACAACTTTAATTTATTTTTATATAATTAAAATTAATTAGAATAAATAGGTTTTATTACTAACTTAATTATTTTATTTCTTTCCTAAAATAAAAAAAACTCAAAAATATATCATTTATTTATTTTCATTAATTAATTTAATAACCAATCAATTTTGCATTTAATTTAAAAATCTAATTTCTTTTCTTAAAAAAATATTAAAAACAACAAAAAAACATTTTCTTTTTTTAATTAAGATAGAAGGGTCAAAACCCATATTTCTCGTCGATCTAATTTTTAATCGCGCGCTTTATTATTATTTTGCCCAATTATTGTATCTGCTCACAGTTTGTAATAATTTAATTAGGACGTTTATTTACCTTTACCGCTTTTTTTACGATATTTAATGTAACTGCTCATGGGATGTAATAGTTTAATTAGGACGTTTATTCTACATTTATCGCTTTTATTTTCAAATGGTTGATTTTGGCGATGTAAATACCCGACGCCTTGTAATAGTTAGTTAAATTTCCGCATTTTAATTCCGCAAATTATACAACTGCTAGATGTTTGATAATAGGGTTTGCATGACAAGAATGAATGTCTAATCTTAAAATCAAATTAGATCACTCCTAACATGTACAAAGATAAAATAACTGAAAACGACACACTCGCACATGCGCACTCTTAGGGTACACCCCACTTGGTTGCCTTCGTACACGGTCATTGAATATAGGTCGTTTTAGAGGCCGCCCTCTTGTCTAAAAGATCATAGTTGCCTCGAAACGGTTGCCTCGGATATTGTTGCCTCAAACAAATGATCTAAGACATTAGGGTTACCGCTAAGGCATCCTAACATTGCTTTGGTGACTGTATGTCCCTCATTCGAATTAACCCTTAAACTCCAACGACGGTGCTACCTACTCATCAATAGTAGGATAACATTGTCTAACGTAAATTAGCATAGAATGATTCTTTTTTCGAGTAGGTAGATGGTTCTTAGATACTTGCTCTTTTAAAAAAACAAAAAAAAATTCACACTTACACTTTTCGAACAAAGTTTTCAAAAAACACTTCATACGCTCTTGAGGATAGAAGCAAGAGTTAAATCGAAGTTTTCAAACAAAAACTTTTTTCAAAACCCACAAACACAAAGAAAACCATTTTGAAAACAATGTGAGCAAGTACCTAAGAGCCCGTGGATAACCACGGATAGAAAGGGTGCTAACACCTTCCCTTTCTATAATCTACCCCCCGAACCCGAGAAATATCTTGAAAAAGGAATTTTTTCTGTGCTTTTTTTCCTTTCCTTGTTGGATAAAATAAAAGTTGGTGGCGACTCTTGCTTACTGCGACATTTTGCGAACAAAAAACGCAAAACGCAAACCAACATTCCAAAACAGTCAGTTCTTCCCACCGTATCACAGAGGCTTTTTGGGACGGTTGAATTACATTGCTCGATTCATTTCACATTTGACTGATACTTGTGAGCCAATCTTTAAACTGCTGAAGAAAGATCAAGTGGTAAAGTGGAATGATGAGTGTCAGGCCTGTTTCGAAAGGATCAAGGAATATCTCCAAGAGCCACCTATTTTGATGCCTCCAGTTGAAGGGAGACCTTTGATCTTATACTTGACAGTACTCGACAATTCAATGGGATGCGTGCTAAGGCATCATGATGAGTCTGGACGAAAAGAGAATGCTATTTACTACCTTAGAAAAAAGTTTACCGAATGTGAGACCCGATACTCACTTCTTGAGAAAACTTGTTGCGCTTTGGCATGGGCTGCTCGCCGGCTGAGATAGTATATGCTGACTCATACTACTCTATTGATATCAAAGATGGATCCAATCAAGTATATCTTCGAGAAGCCTGCCTTGTCCGGAAGAATAACAAGATGGCAGATGATCTTGACTGAATATGACATCCAATACACAACCCAAAAGGAAATCAAGGGAAGTGTGTTGGCAGATCATCTGGCACATCAGGCAGTGGATGATTACCAGTCTATGAACTTCGAGTTCCCGGATGAGAATATCATGTTGGTGACTGACTGTGAAACACCTGGACCGGATGCAGGACCTGAGGAAGGATCCCAATGGGCTATGTACTTTGATGGAGCTTCAAACGCTTTGGGTAATGGCATTGGTGCCATGATCATATCTTCTGAAGGCTCTCATACTCCGTTCACCGCCCGACTATGTTTTAACTGCACCAACAACATGACGGAGTATGAGGCGTGCATCATGGGCCTTCGAACAGCTATTGACCTAAGGATTAAGTTTCTAAGTATATTTGGAGATTTCGCTCTCGTGATCAATCAGATCAAAGGCGAGTGGGATACAAAGCACCCAAATCTTATTCCTTCAAAGAGTATGTATTGACTTTGCTTCCACACTTTGAGGAGATAACCTTTGAACACTTCCCTAGAGAGGAGAATCAGTTAGCGGACGCGCTAGCTACAATGTCTTCTATGTTCAAGGTCAGATGGGACAACGAGGCTCTCCAGATTACCATTGAAAGGTTGGACGAACCTGCACATTGCTGCGAAATTGAGACTGAAAAGGTAACAGATAAACCCTGGTTTCACGAGGTAAAGAGGTATCTTGAGGCTCAAGAATACCCTGAGGGTGCATCCGTTAATGATAAGAAATTTTTGAGGAGGTTCGCGGTGAAGTTCTTCATCAGTAATGGTATCCTTTACAAACGTAATCATGATTCAACCTTACTGCGATGTGTGGATAAGAACGGGGCGGAAAGAATCATAGCGGAGTTACATGAAGGTACTTTCGGAACTCATTCCAATGGACACACCATGGCGAAGAAAATCCTACGGGCAGGATACTATTGTTCTACCATGGAAGCCGACTGTTATCAACATTCTCGGACCTGTCACAAATGCCAAGTCTATGCTGATAAGGTGCACATACCTCCAGTTCCTCTGAACGTCTTGACAGCTCCTTGGCCTTTTGAAATGTGGGGCATCGACATGATCGGCGAGATCAGACCTACTGCGTCCAATGGGCATCGTTTTATCCTGGTAGCTATTGATTACTGTACAAAGTGGGTTGAAGCAGCTTCCTTTGCTACTGTAACCAAGAACGTCGTGGCACGATTTATTCGGCACAATCTGATATGTCGATATGGTGTACCAGAGAGAATCATTACGGAAAATGGTATAAATCTCAACAATACGATGATCACCGAGCTCTGCAAGTAGTTCAAGATACAACATCACAACTCTTCTCCTTACCGACCGAAGATGAATGAGGCTGTTGAAGCGGCTAATAAGAACATCAAGAAGATTGTGCAGAAGATGACAGTGACATACAAAGACTGGCACGAGATGTTACCATTTGCTCTTCATGGGTACCGTACCTCAGCACGGACGTCAACAGGGGTAACCCCATATTCCTTGGTATATGGTATGGAGGCAGTCTTGCCCATTGAAGTTCAGATACCCTCTCTTCGGATTATGAAGGATGCAAGTTTGAGCGAAGATGACTGGATCAGGACCCGGCTTGATTAGCTGAACTTAATCGATGAAAATAGACTTGCTGCTATTTGTCATGGTCAGACGTATCAAAAGTGGATGATCAAGGCATTTAACAAGAAAGTTAGAAGACAAGAGTATCAAGTCGGGGATCTGGTGATCAAACGCGTCATATTACCTCAAGGTGATCCCAGGGGCAAATGGACCCCTACTTACGAAGGGCCATTTATGGTTAAGAAAATTTTCTCAAGAGGAGCCATGATTCTAACCACCATGGATGGTGATGACCTTCCTCACCCCGTCAATGCAGACATAGTGAAAAGATACTATGCATAATCAAAGACCCGCTAGGTTGACTGGCCTAGGCAAAAAAAGGGCTTCCCGGCGAACCAAAAGGGTTCGGGCAAACATAAGGGATGAAAATGAAAAAATATGTACACCCGGCAAGTCGAAAACCTGAAAAGGCGGCTTGGGAAAAAAAGGGTATCCCGGTGGACTGAAAACCCGAAAGGGCGGTCCAGGAAAAAATTAGGGATTAAAGTGTAACACTATGTCTCATTGGATCATCTTGCAACCATACTACGGTATCGACTATCAAGCTCAGACGACACTAATCAATCTGATCTACCTTCAACCAAGTAGCAAAATGACGAGATGCTCGAGGATATAAAGGCAATAGCAGAATTGGAACCCAGTGGGATTGTTCACATAGCTGTTTTTACACAAATTGTATAAATTCTGTTTGTTCGGCAGCGTTCTCTTACTAGGACGTCAACCTCTTGTACAAAAACGCCTATTTACAGGACAACTTCAAAGTCAATACAATTCATTTTCCCAAAGAAATTTCAAACTGTTTTCCTTTTTCTGTTTTGTTTTGCAAGAACGTCCAATGTTCATTTTTGATATATGCATTTGACATTGATTGCTGCTCATAAATATTTACATGTGAAACAAAATACGATTACTCATAATATCAGGAACAGGGGCAAATAAGAATTGTCCAGACCTTACAGTTGCTCTGTCCACCAGGTACATGGATAGATTTAGCTGAAGAATATGACTAAGGTACATTCACTCCCCGCAGAGTAAGAGAAAGACAGTAGTGTTAATTCTCCCCAGCCGAGGCTCGCAACCGCGAATGAGTCGGTAAAAGTCTCCCCAAGCAGAGTTTATCTATCATCAGCATTGGAAAATTATCCCCAGTGGAGTTTGGAGAATTATCCCCAGTAGAGGCTGGAGGATTGTCCCCAGAAGAGCCTAAAAGGTTATCCCCAGTGAAGTCGCAACTGGAAAATCAACCCCAGCGGAGTTCATTCCTTTCACAAATAGAAATTCAATCCCCAACAAGTTTCATTCTCACCAGCAACGGTAATTCATCCCCGGTTGAGGTTATTCTTCCAAATCAACAGGTCCTCTAGCAGAATATCTCCTCCCCACAGAGTCATTTCCTCATCAGTTTATTCCCCAGCGGAGTTATCCTCCCCTGCAGGTTTATTCTCATATCATCTTCATTCACTATCCCCAGCGGAAACGAAGAATTCAACTCTTTTCTCCAGCAGCAATCCGGGATTTATTTTCCCCAGCTAAAAATATCACATTTCCATACATCATGACATGCATACGCATCATACAACAACGTCTCATTTATTTTGAGAACATCATTTCCTGATACATATCATGCATTACATACAGCTAACCTTTACCTTTCAGGAAAGATACAACCAAATTCTCACAAAATTCAAGTTGTGAAGCCCGGGTACGACTGGATAATAGTTTAATCCCCAGTTGAATAACAGACGACCGAAACTCCTAAAATTCAACTTTCCTCTTCAATAGAGATGATTCCTCAGTAGAATACGGATGACTGGAGTTCCTAAAATTCAACAGAGATGATTGCTCTATAGAATACGGATGATCGAAGTTCCTAAAATTCAACAGAGATGATTCCTCAGTAGAATACGGACGACCGAAGTTCCTAAAATTCAACAGAGATGATTCCTCAGTAGAATACGGATGACCGAAGTTCCTAAAATTCAACAGAGATGATTCCTTAGTAGAATACAGACGACCGAAGTTCCTAAAATTCGACAGAGATGATTCCTCAGTATAATACAGACAACCGAAGTTCCTAAAATTCAACAGAGATGATTCCTCGGTAGAATACAGATGACCGAAGTTCCTAAAATTCAACAGAGATGATTCCTCGGTAGAATACGAATGATCGAAGTTCCTAAAATTCAATAGAGATGATTCCTCAGTAGAATACAGACGACCGAAGTTCCTAAAATTCAACAAAGATGATTCCTCAGTAGAATACGAACAACTGAAGTTCCTAAAATTCAACAGAGATGATTCCTCGGTAGAATACAGACGACCAAAGTTCCTAAAATTCAACAGAGATGATTCCTCAGTAGAATACGGACGACCGAAGTTCCTAAAATTCAACAAAGATGATTCCTCAGTAGAATACGGACGACCGAAGTTCCTAAAATTCAACAGAGATGTTTCCTCAGTAGAATACGGACGACCGAAGTTCCTAAAATTCAACAGCGATGATTCCTCAGTAGAATAATGGACGACCGAAGTTCCTAAAATTCAAACAGAGACGACTCACCAGCAGAATAACGGACGACGAAGCTCCTAAAATTCTACTTCTCTCAACAAAGATCATCCTTCCCCAGCGGAATCTTCCTCAACGACAGATGTACAAGCTCTCGCTAAGGAATATCTTATGCGATCGACACTCCTTCGGATGGCATATTTAAGCCCATATCCCATCATCAGTCTCCAAATGGCACCATTAAACCCATTCCCGACGTCACAAGATAATTACCACTTCATGCGAGTGCAAATTTCTGGGCACTTTAGTGTTCAATCATCTTCCACCTTCATATCACGAAAGGCAGACAAGCCAATCTAAATCTTCAGGTTTAAGAAAATTGAACAGGGGAACCTGTTGTACCCCAAAATTTTCCCTCCCATATTTCTCAAAACATTTCAAGAAAGATCCTCAGTTGCTCAAGTTAGTCCAAGGGTTGGCCAGACAAGCTTTCTCCTAAGGCAGTCTACCTCAAATTAGGGTTTCATGTTGCATCAAGATACTTGAGTCCAAGTGATCCCAAATTCTCACCAATGTCCTAATATGTTCTCAAGATCATCCATGTCAAGTTTCAAGCCTTGCAGAGGAAGTTTGCTCAGTCAATTGCTCAAAGGCCTGAAAATCGACTGTGTTAGGGCAAAAGTCAATTGTGGCTCACATACAGTAAAACTTCAATATTTTTGGTCAACATTATCATTTTGAATGATATTTCATCATTTTATCAAGGGTTTATCATTATTCATCAAGGATTGCTCACAATTCATCAAGAACCAAAAGTTGCTAAATTAGGGTTTTGTAGGAAAAGTCAACTCAACTTTGACCAAGCATAACTTTCTCATACTTTATGAGAAATGACCCATCCAAAGCTAATTTTGAATAGGATGAAATTCTCTACAATCCATATTCATCTCCCAAGTTCAAAATATGCACTCACAAGAAGTTATGAATTTGGACATTATAGGTCATTTTGGAAAGTCAACAAAAACACCTTTTTTGTCAAAGCTTCATACATGAGCATGGAATATCAAATTGAGATGATAACAAATGTGTTGATTAGAGGACTTATCAAGCTTTCTAAAAAGTCCAAGAACACCTCCAAAGAGTCAAAATTGAGGAAGTTATGCATTGGTGAAGTTAACCTTTTTTGCAAAAATTGCCAAAAGTCAACTATGCCTAAAACTTCAAATTTTGCCAAATAGGCCCAATCTTTTTCACTTGTTTTGAGTTGGCAACATAGTCCACGAGCTCTAGACCTTTCCACTTGTCATTATCATGTTTTTATTATTTATTTTGATTTTTATTTGATTTAAATCAATTTTAATCAAAATAAATCATATAAAATCCAAAATATTGAAAACAAAAGATTTTGTGCTTGTTTCAGGTTTTAAATTACAGCTAGCACCAAATCAAACTCATGCAAGGCATTGGGGTGGACAAAAAGATTGATTTTAGGCCAATTTTGGAATGATATTCAAGAGAATCAAATCACAATCAAATTCAATAATGGAAGAAGATTGAGTATATTCTATCAACCCTAATCCATTCCTTGATACATATAGAAGCGGGGCAGACCAAAAGAGGCTAGAGAAAGAGGCGTATGAACCAGAGAAAAACTTGAAAAAATACCAAGAAAGTGTAAACATGAATTCCTATTTCCAGGCATCCTAGCTATCTCAATCACTTCATGAGATTCCCAGCAAGCGAAAGCAATCGAAAGCAAGCGTTTCCAAGCCCTATAACGCATTGTAAGTCAGTCACGGTATTGCAATATTCTTGAATTCGAATTGCATCATTCCTGTACTTATAGCATGAAATAGTTATAGATTCTTGATCCATGGAACATTTGCAAGCTTTCTACATCATTTAATTTCATTTATATGTCCTGTGCAAGATTTCACCATGGCTAGGATCTAAAGCTTCGATTTAGGAGTTTTCCATGCAGGCGAAATTAGCCCATGAAAGGGCCACCATTACACTCAGGAAGTCCAGACGAATCGTTTGATGGCCCTAGTTTTCATTTATCTTGCTCATGGTTAATTTTGGAGAATGATAGGGATATAGCGACGGACAAACGTCCGTAGGTAAAAGTTTCCCACTTTTACCAATGGAACAAGGTCAGGGATGACCTGCGTGTCACCTTCCTATTGGGACGTTCAAACCCTGGCGCGCGTTTTTTTTGTTATCCTCCACTAATTCTTGTTTTTTTGTATATTATTATTGTTATCTATTTCATGTACAACAAAGACCAATAGCTCAGCTGGTTGCCAAGCGCTGGAACGTGCCTCATGACCTGGGTGCGAATCCCAGGTCCCCCCTTTGCTTGCATATTATTTTTCTCTTTAGGTTCAGGTGCGCACCAAAGACCAAGGTCCACCATGGGACTTTCTCATCCAGTCTGCCACATGTCTTGAGATCCAGATCTGATGGCCAACAATAGAGGAGCATCATAAGCCAAGTCAAACGCAGAGCATGTGATCAGGGAAGTCAACGTGGACTTCCACCTTTTGGGCCCAGAATCTGATTTTTGCACCCTCCAAATACTTCTCAGGCCCATTCTCTCTTTCTATTTTCTTTTATATTTTATTTTATTTCTTTTAATTTATTTATTTATTTACTAACCAATTAAATTATTTTCTTTTTTATCAAAAAATCACAAAAATATTACTTTTCGTAAATTAGGTCTAGATTTTATTTTTATTAAAAAATTAATTAATTTAATTAGGTTTGTTAATTTAGATAACTTTAATTTCTTTTTTTGTACATAATTAAAATTAATTAGAACAAATAGGTTTTATTTCTAATTTAATTATATTTTCTTTTTCCTAAAAATAACCAAAACATAATAAATAGGCCATGTAATTATTTTTTATTAATTAATTTAATCACTAATTAATTTGTACATTTAATTTTAAAACCTAAATTCTTTTCTTTAAAAAAAATATTAAAAACAACAAAAAAAGTTTTTCTTTTAATTAGGATAGAAGGGTCAAAACCCTAGTTCGCATTCGTTCTAATTTTCATCGCGCGTTTTATTTTATTATTATTTATCCTATTATTGTAACTGCTCACAAGGTTGTAATAGTTTAAATTAGGACTTTATTTTCATTTACCGCTTTACTTTTCAAGACTTTGTTTTTGGCTATGTAAATACCCGAAGCCTTGTAATAGCGTAGTTTAATTTCTGCATTTTAAATTCCGCAAATATTTAACTGTTAGATGTATGATATTAGGATGCATGACAAGAATGTATGTGAAAAACTTTAAAACAGTTAGATAATCCTAACATGTGCAAAGATAAATAATCTGAAACTGAATCACTCACACATGCGCACTCCTAGGGTACATTCTCACTTGGTTGCCTTTGGTAAATGGTCATTGAGTATATGATGCTTTAATGGTCGTCCTTTTGTTTAAAGATCATAGTTGCCTTGGAAAGGTTGCCTCGGATATTGTTGCCCCGGATAATTGATCTAAGACATTAGGGTTATTACTAAGACGTCCTAACATTGCTTTAGTGACCGAACGTCCCTTTCGAATTGACCCTCAAAACTCCAACGACGGTGCTACCTACTCACTAATAGTGAGATAGCACTGTCTAAAGGAAACGAATACAAAACGATTCTTTTTTCGAGTAGGTAGATTAGTTCTTAAGTACTTGCTCAATCTAAACAAACTTTTTCACACTTACACTCCTTTACAAACAAGTTTTCAAAAACACTTCATTACACTTTTGAAGACAGAAGCAAGAGTTAAATCGAAGTCAAAATAAAACCTTTTCAAAGCACACAAACACAAAGAAAACAATTTTGAAAATGATGAGCAAGTACCTAAGAGCCCGTAGATAACTACAGATAGAAAGGGTGCTAATACCTTCCCTTTCTATAATCTACCCCCCGTACTCAGAAATATCTCGAAAAAGGAATTTTTCTGTGCTTTTTTCCTTTCCTTGTTGGATAAAATAAAAGTCGGTGGCGACTCTTGCTTACCGCGATATTTTGCAAACACAAACGCGAAATGAAAACCAGCAATTCCTTAAAAAAGGGAAACACGTCCCAGTTCTGGCCACCGTATCACAATATGATATACCAATCATCTACTTATATGTCGATGACTTGCTGATAACTGGAAATAGTTTGGAGAAGTTGTCGAAGTTCAAAGAGCTGATGATGAAGGAATTTGAAATTTCGGATTTGGGAAAATTGTCTTATTTCCTAGGCATGAAATTTCAAATGTTGAAGCAAGGTATGGTGTTACATCAAAGGAAATATGTCAAAAAGATACTCAAAAGATTCAGGATGGATGATTCGACTCCAGCATCTTCGTCTATCAAACCAAATTTGAAGTTGGAGAAGCATGGAGAGGAAGACGAAGTCGATGTAACTTTGTTTAAATAAATAGTTGAATCTCTGAGATATGTGTGCAATAATCGACCTGATATAGGTTTCGTAGTCGGATTAGTGAGCAGATACATGAGTGAATCAAGGGTGTTACACATGAAGGCTGTAAGAAGAATTCTGAGATACTTAAAAGGATCGATAAACTATGGAATTCTATTTCGACGAGACTCTGAAAGCAAAGAAGCAACAATTACTTGTTTTTCAGATGCTGATTGGTGTGGAGATAAGGAAGATTAAAGAAGCTCAACTGGATATTTCTTTCAAGTATTTGGTGTCCATGTCTTATGATGCTCAAAAAAGCAACATGTAGTAGTATTATCATCGTGTGAAACTAAATATATAGCATGATCCTATGTTGCATGCCAAACAATTTGGATCAGATCGGTACTTGAAGAAATAAAGGTCGAAGTAAAGAAACCTCTTGTGTTGTAAATCGACAACAAGTCAGTCATAAATCTGGCGAAGAATTCAATTCTGCATGGAAGAAGTAAACATATCGAAGTCAAATTTCACTTCTTGAGTGAAAAGGTAATACAAGGTGAACTTGAAGTTAGGCATTGCTCAAGTGAAACAAAGTTGACTTATATTTTCACCAAAAGATTAAAGATCGATAGATTCCTAAATTTGAGAAAGAAATTAGGAATAATTCAGATTGACTATTTTTAGAGCATGCTCGACAACTTGGATTATGAGGGGTATGTTGAGATATTAGATCTATTCCAAGTGGCGTAACCTAAGTCCAAACCCAATTAAGGTTTGTTAGCCTACTTAATGTATAAGTTAGGTGTATATAAATAGTCATAGTTTGTATCATTATTTATAACAATTCAATTCAATAATACAATCTTTATTTCTTTATTCTCTTTCTTTCTCCACTCACTAAAAGTGTCTCACAAATTAACACTAAAAATAAAATGTGCTGGTTTATTATTCTCAAGTGTCTAAAATTTATTTTTCTTAATTTTTCTTTGCCACTACTATATTATATACCCAATTTTTCAAAAATCAAGTGTTATATAATAAAATATTTTATTTGTTTTCAATTTCACACTTTTTTTTTTAATTATAAGAAAATGCTATCGAGTATTGAATAAGAGATTAAAAAAGTAAATTAAACATTTTTTAAGAGATTGAAAAGATAATTTTTTTCTAAAAATATGTGTTAATTGTATTGAAAAATAAAAATATTTATTTTTTTAAAGTATTATATGTATTCAATGTATTGAATATATAATATTTTTTTTATTTAAAATTTTTAATCAGTATCCCAAAAGTACCGGTTAGCATGATCTTATTAAAAAAAAAGTATAATATCGAAAAAATGTATTGTTATGTTGATACTAGTGAGTGGATTTCACCGTTTTTCTCATATGTATTAAAAGGAGTTCGTATGTTAATATTTGTTACTTACTATTTGATTAAACATTGCCTAAAGGGTTGGTGATTGGAATACATTTAATATGTTGAACATCAGTAGTTAGTATTTTGTATGGTAAGCTGAAGGACGTAGATTCAACACCCTTAAACTTCAAATCATTATTTTTAAATACCAAAATAAAGAAACTTTTGAAAAACTTGTAAACATTTCACAATAAAATAGTCAATGTATTTTCTATATGAATTAAATATTTTAAACTTTTTAAAAATATCAATGATAGGAATATCAAAGATGATTTCGTAACAAGAAGTTTGTTTGATTCTTGTAAAATTATTTTAATGAGAATCAACCTTGTAAATAGAGCTTCTAGAATAAGTAAGATTTTATCAGCATTAACGAAGTATAAAAAGTTTATTTTCAATAAATGAATTCCACGAATCTACTTGATATTCGAGTTAAATTCTACTGAATTTTTAATGATAGAATTATACGATTTAAAGTTTTATGTAACATGTTTTCTACTTCCTCCCTCCCTCCCAAATTAGTGGTAATATTTAATACTTTCGTATATGAAATTTATTCTATTACATGGAGTCCCGTTTAGATTTATATTGGATCTCTATTAAATTATTATTTATGAAATTAAATTTATTATTTAATTGGTTAACATTTACATAATAACAAAACGTATTTATAATATACATCAAATTTTAACAATTGATCTACATTTATAATAAATTATACATTTGATTCTCTAATTTTAATTATATAAAAAATAAGATTTAAAAGATAAAAATTAAAATGAACCGTCTATATCTCATAGATACGTTCACATATATCCGTGGATCCATTTCATGTATTCAATTAGTTAGCATTCATATATTTATAATAAGTAATCATTTATCAAATTTGAATTTTCCGTTTATAAAAATAATTGAAACTTATCCCCGTTTATAAAAATAATTGTATCAATAGTTGATTTTTTCATGCTTATAAAAATATTTCTAATTTATTCATGTTTATAAAAGTTATTGTAACTTACTTTCGTTTGTAAAAGTAATTATATTAATATATAGACTTTTTTCTATTTATAAGTGTCTTGAATCCGTGTGACAATTTATAAAAATATTTTTACTTATTCATGTTAAAAACAATTGCATCAATAATTGAATTTTGTTTGTTTATAAAAATATTTGTATCTTATTCTTGTTTATAAAAGTTATTGTAACTTATTTTTGTTTCTACAAATAATTATATCAGTATGTAGAATTTTTCTCGTTTATAAGTGATTTGAACTCATGTGTATATTTATAAAAATATTTTTAATTTATTCATGTTAAAAACAATTGAATAAATAGTTGATTTTTTATCGTTTATAAAAATATTTGCAAGTTATTTATGTTCATAAAAATGATTATACAAATAAATATTTGTCGTATCATCTTAAATTTATTTATTCAATAGTGATAAATATGTGTCTCATATTTAATTATGTTTATAAATAAATATCGTGTAATAGTGATATATAGTGAATTTATTATTTTAATGTCTAGTTAATTTGTTGTCAAGTAAAATAAATATTCTAATTAATTAAAATAAATTTATTATTGACAATAAAAAATTACAATATTAAATAATAATATAACATTTATTATTGTATATATCATTAGGAAAAGTGTGATACGATGAGAGAACTGACTTGAGGGTTTTGCGTTTGATCGCAAATGTTGCAGTTAGCAAGAGTCGCCACCGACTTTTCTTTTATTCAAAAGGAAAAGTAAAAAAACACAGGAAATACCTTTGAGATTGTTTCTTGAGTTCGGGGGATAGATTATGAAAAGGGAAGGTATTAGCACACTTTTCATTCATGGTTTTCCACGGGCTCTTAGTTACTTGCTAGATCACTTGCTTTTGTTTGAAATTGTGCTTTGTGTGGTTTTTGAAAGTATTTTGTAAAGAGGCCATCGTTTAGGCAATCTTTGTAATGATTCTTGTTCGTAAGAATGTATACAAAGATGTTGATCTTTTGAAAATGTTTTCAAGTTTTGTAAGATGTTTTGAAATTTGTGGGTGTTTGTTTTTGAAAATAGCAAGGATGTTTTTGAAATGGAGCAAGTAATTAGGAGCAATCTACCTACTCAAATATCTTTCTTGTTCATTTTTTTTTTCCTTTGACATTGTTGTCTTACCATTGATTTGGTAAGCAACTCTATCTTTGGATGTAAATGGGACGGGCGTGGGTCATCGTATAACCATGATTAGCAATGTTGCAAGGTATCTTAGTATTCTTTTTGAGGGACTGAGATCATTTGTAAGGCAACTTAGATAGCATTATCGAGGGACTATGATCTTGTATTTGCTTGTTTTTGCTAAGATACCTTACATGTGTAATATGGCCATTTTGTATAAGGTAACTAAATGGGATAACCCTAGGGGTGCGTGTATGCGAGTGTATTATTTTCATACTTGATTTTGTCTTGAATTAGGGTTTGCAATTTGGTTGGTTTTAATCTTTCCATACAAAACCCTAATTACTAGCATTTGTTATATAAAGCGATAAATTGTGGGAATTAAAATTACTACACTATTACATCATTTAGGGGAGGAGGTATACAAATTACAAATGGGGATTTGCAAGAAAATAAATCTATTTATCTATTACAACCATATTGAATTGCATAAATATACAAGGAATGAAATAAATATAATATACAAGTATAAAAATGAATAAATGTACAAGGACGCAAAATGTAAAGAAAATAAATTTTGTTTGTTTTCTTTTATAAAAAAGATTTTTGTCTTAACCTAATTTAAATAAAGTAGTTAATTAAATTTGAATTTATTAAGAAAAAGATTTTAAAATAAAACCCTAATTCTATTAATCAATCAAAAGAAAATAATTTAAGGAAAGTATTTTTTTGGCATTTTTTTATCTTGAAATATTTATAGCATTAAAAATATTTTAGTCTTTTTTTTTGGTATTTTAAATAATATATCTTTAAATGGTATGAAGAAAAATAAATAATATAATATTAATTAAGTCTATAAGATTTAGTTAATGAAAATAAATAAAGTATAGTAAATAAAATATTTTTTTGTTTATGAAAAAATAAAATAAAATAAGTCAAAATATAAAATATATCATTTTTTTTATATTTTTATGATTTTTTAGTATTTTAGAAAATATATTTAAAAAGAAAAATATAATAAATAAATAAATAAATACAAATGGGCCAGGGGGGTGCATGAAGTAGGCTGGGAGTTAATCAGCAAAAAAAAGAGCCAGGCCCAAAGGGCCCAGTGACTGCAAACAAAACAAATCAGAAATGTCAAAAAATATGAAAAATGAAAAAGGGTACCACTGGGGCTCAAACCCAGGTCCCATAGGTTAACAGGCGCGCGCTTTACCACTGGGGTGACTATACATCCGTTTATATAAACAAAACAATAAATATGTAAGGCAAATCAAGTCCTGATGACTTCATCTTCAACCTCCAGCCAGTGTACCTATAACTTCTTCATTTCTCAACAAAAATGGAAGATGATAAAATGAAAGTTGTTGCATTCTTCCTCACGAATCTAACCATGTAAATAACTAAAGCTAAAAGTCAAAGATAAATGAGAATTTCTCAGGCCCTAATTAGAACCCTAAAAATTTCATAAACTTCAACTCTAAAATTCTCTAAGCTCAGGCCATGTAAATGCAAACTATGAATATGTACAGCTTCGTGGCAATGAGATCTACATTTTATCTTCACAAATGCAAGCCTAACAATGCCTAAGTAAGGAGATAGAGTTTCAAGAAAAATACCTCAAAACTGGAAATCATGAAATGCAAATGAGCTTGATTAAAAGTGTTGCAAGGATCAGGTTAGCTTCCTTGAGGTCCCGGGAATCTAATGCAATTATTAGCTTGAGCTGAAAGTGGCTGAGGAGCTCTGGTGAAGTCAAGTTGCAGACCCCTGTTTTTGAAAATCGAACTTGATGATGGAGGTGTTACAGTTGAGCAAATGGACTTTGGATGGTTTGTATTTTATGTTTAGAAGCTTTTGGAAGTGAAAGGCCAAAGAACGCACGAGGGGATTTGGAGTTTGGTATGTAAAGTCAGAACTTGAACAACAATGGTGTTTTGAGACAATTTATGGCTAGAGGAAATTTGAGTGAGTTTAAGGGTCTTCCAGCTCGTGTCCTATCTCACAAATAGTGCTTCTATTTATAAGCAATAAGTTTGGAGACTTGTTGTTAATCAGAATTTGAAATTACATGTTTATGCATAACATGTGATTTTTGACAAAACAAGTTTCAATGCCTTGTGTACTTGCTAAGATAGAGTGGTTATGCTTTAAACACACTTGCTTATGACTTTGTAGATGAAGTGTGATCAGAGGGAACAAGTTAGAGGCTCAAGAGTGGACTTTATGCATAAAGCTTGCTTTTCAAGAATGGTATTGTTAACTTTCTTCCCAAAATGGCAATGTGAATTGGATAAAGCTTAAATCACTTGGATTATAGCTTAAAAGTTTGTGTAATCCATTGATTATGGAGTGACAAACAAGTTTGAGGCCTGCAAAGCAAAGATTATGCAGCCTAACATTGATTTGCATTTGTGTTCATCATGAAAATGACCTATAATTCAAGTGACAAAGGGCCAACTTCATCTCTTCGATTCTCCCTACTCAAGAATGATCTCAAGGAGTTCTTGGATATTTTGGAAAGCTTGTAATGTGATATTTAACTCATCTTTGAATTTCTTTTGAAGATTCCCCTTGGAACTATGTGAAAAATTTCCATGAAGTTAGGTCAAAAATCTACCTAACTAGGGCAAAATTTCACTAAGTCTTTTTTAGTTCATGAGCATGTATTCATAAAATTATAACTTGAGATCCAAGAACTTTTAGGAGAAGTTGTGTGCAGAAAAGTTGTAGATTTCATGTAGATCTACAACTTTTATGTTGGAAGTTTCCTTTTAATCATCTTGCATCATAATGAAAAAATTGCTCAAAGTTATGAAAAAATAAGAAATTTTTGACACTTAGAAAAATTTCTAAGTTTAGAAATTTTGACTTTTCAAAATGAAATCTTGATTTCTTGATTTCTTGATGAATAAGTTTACTATTTTGACATGTTTTGATGAATTGTGATCTTTGGTACTTGAATTTGACCAAAAAGTCAAAGTTTGACTTTTCAGTATAGAATTGACTTTTGATCAGTTGACTACAAAATTCATTTGTCCATCTAATGGATTTGCAATGTTTTGAACCATGTCATTTGGTCAAAATGATTCAATTGGACTCTTGAGATCATGCATTAAACTAATTGACCATTTTCTAGGTCAAAAATCAGAAATTTCCCTTTCCAAGTCAAAACCCGAATTTTGACCATTTTGCCCTTTTGGAGATTTGATCAAATTTCTTGAAGAGTTGTGGTCAAAACTTGATCAAATTATAAATATGAGTTTAAAATGTTGATGTGAATAAAAAATTATAAAGTTTGACTGTAAATTGGCCATAGTTGACTTTTCCTCCAATACAATTGATTTTTAGGTCAACTGCTCAATTGATTGATCAAAAGTGTGATCCAAAGCTTGAAACTTGACATGAGTAATCTTGGGGGTTCATAATGGTCCATGAAAGACATATGAAGAATTTCTAGTTCAAAAATCCTTGTGCAAACCCAAACCCTAATTTTGGTCATTAGTGCCTAAGGAGGTGTCTTGAGCTGATCAAACCCTAGTGCAGTCTTGAGCCCAAGGAGATCTTGTGAGCAAATTTTTTATAAGTGAGAGGGAAAATTTTGGGGTACAACAGCTTCCCGTGTTCAATCTTCTTAAGCCTGGAGAGTTAGATTAGTAAGCTTTGTCGTTCGTGACTCGAAGGTGGAAGATGATTGGACACTAGAGTGCCCAGAAATTTGCACTCGACGATGTGAAGGTTGAGGGAATGGGTTTAAAGATGCCATTTGTAGAGGTGATAAAAAGTTTTTGGAGATGGGCTTATAGATGCCATCCAAAGTGATTGCTGAATTGTAATTTGTAAGCTGAAAGAATGAGTATCAGAATGGCATCCGTGTCTGGAGTGTATTTGTACCGCATCTGGAGGCTGATTTTGAATGAGTATCAGAATGGAATCCGTATCTGGAGCATATCTGAACTGTATCTGGAAGTTGAATCTGAATGAGTATCAGAATGACACGTGTTTGGAGCGTATATGAACTGTATCTGAAAGTTGAGTCTGAATGAGTATCAGAATGGCATCCGTGTCTGGAGCGTATCTGAACTGTATCTGAAAGTTGAATATGAATGAGTATCAGAATGGCATCCGTGTCTGGAGCGTATCTGAACTATATCTGAAAGTTGAATCTGAATGAGTATTAGAATGGCATCTGTGTCTGGAGAGTATCTGAACTGTATCTGAAAGTTGAATCTGAATGAGTATCAGAATGGCATCCGTGTCTGGAGCGTATCTGAACTGTATCTGAAATCTGAATCTGAATAAGTATCAGAATGGAATCCGTATCTGGAGCGTATCTGAACCGTTTCTCGATTCTAATGC
This sequence comes from Vicia faba, assembly GCA_948472305.1. NCBI lineage: Eukaryota > Viridiplantae > Streptophyta > Magnoliopsida > Fabales > Fabaceae > Vicia > Vicia faba. The sequence goes on along the minus strand of OX451738.1, from coordinate 1,053,834,988 downwards.
TCTTGATGAATGCTGATCAAGGTATAAGTCTTCCACTGATAGACAGGTAGCTGTTAATCTTATCCTGAAAAGGGTAAAATGTTAGCTAAAATGCAAAGTCATGTTGTATGAAATGTATGATATGATGCATTCGTTTTATCAATGTTTATGATATATGGATGCAATGTATGCGTATGTGAGATAATTTGCTACACTGCTGTTAGATTGGGGAAAATAAACCCTTGACTGCTGCTGAGGATATGTAAATCTTCATGTCTTGAAGTCGAAGTGTTTTCTGTTCAGAGAAATAAACTCTATTGTGAGGGAAATGCCATGTACTGCTTGTAACATCCTGTTGGGAAATCCTGAGAAATTGAATGACTTCTACTGGGGATTGATAACTGGAAGCTTTGTTCTGTTGGGGATTAAACTGCACACTGTGGGGAAATTTTTTTATGGAAAATAACTTGGAGAGATTTCCCTATCCTTTAAAGCCATCAGTAATTGTCTTTTATTTTGTTTATTTGTAAACAATGATTATGTTCAAATGCATATGTTCAACAATGAATCATTGGACATTTTTATAAACAAAACAGAAGATTAAAGAAAAACAGATAGTTTTGCACTGTCAAAGGAATATCTTTGTATTGACTTTGAGCAAGTATTTTTGTACAATGAGACAAACATTCTAGCAGGAGAATGCCGTCATAAAAAAATGAAAATTTTAATACAAATAAAAGATAGCTATGTGTAATCATCCCATGGGGTTCCCATTCTGTTATAGCCTTCGTATCTCTGAGCATCTTGTCTATTTGTTGCCTTGTCCGAAGATGATTGAATTGGTTAGGAATGTCGAGTTTGCAAGTTGTCGGTAAGGTGATCCAACGGGACATAGTCATACGCTTTAATTCCCTAACTTTTTCCTGGACCGCCCTTTCGGGTTTTCAGTCCACCGGGAAACCCTTTTTTGCCCAAGTCTCCCTTTCGGGTTTTCAACTTGCCGGGTGTACATATTTTTTTTTGTTTTATCCCTAATTTTGCCTGAACCTTTTTGGTTCCCCGGGATGCCCTTGTTTTGCCTAGGTATGTCAACCTAGCGGGTCTCTTATGCGTAGTATCTTTTGACTATATCCGTGTTCACAAGGTGCGGCAGGTCATCGCCATCCATGGTAGTCAAGATCATTGCTCCATCAGAGAATATATTTTTGATTACGAATGGTCCTTCGTACGTAGGAGTCCATTTTCCCCTGGGATCACCCTGTGGAAATATGATGCATTTGATCACTAGGTCCCCAACTTGATACAATTGGCGTCTGACTTTCTTGTTGAAAGCCTTAATCATCCGTTTTTGATACATTTGACCATGGAAAACAACAGTAAGTCTCTTCTCATCAATCAAGTTCAGTTGATCAAGTCGAGTCTGGATCCAATCGTCTTGGTTTAACCCTGCATCCTTCATAATCCTTAGAGAGGGGATCTGGACCTCGATAGGAAAGACAACCTCCATGCCGTAAACCAGAGAATAAGGTGTTGCCCCGGTTGATGTGCGAGCTGTGGTACGATACCCGTGGAGAGCGAATGGTAGCATCTCATGCCATTATTTTTATGTGGCTGTCATTTTCTGTATGATCTTTTTAATGTTCTTATTTGCAGCTTCGACAACACCATTCATCTTCGGCCGATAAGGAGAAGAATTGTGATGCTGAATCATGAATTTCTCGCACAAGGCGGTGATCATAGTGTTGTTGAGATTTATACCATTGTCAGTGATGATCCTTTCCGGGATACCATACTGGCAAATGAGATTTTGCTTGATGAAACGGGAAACAACATTCTTGGTAACGAAAGTGAAAGAAGCCACCTCAACCCACTTTGTGAAATAGTCAATGGCCACCAAGATGAAGCGGTGTCCATTAGAGGCTGTTGGCTTGATTCCCCAATCATATCAATTCCCCACATAGCAAAGGGCCAAGGAGCCGTCATGACATTCAGAGGAGCCGGAGGTACTTGCACCTTGTCAGCATAAATATGACACTTATGGCAGGTTCGAGAGTGTTGATAACAATCTGCTTCCATGGTAGACCAATAGTAGCCTGCCCGTAGGATTTTCTTTGCCATCGTATGCCCACTGGAATGGGTTCCAAAAGTGCCTTCATGCAATTCAGCCATGATCCTTTCAGCTTCAACCTTATCTACGCACCGAAGTAACACAGAGTCATGATTGCATTTGTACAGGATGTCGTTACTAAGGAAGAACTTAGCAGAGAATCTTCTTAAGAGCTTCTTATCTTTGACTGAAGCTCCTTCTGGATATTCTTGAGCCTCGAGATACCTCTTGACTTCGTGAAACCAAGGCTGGTCCATTACTTCTTCAGTATTAATCTCGTGACAGTGTGTTGGTCCATCCATCCGTTTAATGGTGATCTGGGGAGCCTCGTTATCCCAATTAAGTTTAAACATAGATGACATTGTGGCTAATGCGTCTGCTAGCTGATTTTCTTCTCACAGGAAATGCTCGAAGGTAATCTTCTCAAAATGTGGTAGCAATGTCAAAACATGTTCTTTATAAGGGATAAGGTTAGGGTGTTTGGTGTCCCATTCCCCTTTGATCTGACTGATGACCAAAGCTGAATCTCCAAATACATTCAAGGATTTGATCCCTAAGTCTATGGCAGCTCTGAGACCAAAGATGCATGCTTCGTATTCCGCCATGTTATTTGTACAATTGAAGCAGAGTCTTGCGGTAAAGGGAGTATGACACCCTTCAGGAGATATGAGTACAACACCGATACCATTGCCAAGTGCATTGGATGCCCCATTAAAGAACAGGGTCCATCGGGATCCTTGTTCAGGTCCGTCATATGGCCTGAATTCTTCGTAGTTATTTACCATCATGATGTCTTCATATGGGAATTCGAACTTCACGGACTGGTAGTCTTCCACAACTTGGTGAGTAAGGTGATCAGCTAGTACACTGCTCTTTATAGCTTTCTGAGTAGTATACTGTATATCATATTCTGTCAAGATCATCTTCCATCTCGCTATTCTTCCGGAGAGAGCAGGTTTCTCGAAGATGTATTTTATCAGATCCATTTTAGATATCAACAAAGTAGTATGAGTCAGCATATACTGTCTTAGTCAGTGAGCAACCCATGCCAGAGCGCAACAAGTTTTCTCGAGCAATGAATATCTGGTTTCACAGTCAGTAAACTTTTTGCTCAGGTAGTAAATAGCATGCTCTTTTTGGCCAGACTCGCCATGCTTCCCCAATACACACCCCATTGAGTTTTCTAAAACAGTCAGATACATGATCAATGGTCTTACCTCCACTGGTGGCATTAACACAGGAGGATCTTGCAGGTATTCTTTGATTTTGTCAAAAGCAACTTGGCATTCATCATTCCATTTGACTACTTGATCTTTCTTTAATAGTTTGAAGATTGGCTCACAAGTAGCTGTCAGGTGAGAAATGAATCTGGCAATGTAGTTTAAACGTCCCAAGAATCCTCTGACTTCCTTCTTAGTACGAGGAGCAGGCATCTCTTATATTTCTTTAACTTTGGCAGGATTGACCTCAATACCTTTGTTGTTGACGATAAAGCCTAGGAGTTTACCAGACCGTACCCCAAATGTGCATTTGTTTGGATTCAACCTCAGCTTGTATTTCTTTAGTCTCTCAAACAGTTTTTGTAAGTGATCAAGATGCTCTTCTTCTGTTTGAGATCTGGCTATCATATCGTCTACATAGACCTCTATTTCGTGATGTATTATGTCATGAAATAAAGCTACCATGGCACGCTGATAGGTTGCCCTAACGTTCTTTAGTCCGAATGGCATCACCTTATAGCAGAAAGTGCCCCACTGCGTGACAAACGTTGTTTTCTCCATGTCCTCAGGCGCCATTTTGATTTGATTGTAACCTGAGAATCCTTCCATGAAGGATAACACTTTGTGTTGTGCCGTATTGTCAACTAGAATATCAATGTGGAGGAGTGGAAAATCATCCTTAGGGCTTGCCCTATTCAAATCTCTATAGTCCAAACACATTCACACTTTGCCGTCTTTTTTGGGTACGGGAACAATATTGGCAACCCATTGGGATAAGAGGTGACAATCCGGAATCCAACGTTGAATTGCTTCATTACTTCTGCTTTAATATTTTCTGACATATCAGGCCTCATGCGGCGAACCTTTTGCTTTACTGGCGGACAATCTTCTCTTGTAGGCAGACGATGTACCATAATGTCTGCATCAAGTCCCGACATGTCTTCATACAACCAGGAAAAGACTTCAACATAATCGTGTAATAACTGAATCAGACGCTCCTTGACACTGGGTTCCAGATTGGCACCCATCTTGACCTCTTTTTTATCTTCTTCGGTACTTAGGTTAATTATATCCACGGTGTTGTACCCCAAAATTTTCCCTCCCATATTTCTCAAGACATTTCAAGAAAGATCCTCAAGTTGCTCAAGGTAGTCCAAGGGTTGGCCAGACAAGCTCTCTCCTAAGGCAGTCTACCTCAAAATTAGGGTTTCATGTTGCATCAAGATACTTGAGTCCAAGGGATCCCAAATTCTCACCATTGTCCTAATATGTTCTCAAGATCACCCATGCCAAGTTTCAAGCCTTGCAGAGGAAGTTTGCTCAGTCAATTGCTCAAAAGCCCAAAAATCGACTGTGCTAGGGCAAAAGTCAACTGTGGCCCACATACAGTCAAACTTCAAGATTTTAGGTCAAAATCCTCATTTCGAAGTATATTTCATCATTTTATCAAGGGTTGATCATGATTCATCAAGGATTGCTCATAATTCATCAAGAATCAAAAGTTGCTAAATTAGGGTTTTGTAGGAAAAGTCAACTCAACTTTGACCAAGCATAACTTTCTCATACTTTATTAGAAATTACCCATACAAAGCTCATTTTGAAGAGGATTCCATGGCCTACAATCCATATTCATCTCCAAAGTTCAAAATATGCACTCACAAGAAGTTATGAATTTCGACATTATAGGTCATTTTAAAAAGTCAACGAAAACACCTTTTTTTCAAAGCTTCATACATTAGCATGGAATATAAAATTGAGATGATACCAAAAGGGTTGCTTAGAGTACATCTCAAGATTTCTAAAAAGTCCAAGAACACCTTCAAAGAGTTAAAATTGAGGAAGTTATGCATTGATGAAGTTGACCCTTTTTGCAAAATTGTCAAAAGTCAACTATGCTAAAACTTCAATTTTTGCCAAATGGGCCCAATCTTTTTCACTTGTTTTGAGTTGGCAACATGGTCCACGAGCCCTAGCCTTTTCCACTTGTCATTATCTTATTTTTATTATTTATTTTGATTTTTATTTGAATTAAATCATTTTAAATCAAAACAAATCATAGAAAATCCAAAACATTGAAATTCAAAGATTTGGTACATGTTTCAGGTCTTAATATCCAGCTAGCATGAGATCGAATTCGTGTAAAGGCTTGGTGTGCACAAAAAGATTGGATTAGGCCTATTTTTGGAATGGTTTTAAAGTGAATCAAATTAAGATCAAAGACATTGATGGAGGAAGATTGAGGCCAGCTTTTCAACCCTAATCCATTCCTCAATATATAAGGAGTGTGTGCAGACCAAAAGCAGGCCTAGAGAGAGGTGACTATCTACACGACCAGACAAAGAAATCTTACACGGGTTCCTTCTCATGATCTCCAGATGCAGCTTTACACGGGCTCATCCTGAAGCAATCTTACATGGGTTCCTTCTCATGATCTCCAGATGCAGCTTTACGCGGGCTCATCCCGAAGCAATCTTACACGGGTTCCTTCTCATGATCTCTAGATGCAGATTTACGCGGGCTCATCCTGAAGCAATCTTACACGAGTTCCTTCTCATGATCTCCAGATGCAGCTTTACACGGACTCATCTTGAAGCATCCCTACACAGGCTCCTTCTCATATATCTCCAAATGAAGTTTAACACCGACTCATCTTGAAGCATCCCTACACAGGCTCCTTCCAATATATTTCCATATAACAATTAATTTCATTATTCCCAGTAAGTTACTGCGAAGCCTGGATTTCAACCAGAAAACGACTAACTTTCATCTCTCTAGTCCAGAGAAAACTCCTCGGTAGAGCTATGGATAACTAAAGCTCCTAGACTCTATTCCCCACAGAGTTTTCCTCAAGCAGAAGAACAACAGAAATCAACATTCTCCAGTGGAGTCCTTCTCAGACAACAGGAACAGGAATCCCCATAAAGAGACCTCTTATGAAGTCAACTTCTACTTTAGATGTCATCTTTAAGCCAATCTCCGACAACTCTCAGTCATCTTCTCCAAATGGCATCTGTAAGCCCATTCCTAATATCATCAACCAACAGTGTTACTCCATGCGAGTGCAAATTTCTGGGCACTCTAGTGCTCAATCATCTTCCACCTTCAGATCATGAAAGGCATACAAGTCAATCTAAACCCTCAAGTTTAAGAAGATTGAACAGGGGCAGCTGTTGTACCCCAAAATTTGCCCTCCTATTTTATTCAAGGCATGCTCATTGGGGTCCTCAATTGCTCAAGAAGCTTAAAATGATTTCCAGGGCACTCTATATGCCTCATCATAATGGCACAACTGAAAGAAGAAAAAGAAGTGTACATAGAAAGGTGTAGGTCGAAAGCTGAAAATGTGCCTAAGAGCTTTTGGGTCGAAGCAGCTTCGACAATAGTATGCAGTCTAATTTGATGCCCAATGAAGCACTAGGATCTAAGGAAGGATAATTTGAAACAAAATATGAGGAGGCTTTTATGAAGCCTTCTATTGATGAAGAGCTAGTAAAGAGCGTCATCGAAGGGTTCGTTTTCGAACTATGGAAATATAGGCCATTCGAAGCATTACAAGGAGAGACCTTTTGACTGACATGGTATTTGAATGGGCGCTTAAAAAAGAATAATATTTGGAATTCGAAAGCTTTTATCTTATCCATAGAAGCACGTGGAAGTCTAATGGTTCAAAGGACATGCAATCTTCAAACATGGCGTGATCAAAGGACAGTCAGGGACGAATCAGCCAAATATAAGTCAACCTAGAGATTTTGGCATGTACCTGAACAGGTGTTGGATGATTGAAGTGAAATCCTAATACTCATGGGTTACCTTTCAACTGGTGTGTAGAAGCTGCATTCACCAATCGAAGATGAACTAGTGAGCAAGAAAGATATTCTTGTAGACAAAAGCAAAGGGTGAGAGTTGGAATCGAAGGACCACATACACAACTGTGTTCGAAAGAAAGAACAAAATGAAGCTTCGACAGGCCAAGATGAAGAGTTGATGCTTCAATTGGTATGATTGAAGGAAAAGAGATTCAAAAGGAACAAGAGTTGAGTTCGATTGGGCTAATTGGATAGTTTTTAGATCAAGCAACTAAGGCAGATAGTGACCCAATCGAAGAGGCCATGATGATGAGGCCTTGAACCATTCGAATTGGGACTAAGAGCCATTAAAAAGAACAAAGTTTGGGAGCATTAGAAAGAATCAAGATGTGTGTTGTACCCCAAAATTTGCCCTCCCATATTCTTCAAGAAATTGCCAAGTCAAGCTGCAAAATTCCCCAAGGGTTGCACAGTGCAAAGGTCTCCTATACAGTCAAAACTAGGGTTTTGGTTCTGATCAAGAAAATGAAGTTTCCAAAGGTCCAATCAAGTCTCACATGCCTACAAATATGGTCAAGCATCCTCATATCAAGTTTCAAGACATTCAGCACAAAATTGCACAGTCAAAACCCTAATTGCACTACAGTCAACTGTAGGGGCAAAATGGTCATTTGATAGTCAAAAGTTCAAATTTTTGGTCAACATATCATTTTGAAGCCACAAACATCATTTGATCAATGCTTGATCATGATTCTCAAAGCTTGGCTCAAAAATCATCAAAATGCAAAAGTTTCCTTATTTGGACAGTTGAAAAAGTCAACTGTAAATTGACCAGGGCATAACTTTCACATGGATTATCAGAAAAATTCCATCCAAAGCTCATTTTGAAGAGAAAGACATTTCCTACAACTCATCTTCATACTTCAAGTCCAAGAAATGCTCTCACAAAAAGTTATAAATTTCAACATTATAGGTCATTTTCAAAAGTCAACAAAAAGGGACTTTAAGTCAAAGGCCATAACTTGAGATTGGTAAATCAAAATGACATGGGACCAAAGGCACTGGTTAGAGGACTCAAAGACCTTTCCAAAATGTCCAAGAACATGAGAAAAGCTTAAAAATTGAGCAAGTTATGCCTTGTGGAAGTTGGGAAATTTTTGGATATTTTGAAAAGTCAACATTGATTCAAATGGTCTAAAATTGCTAATGGGCCCATTTTTCTTCCACAAATCATCATCCATGGAATGTGCACGACTACTTGGCCCAAAGGGAAGTCTTTCTTCATTTTTTATTTATTTATTTGAATTTTTATTTATAATAATTCATTTAAATCAAATTAAATGTATGAAAAATACTTAACCTAAAGTTTTAAATCTTTTTGTGCATGTTTTACCCTCAAGATTTCGTGCATGTACCAATATGGAAAGATTTGGATTGATTGGTATGATTGAGAACAAAAAGCACATGGAAAAAGATTGAAAAAATCTTTGAAAATCAATTTTCAAAAACCATCATTGCAAGAGATTTGGATCAATATTCTTAACCTAATTCACTACTACATATGCAAGGATCACAACCCTAATCAAAAAACACACGCAGCTGCTCAGAAAACCATTATCAAACTTGAACTTTTTCTCAAAAAAACTCAAATCTGAAAACACCTTTGCAAGGCGATTCAAGTCTCAAAACCTATCTCATTAGCTTCCTCAAGCATTATATGACGTATTCCAATTAAGAACATCAATCCTAACGCGTTGAATTGGTATACAGAAATCCACTTTTCTCTTATATTTTTCAAAATCGTATTTCCAGATTTAGGCGTTTTCATGGCATTTTGATTATGCATTTATATTGAGTAATGTGTTCTGAAGCTAACTGTATGAATTGATTGTGTTTTTATGAGCTATACAAGAAATCGCCATGGTTGTATTTTAGGGTTTGCAGGACCTTAAATTGGGGATTTTGCAACAAAGAAAAATTGGCCTTCCAGACCCATACCATTAGAATAAGCGCACTTAGACGAAGCAGAATCCATACTCGCGCTCAATTTATGAGCACATAATAGCTAATCGCTATTTTTCCAAAGCGTGCCTAAGAGAACAGTTGGAAAACCGTGGCTTAATGTGTTTGTATTTCAGAAAAATAAAAAACCCACGCGAGGAAGACGATAACGTGTGAGGCGTGGATTGGTCAGTTTAAAATTCGCGCGCAGACCCACTAACCTTTTGTTTTCTTTTTATAATATTTGTTAGTTGCTTATTAATCAAACGCGTGAGTTGGCTCCACTGGCAAGGCATAAGACTGGTAATGTTAATGACCTGGGTTCGATCCCAGGTCTTCACCCTTTCCATTTATTATTTTTCAACTGACGTTCACATGTAGCGCTTGTGCTGGAGACCACCATGCACCTTCCAAATCCAGCATGCCACGCGTCCTGGAACCTCAGATCAAAGGCATAGATTGGAGGAACACCCTAAACCCTAGTCAATGTGCCAGCAGATTGCCTGGAAAAGTCAAACGGACCATGCTTATTGGGCCAGATTTCTCAAGATTATACCTCCATATGTGGGACTGAACCCCCTAGGGTTTGCTTTCTCTATTCTTTTCTTATATTTTTCTTTCCTTTATTTTAATTAATTTCATTTATTTCTTTGATTTATTTATTTTCATAAAATCACAAAATACCATAAAAATCAGAAAAAAAGAATTAAAATAATAAATATTTTATTTTGATATTTTCATAAATAAATTTGCATGTAATTAAATTTAGTTTTAAATTAGGTTGTAATTTTAATTCTTTTCATAATAAAAATCTAAAAAAACTTAGAATTAGGGTTTAATTAATAATTTTTCACCTTTCTTTTATTTTTCTTTCATAAATATTTAATATTAATTATTTTTATTTATTTTCATAATTAAATTTGTATATAAAAATTAGGGTTAATTTAGATTAAATTCAATGTTTTCTTAATAAATTAAAAGCCATTAGAATTAGGATTAGTATTTATTTTAATTAATTCTTTTTCATATTAAATCATAAAATACTAAAAAATACCAAAAACAAGTTCTTTCTTTTTTAATTAATTAACTCCATCATTAATTCAATTTTTGCAAAAGGGTCCAACGCCCTCGTTCTTAATTAATTCTTAATTCGCATATTTCTTTTATTTTAAATATTTATGTATCTCTCCCGAAGCCTTGTAATTAACTTCTCGCATTTTTAATTCCTTATTTTCTTTTACTTTCCTTATTTTTTGTCAAATCGGGTTCGAGAAACTTTTGGCGATGTGGACCCGCGCCTTTGTAATAGCTTTAGATCTTTACTTTCCCGCAAATATTTTAACTGTTAAATAAATGGCATGAAAGAATGTATGGACAAAATAAAAACAAGCGTAGAACACCAATAATATGACAAGATAAATACAAATGAAAACGACACACGAATCGCACACACCACCCCTAGGGTACGCCTCACTGTTGCCTTGCCTCGAAAGGTGATCGTCGAGTAGAGGATGTCTTAGTAAGTCCTCATGATCCGGGAACCTGGCATGAGGGTAGCTTCTAAGGTGTCTTCCTATTGCTCCGGTGATCACCATGTCCCGAACCCCTCGAATTGACCCGAACACCTCCAACGGTGGTGCTACCTACCTCTCAATGGTGGGATGGAACTGCTTTAAAGGACATTTACACAGACGAATTCCTTAGGGTAGGTAGACGACTCTAGATACTTGCTCTAAATTTCAAAACAAATCAAAAAATACTTTTCACACCAACACATTTTCAAAAAGCTTTCGAAAGCAATTTTTCAAACACTCTTGAGGACAGATACAAGAGTCGAACTGGAATTTTCAAAGAAACTTTTTAAAACCCACAGTTGAAAAGCAAACGAACCATTTTTGAAAACACAATGAGCAAGTATCTAAGAGCCCATGGATAACCATGGATAGAAAGGGTGCTAACACCTTCCCTTTCTATAACCTACCTCCCGAACCGAGAGCAATCTCTTTAAGGAATTTTTCTGTGCTTTTGTCCTTTCCATTTGGAGAAAATAAAAGATGGTGGCGACTCTTGCTTCCGCGACATTTCGCGAACCAGCGTTAAACAGTCAGTTCCAGATCCACCGATCACAGAACTGGCGACTCTGCTGGGGAGATTCTTATAAAGTGGAGTGTACCTTAGGATTAAGATCACTGTGTTTTCAATTGTCTTCTTTGCTTGCTTTAAATTGTGGGTTGCTTGGGAGTTCTATAGATCCTAACCCGGATCTGGGGAATACCTTCTTAGAAAGTAGCAACAAGGCTGTGAGGGAACTGTGCGGGGTATACCGACATGGTTGAAGTAGTCTGCTACGTTGATGTGGCACTTTGGTGTGTACCGGTAACCCTTGAGTTCAGTCAAGGAGAGTACGGGGCCTCCGCGTGGTGTCGTGAAGCATCAACAGACCTTAGGAACCTTAATTGAACTATCTTGGCCTCTTTAGGGTAGTGAGATAACTGACTTTGGTGCAGTCCGAGGTTGGTTGATACTCGATACTACACCCAATTGAGGGTTGCTTTCCTGGAATATTTCGGTCGCCAGTTCAGTGGCTAAATCGAAATGATGAACAATGAAAGCAATCCCGTGATATTGGGACCCTTAGAACCCGGTTACTTTGATAGGACAGGTTGAACTCACCAACTTCAAGAGGGTACTACCCAGACCCCATGCTGGCCTTAAACCTTAAGGGCTTGTCTTGTGTGCCTTGTGTGCCTTACATGTTTGTTTTTGTAAATATCTGTGGTGTGTTTAATCATAGCATCATGACATCATCCAGCATCATATGCATTGACTAACCATTTCAGGGGTTCGAATTTTCATCTTTGTTCTTGTTTTGTAGGACATGGAAACTGTTCGTAGAAAGACGATTCAAATCAGTCTTGTAAGGATCCCTCCTCAGCTTAAGGAGCTTATATCCAGGATTCCCGAGAACTCTTCATTCAGTGAAAGACATGGAAGCCTCATCAGCTTGGTCAACACCAACATTGAGGAAGATATGATCAAGGTCATGTTCCAATTCTTTGACCCTCTGCATCACTGTTTCACCTTCTTGGACTATCAGTTGGTACCTACATTGGAGGAGTTCTCCCGGCTCCTGAAGATCCCTATCCTTGATCAGCTACCCTTCAACGGTATAGAAAAGGAACCCAAGCTTGAAGAGATTGCTAAAGCCTTGCACCTACAGTCACCTGACCTCAAGGGACATTGGGAAATTAGAAGTGGTATCAAAGGGTTCTTAGCCAGGTTTCTGTTTGAAAAGGCCCTTGAATATTGGAACTCCCTTGACTTGCAAGCTTTTGAAGAGGTTATGGCCCTCCTTGTCTATGGTTTGGTGTTGTTCCCTAACCCAGATCAGCTTATTGATATCAGTGTTGTTCAGATCTTTATGTCCAGGAATCCTATACCTACGTTGCTGGGGGACATCCTTCACTCATGTTACACTCGAACCATGAGAAAGAGAGGTGTCCTTATGTGTTGCACTCCTCTCCTGGGAAGGTGGTTTATTTCGCACCTTCCACAATCAGTCTTGAAGAATGAGCGGGGTTTGAGATGGTCACAGCGGTTGATGACTCTTACACATACAGATATACATTGGTGCCCTAGGTCCAGAGAAGATGTCACTATCATTGATCGTTGCGGGGAGTACCCTAATGTTCCTTTACTTGGAATCAGAGGAGGTATTACTTACAGCCCATGCCTGGCTTGGAGACAGTTTGGTTATGCTCGGAGGGATGGTCCTCATGACATGTTAATTCCTGACATAGTTTTTGACTTCGACAACGATACTCAAGGACTTCGCCAGAGGTTTATCAGGGCTTGGAGGATGCCAAATAGGATAGACAGCAAGACACTGGGGCACAGGAACTCCATCCCATTGGAACCTTATCTCAAGTGGGTACGAGCCCACTCCCAGAAGTTAGTGATGCCTTATCCCCATATGCTCCCTGTGATCAAAGAACCAGTCTTGGAAGGAGAAGTGTCCTGCACTATTCAGCACCCTGATATGCCCACATCCTGGGAAGAGATGCAGAAGAGTTGGATCCAGCTTAAGGAAGAAAGGAATTCTCTTGAGACCAGTCTACATGCCAGTGAAAAGAAGGTCTGGGAGCTCACCCGCCTGTTGCATGAGGAGAGGAATCTCAACACTTACATAGCTCCAAAGAGGATGCGCAGTGTATTTTGGGATTGATTTACTTTTGTATTATTTTGCCCATGAGGCTTTGATGTATTAAACAATGATTTCCTTAATGATGACGTGTGTTCCTTTTTGTCTACAACAAATGTGAACTTTCGAACCCTTGAATGCATTACATAAACACATCTCATTCATCATGTGCATAGCAGGTTTTTCCTCTTTTCAGGTTGCTTACAGTTCTTCGCTGTTTATTTCAGCATCATGAATCCTGACTCTTCATCAACTGAGACATCCATCAAGGCTCTTCAGGCGCAGAATGCGCAGTTTCAGGAATTAATCAAGGGTTTGGCTCAAGGCCAAGAAGAGCTGAAGGCTATGCTCCTGAAGAAGGAGAAGAAGAAGAAGAGAAGAACTGTTCTGTTCAACTCGGGCCGAAGGTTTGGCAATGCTCTGCAGCAGGAAGAGGCTGGTTCTTCCGTTGGCAAGAGTTCTCCTCAGGCAGAAGCAAGGGTTCCTAGTCCGGTAGTCTCCGACAACGAGACTGATTTTGATGAAGAGCAGTACCCTCCTGCAGAAGACAGGTACAAGCAACTGGAGGATAGGTTGAAAGCTATGGAGATTCAACAGGTACCTGGGCTGGATTTTGGAGATCTGGGTTTGTCAACTGGTGTGATTATCCCTCACAAGTTCAAAGCACCATCCTTCTCTAAGTATGACGGGGCGTCTTGTCCCAAGCTACATCTCAGGTCCTATGTTCGGAAGATGCAACCGTACTCGGCGGACAAGAATTTGTGGATCCACTTCTTCCAGGAGAGTCTTTCAGGGACTCATCTCGAATGGTTCTATCAGCTGGATGGGACCAAGGTTCGTAACTGGGAGGAGTTGGCTACTGCTTTCTATAAGCAGTATCAATATAATGCCGACCTTGCCCCTACACGTACCCAACTCCAGGGTATGTCGTTAGGTTCAAGTGAAGGTTTTAAGGAGTACGCTCAGAAGTGGAGAGACCTGGCTGGCAGGGTGCAGCCACCGTTGACTGATCGGGAGTTGGTAGACATGTTCTTGGGGACCCTATCTGGGCCATTTTTCAACCATCTCATTGGGAATTCGTCTGCAGGGTTCACTGATTTGATTCTGACTGGAGAGAGAATTGAAGCTGGGTTGAAGTCTGGAAAGATTGCGAAGGGTGCATCATCTAGTTCTGAGAAGAAACCCTTCAAGAAGGAGGCTAGTGCCGTGTATGGTTCCAAGAGATCAGAGAGACCTGAGCGCCGCCAATCTGTCAGTGCGGTAATGATTGCCAAGCCTGCTGCCGCTCCTCGGCCGACCAATCCTCAAAGGGCTGAAAGACCCCGGAGAGAGTTTACCCGGTTAAGCATGACCCTATCGCAGATCCTGCCACAGTTGCTATCCACTAATTTAGTGACTGTCAGAGAGGCTCCGAAGTTCCCCAATACTGCATCTCCCAAGTACAACCCGAATGCTCGTTGTGCTTACCATTCAGATAGCCTGGGGCACTCTACTGATGACTGTTGGGCGTTAAGGAGTAAGGTGCAAGACCTTATCGACGCGAAGGAGATACAGTTCGAAGCGCCTGAAAGGCCGAATGTAGTTACTGCTCCTATGCCTCAGCATGGGGTAAACGCTGTTGACGAAGATGTTTATGCTGTTTCTGTGGATGATCTGGCCACTCCTCTGAAGATTGTCAAGAAGAACCTGCTGCTGGCCGGTTTATTTCCGGGTTGTAGTGAGGGTTGCCTGTTCTGTGCTGTGTCCCTATCTGGTTGTCCCTTGCTGAAGTTAGGCATCCAAAGCCTAATGGATAGCAAGGAAATTCTGTTTAAGAAGTCTGTTGTTCAGTTGGTTCCAGTGGAAGAAGTTTCTGTGGTGACTATCTTCAATAATCCAATCCCGGCTCTCCCGAAGAAGCCCGTTCAAATCATGACCGTTGCACCTGTTGTTATCACTGTTCCGGGGCCCCTGCCCTATGTATCTGATAAAGTTGTCCCCTGGCATTATGGGGCAGATGTGTATGTGAATGGGATTAAACAAGAGTTCAACGCTGGTGCCAGCATCTGTGATATCACTGGCCCAGCCAAGGTTACCCGCAGTGGCAGGCTCTTCTCGCCTGACATTGCACCTCCTGCTGCTCGAAGACCGCTTCTCATAACTCCTACAAGTGTACCTGTTCCTGCTGCTGATCCAATTGTTTCTCCTGCTGCCGAGTCATCCAATGCTCGGGGCAAAGGAGTTGAAGTTGAGCCTGCCCAGATGGAGGCACCTGTACCTATAACTGCTGAGGCCTCCCAACAAGAGATGGAGGAGATTCTGAAAATTATAAAGAAGAGTGACTTTAATGTGGTGGAACAGCTAGGGCACACGCCCTCCAAGATCTCCATGCTCTCTTTATTGCTGTGCTCCGAGGCCCATGCCAAGGCCTTAATCTCATTCCTCAAGACAACCCATGTGCCACATGAGACATCTGCAGTCCAGTTCACTGATTGCGTAGCAAATCTGACAGCAGACAATGGCTTGGGTTTCTCAGATGCTGACTTGACCGCAAAGGGAAGAGACCACAATGATGCTCTGCATGTCTCTATCGAATGCAGGGGCACTACCTTGGCACATGTGTTGGTGGATACTGGTTCGTCCTTGAATGTGCTGCCCAAGAAGGCTTTGGACCGTTTAGATTGTGAAGGCCTGGAATTAAAACCCAGCAATATCATCGTCAGAGCCTTTGACGGTTCAAAAAGGATGGTTCACGGAGAGGTCGACATTCCGATTCATGTAGGCTCTCAAGTGTTTGACTCTACATTTTATGTGATGGATATCCTTCCATCGTACTCTTGTCTACTGGGTCGACCTTGGATACATAAAGCTGGGGCGGTGACCTCTACCTTGCATCAGAAGCTGAAGTACCCTATCAGAGGGAAGATCGTCACCGTGCAAGGAGAGGAGGAATATATGGTAAGCCACCTGAACTCCTTCAGATACATTGAGATGGATGGGGAGTTTATTGAAACCCCCTTTCAGCATTTCGAGGAGGTGCTTCCAATTGCAGCAGCAGCAGAAACAGCAACAGAAGAAAGTGTTCCTTTGAAGATGGCTTCCCTGAAGGATGCCCGGGCTGTGGTTCAAAAGGGTGAATGTGCTAACTGGGGCAGACTTCCAGACTTCACACAGAAGACCGATAAATTTGGGCTGGGTTTTACTACAGAGGGGCAGAAAGCTATGAGGAAAGCGAAGATCGGAAGACCTCCCGTGATCATTACAAATCCAGGAGTGAATGCTGTTGGGGAAGACAATGAAGTGGACGAAGCTGAATTCAATAGCTGGATCTACCCGACGACCGAAGGCGGATTGAACAATTGGATTGCTAAGGACCATACCCCTGTTACCTTTGTGATGCAGTAATAAATTTCTTTGTTTTGCTATTTTGTAATAAACAATAAATAAACTTTATGGCCCGGTGTCTTACCCGAGGCACCGTGGTTTCATTTGTGAGGGCATATAAATTGTCATTTCATATATCATGAATGAAAATCTTGGACGTTTTCTCGCATTGCAAATATTGTGCTCCTTTTCTGTCTTTCTTTCTTTTACATATATTTCAAAACAGCTGTATTTACACACACACTCACTCATACAGGTTTCAATCCACTCTGGATCTCACTGATAACAACCCTGCTACTGCCAGTTATGACTTCGAAAATCCGATCAACTTAGCCGAAGACGAAGGTGAAGATGATTGCGAAGTGCCTGGTGAGCTTGCAAGACTGCTTCTTCAGGAAGAGAGGGCAATTCAACCCCATGAAGAGCCAGTGGAAACCATAAACTTGGGTACTGAGGCAGATAGGAAAGAGGTAAAGATTGGTGCCAACCTAGAGCTCAGCGTGAAGCAATGGTTGACTCAGATGCTGCATGATTATATGGAGATCTTTGCCTGGTCCTACGAAGACATGCCCGGGTTGGATACCGATATTGTGGTCCATCACTTGCCAACTAAGGAAGACTGCCCTCCAGTTAAGCAAAAAGTCCGTCGGATGCGTCCAGAGATGTCTGAAAAGATCAAAGCCGAGGTTATGAAACAGTTTGACGCTGGGTTCCTTGCAGTGACTTCTTACCCTTAGTAGGTTGCTAATGTGGTGCCAGTACCAAAGAAGGACGGTAAGGTCAAAATGTGTGTCGACTACAGGGATCTGAACAGGGCCAGCCCTAAGGATGACTTCCCCTTACCTCACATTGATGTCCTTGTTGATAATACAGCTCAGCATAAGGTATTCTCTTTCATGGATGGTTTCTCAGGTTACAATCAGATCAAGATGGCACCTGAAGACATGGAGAAGACTACCTTTGTCACTCAGTGGGGCACCTTCTGTTACAAGGTCATGCCTTTTGGATTAAAGAACGCTGGGGCAACCTACCAACGTGCCATGGTTGCTTTATTTCATGATATGATCCATCATGAGATAGAAGTGTATGTTGACGACATGATCGCAAGGTCCCAGACTGAGGAAGAGCACCTAGATCATCTGCAGAAGTTGTTTGACCGGTTAAAACTGTACAAGCTGAGGTTAAACCCGAACAAGTGCACCTTCGGGGTAAGATCTGGAAAGTTGCTAGGCTTCGTGGTAAGTGACAAGGGTATTCAAGTGGACCCTGCTAAGGTCAAAGCTATTCAAGAGATGCCAGTTCCCAGGACAGAGAAGGAAGTCAGAGGCTTTTTAGGACGCCTGAATTACATTGCTCGATTCATCTCACATCTGACTACTACCTGTGAGCCAATCTTCAAGCTGCTGAAGAAAGATCAGGTAGTACGTTGGAACGATGAATGTCAGGCTGCTTTTGACAGAATCAAAGAGTATCTCCAAGAACCACCTATCCTTATGCCACCGGTTGAAGGGAGACCTCTGATACTATATCTGACAGTGCTGGACAACTCAATGGGGTGTGTGCTGGGGCAGCATGACGAGTCTGGCCGAAAAGAGCATGCCATTTATTACCTTAGCAAAAAGTTTACCGACTGTGAGACCCGATGCTCACTGCTCGAGAAAACTTGCTGCGCTTTGGTATGGGCTGCTCGCCGGTTGAGACAGTATATGCTGACTCACACTACCTTGTTGATCTCAAAAATGGATCCTATAAAGTACATATTCGAAAAGCCTGCTCTGTCTGGGAGAATTGCAAGATGGCAAATGATCTTGACGGAATACGACATTCAGTACACAACCCAGAAAGCCATCAAGGGAAGTGTATTGGAAGACCACTTGGCACATCAGGCCATAGATGATTATCAGTCAATGAACTTCGAGTTTCCGGATGAAAGCATCATGATAGTAACAGATTGTGAAGTACCTGGACCAGATGAAGGACCTGAACCAGGATCCTGATGGTCTATGCACTTTGACGGAGCCTCCAACGCTTTGGGAAATGGTATCGGCGCCATAATCATATCTCCTCAAGGTACTCATACTCCACTCACTGCCCGACTGTGTTTCAACTGTACCAACAACATGGCGGAGTATGAGGCGTGCATCATGGGTCTTCAAGCTGCGATCGACCTAAGGATTAAGTTTCTGAGTGTTTTCGGAGATTCCGCTATGGTGATCAATCAGATCAAAGGAGAGTGGGATACGAAACATCCGAACCTTATTCCTTACAGGGAATGTGTGCTGACCCTGATCCCCCACTTCACAGAGATAACCTTTGAGCACTTCCCGAGAGAAGAGAATCAGTTGGCGGACGCGTTAGCTACAATGTCTTCAATGTTCAAGGTCAAATGGGATAACGAGGCTCCCCGGATCATCATCTGGAAATTGGACGAACCGGCATACTGTTGTGATCTCAAAACTGAATTGGTGACTGAGAAGCCTTGGTACCATGAGGTGAAGAGATACCTGGAAACTCAGGAATACCCTGAAGGTGCCTCCATCAATGATAAGAAGTTCTTGAGGAGGTTCGCAGCAAAGTTCTTCCTCAGCAACGGCGTTTTGTACAAGCGAAACCATGATTCAACCCTACTGCGTTGTATGGATAAGACTGAAGCAGAAAGGATCGTGGAAGAGCTACATGAAGGTACCTTTGGTACACATTCCAGTGGACACACAATGGCTAAGAAAATCCTACGGGCAGGATACTACTGGTCCACAATGGAAGCTGACTGCTACCAACATTCTAGGACATGCCACAAGTGTCAGATTTACGCAGACAAGGTACATGTTCCTCCGGTTCCTCTGAATGTTCTGACTGCGCCTTGGCCGTTTGCAATGTGGGGCATAGACATGATCGGCGAGATTAAACCTACGGCATCTAATGGGCATCGCTTCATCCTGGTAGCGATTGATTATTTTACGAAGTGGGTTGAGGCAGCATCCTATGCTACTGTAACCAAGACTGTTGTGGCACGGTTCATTCGGCATAACCTGATCTGTCGATACGGCGTCCCAGAGAGAATCATTACGGACAACGGTACCAATCTGAATAACAAGATGATCGCTGAGCTCTGCGAACAGTTTAAAATACAGCACCACAATTCTTCTCCTTACAGACCGAAGATGAATGGGGTTGTAGAGGCAGCAAATAAGAACATCAAGAAGATCGTGCATAAAATGACAGTGACTTATAAGGATTGGCATGAGATGTTACCGTTCGCTCTACACGGATACCGTACCTCAGCTAGGACATCAACCGGGGCAACTCCTTTCTCTCTGGTTTATGGTATGGAGGCAGTCTTACCGATCGAAGTACAAATACCCTCTCTCCGGATAATGAAGGATGCAAATCTGAACGAAGATGATTGGATCCAGACACGACTTGATCAGCTAAACCTCATTGATGAAAAGAGACTTGCTGCTATCTGCCATGGTCAGACGTATCAAAAACGGATGATCAGGGCATTTAACAAGAAAGTCAGACCACAGGAATATCAAGTTGGGGATCTAGTAATCAAATGAATCATTCTTCCTCAGAGCGATCCAAGGGGCAAATGGACCCCTACGTACGAAGGGCCATTTGTGGTTAAGCATGTGTTCTCAGGAGGAGCAATGATTTTAACCAACATGGATGGTGACGACCTTCCTCACCCCGCCAATGCAGACATAGTAAAAAAATACTACGCATGAATAAAAGACCCGCTAGGCTGACATGCCTAGGCAAAAATTAGGGCTTCCCGTCGAACCAAAAGGGTTCGGACAAAATGAAGGGATGAAAATGAAAAAATCTGTACACCCGGCAAGTCGAAAACCTGAAAAGGCGGCTTGGGCAAAAATGGGTATCCCGGTGGACTGAAAACCCGAAAGGGCGGTCCAGGCAAAAATTAGGGATAAAAGCGTAATACTATGTCTCATTGGATCACTTTGCATCCAGAATCCGGTATCTACATCAAGTTTAAACGGCATCAATCAGTCAGCTTTACCTTCAACCAAGGTCATCAAGTGATGAGACGCTCGGAGTTATAAAGGCAATAGCAGAGTTGAAACCCAGTGGATCATCCATTTCACACAGCTGTTTTATTTTCTCTTGTACAAAATTTGTATAAACTCTTTGGTTCGGCGGCGTTCTCTTACTAGGACGTCAGCCTCTTGTACACAAAACGCCTATTTTCAGGCCATTCAAAAATCAATACAAATATACTTTTCAGTTAAATGTGCCAATTGTTTTTCTTTTTCTGTTTTGTTTTGCGAAGAACGTCCAAGGTTTAAATTGTGATATATGCATTGACAATAATTTGCTAACTCATAAATATTTGCATACGAAACAGAGAATTAATTACAGGTAACACTAGAAACAGGGGCAATAAAGAGTTTGTCTAAGCAATCTAATTGTTCCGTCCTCCAAGGTACCAAGGTAGGTTCAGCTAAAGAACATGACCAGTACATCTTAATTCCCCAGAGAGTAAGTCAGCAGTCAGTACACTCTCCCCAAGCTATACTATCATCCTTAAGGAAGTCGAGTATCCTCCAGCAGATTTCAACATTCCCCAGCAGCAATACATATATTCTTAACAAGCATCCCCGGCAGTCTTGACCTAAAGATTGTTCCCCGGTGGTCTATCAACATTCAAAGGAATCACTTCCCCAGTATATCAAAACTTCCCCAGGAAAGTCCAATTCAGTTTCCCCAGGAAAGATGGAATTCATCTCTCCCCAAGCAGTAAGCTTATCCCCAGTAGATTCTGGAAGCTTATCCTCGCATAGCACGAACGCGTCGCCCGGCTTTATTCAAAGAGTTATTTCCTTAACAGGATATAACTGGGTTATCCTCAGCCAAAAGCCACGGAAAGAGTGTCCTCGACGAAGTTCTCTTACCCCCAGCGAAGTCTATCAGCACTTCCAATACAGCAGAAATACCCTCAGCAAGTTACTATCAACAATTCAGCAAAAGCATCCCTCTCCCACAGAGTATTACTCCCCAGCATGGTCGCTAGAGTATTTTTCTCCCTGCAGAATCTTCCATTTGCCAAGTTTATTCCTCAACAAGAGTCATCTTCTCCTACCGGTATTCTTGCAATTATCATCCCCAGCGGAAGCAAAAATCTATCAGCCCAGGAGTGACTTCCCGGAACCCGTCAAGGATTTACTTTCCTAGACGAAAACATACATAAACATCACATACATCATTACAGCATGCATGTACGCATCATATCATACAAATCTCATCTATGTTGAGATCATCATTGCTTGATCCATATCATACATTGCGTATGACTGACTTTTATCTTTCAGGAAAGATTCAGCTAAATTCTCAATCATATTTCAAGACCTAGACCGGTTCAGTTAATCGACTCTAAAGATTTCTTATCCAGTCCAAGGCCTTCTCTAGTCCAGCCAAATCAACTCCCAACAGATTTTTCTGATGAAGACTCAGTAGAAGTTATCAGGTTATATTTTCCTATTGGTTCTCTCTCCGACGGTGCATGAGATTTCCATTTTAGGTTTTTCTTTGAGATTATAATGTCCTATTGGTTCTCTCTCCGACGGTGCATGAGATTTCCATTTTAGGTTTTTCTTTGAGATTATATTTTCCTATTGGTTCTCTCTCCGACGGTGCATGAGATTTCCATTTTAGGTTTTTCTTTGAGATTATAATGTCCTATTGGTTCTCTCTCCGACGGTGCATGAGATTTCCATTTTAGGTTTTTCTTTGAGATTATATTTTCCTATTGGTTCTCTCTCCGACGGTGCATGAGATTTCCATTTTAGGTTTTTCTTTGAGATTATAATGTCCTATTGGTTCTCTCTCCGACGGTGCATGAGATTTCCATTTTAGGTTTTTCTTTGAGATTATATTTTCCTATTGGTTCTCTCTCTGACGGTGCATGAGATTTCCATTTTAGGTTTTTCTTTGAGATTATAATTTCCTATTGATTCTCTCTCCGACGGTGCATGAGATTTCCATTTTAGGTTTTTCTTTGAGATTATATTTTCCTATTGGTTCTCTCTCCGACGGTGCATGAGATTTCCATTTTAGGTTTTTCTTTGAGATTATATTTTCCTATTGGTTCTCTCTCCGACGGTGCATGAGATTTCCATTTTAGGTTTTTTCTTTGAGATTATAATGTCCTATTGGTTCTCTCTCCGACGGTGCATGAGATTTCCATTTTAGGTTTTTCTTTGAGATTATATTTTCCTATTGGTTCTCTCTCCGACGGTGCATGAGATTTCCATTTTAGGTTTTTCTTTGAAATTATAATGTCCTATTGGTTCTCTCTCCGACGGTGCATGAGATTTCCATTTTAGGTTTTCCTTTGAGATTATAATGTCCTATTGGTTCTCTCTCCGACGGTGCATGAGATTTCCATTTTAGTTTTTTCTTTGAGATTATAATTGCCTATGGTTCCCTTCCCGATACTGCGAAGATGGTAATTCCCACCAAGATTTTCTCAACGAGCGTTGTTGAAGTTAAAGTCACCCAAGGTTCTCTCACTGTTCATGCTGAGGTAGTAACCATCCCTGGTTCATTCATCGCCATTTGAAGCTCCAGACCCAGCTCCTGTAATCAGTCAAGACACATCTATACCAAGCATCTGAAAACCAGTTCCAGCAACGTGTCAGGTACTCATCTCTCTTTTGCAGGTATGCAGGTTCTCGCTAAGGAATCTCTTACACGATCAACATCCAGATGGCATCTATAAGCCCATCATCCTATTCATCAACCTCTAAATGGCATCTATAAGCCCATTCCCATCACCACACGGCTACTATGTGAGCGCAAATTTCTGGGCACTCTAGTGTTCAATCATCTTCCACCTTCGGATTACGAAAGGCGCGTCAGCCAATCTGCATCCTCAGGTCTAAGAAGATTGAACAGGGGCAAATGTTGTACCCCAAAATTTGCCCTCCCATATTCTTCAAGAAATTGCCAAGTCAAGCTGCAAAATTCCCCAAGGGTTGCACAGTGCAAAGGTCTCATATACAGTCAAAACTAGGGTTTTGGTTCTGATCAAGAAAATGAAGTTTCCAAAGGTCCAATCAAGTCTCACATGCCTACAAATATGGTTAAGCATCCTCATATCAAGTTTCAAGACATTCAGCACAAAATTGCACAGTCAAAACCCTAATTGCACTACAGTCAACTGTAGGGGCAAAATGGTCATTTGATAGTCAAAAGTTCAAATTTTTGGTCAACATATCATTTTGAAGCCACAAACATCATTTGATCAATGCTTGATCATGATTCTCAAAGCTTGGCTCAAAAATCATCAAAATGCAAAAGTTTCCTTATTTGGACAGTTGAAAAAGTCAATTGTAAATTGACCAGGGCATAACTTTCACATGGATTATCATAAAAATTCCATCCAAATCTCATTTTGAAGAGAAAGACATTTCCTACAACTCATCTTCATACTTCAAGTCCAAGAAATGCTCTCACAAAAAGTTATCAATTTCAACATTATAGGTCATTTTCAAAAGTCAACAAAAAGGGACTTTAAGTCAAAGGCCATAACTTGAGATTGGTAAATAAAAATGACATGGGACCAAAGGAATCGGTTAGAGGACTCAAAGACCTTTCCAAAATGTCCAAGAACATGAGAAAAGCTTAAAAATTGAGCAAGTTATGCCTTGTGGAAGTTGGGAAATTTTTGGATATTTTGAAAAGTCAACATTGATTCAAATGGTCTAAAATTGCTAATGGGCCCATTTTTCTTCCACAAATCATCATCCATGGCATGTGCACGACTACTTGGCCCAAAGGGAAGTCTTTCTTCATTTTTTATTTATTTATTTGAATTTTTATTTATAATAATTCATTTAAATCAAATTAAATGTATGAAAAATACTTAACCTAAAGTTTTAAATCTTTTTGTGCATGTTTTACCCTCAAGATTTCGTGCATGTACCAATATGGAAAGATTTGGATTGATTGGTATGATTGAGAACAAAAAGCACATGGAAAAAGATTGAAAAAATCTCTGAAAAAATCAATTTTCAAAAACCATCATTGCAAGAGATTTGGATCAATATTCTTAACCTAATTCACTACTACATATGCAAGGATCACAACCCTAATCAAAAAACACACGCAGCTGCTCAGAAAACCATTATCAAACTTGAACTTTTTCTCAAAAAAACTCAAATCTGAAAACACCTTTGCAAGGCGATTCAAGTCTCAAAACCTATCTCATTAGCTTCCTCAAGCATTATAGGACGTATTCCAATCAAGAACATCAATCCTAACGCGTTGAATTGGTATACAAAAATCCACTTTTCTCTTATATTTTTCAAAATCGTATTTCCAGATTTAGGCGTTTTCATGGCATTTTGATTATGCATTTATATTGAGTAATGTGTTCTGAAGCTAACTGTATGAATTGATTGTGTTTTTATGAGCTATACAAGAAATCGCCATGGTTGTATTTTAGGGTTTGCAGGACCTTAAATTGGGGATTTTGCAACAAAGAAAAATTGGCCTTCCAGACCCATACCATTAGAATAAGCGCACTTGGACGAAGCAGAATCCATACTCGCGCTCAATTTATGAGCACATAATAGCTAATCACTATTTTTCCAAAGCGTGCCTAAGAGAACAGTTGGAAAACCGTGGCTTAATGTGTTTGTATTTCAGAAAAATAAAAAACCCACGCGAGGAAGACGATAACGTGTGAGGCGTGGATTGGTCAGTTTAAAATTCGCGCGCAGACCCACTAACCTTTTGTTTTCTTTTTATAATATTTGTTAGTTGCTTATTAATCAAACGCGTGAGTTGGCTCCACTGGCAAGGCATAAGACTGGTAATGTTAATGACCTGGGTTCGATCCCAGGTCTTCACCCTTTCCATTTATTATTTTTCAACTGACGTTCACATGTAGCGCTTGTGCTGGAGACCACCATGCACCTTCCAAATCCAGCATGCCACGCGTCCTGGAACCTCAGATCAAAGGCATAGATTGGAGGAACACCCTAAACCCTAGTCAATGTGCCAGCAGGTTGCCTGGAAAAGTCAAACGGACCATACTTATTGGGCCAGATTTCTCAAGATTATACCTCCATATGTGGGACTGAACCCCCTAGGGTTTGCTTTCTCTATTCTTTTCTTATATTTTTCTTTCCTTTATTTTAATTAATTTCATTTATTTCTTTGATTTATTTATTTTCATAAAATCACAAAATACCATAAAAATCAGAAAAAAAGAATTAAAATAATAAATATTTTATTTTGATATTTTCATAAATAAATTTGCATGTAATTAAATTTAGTTTTAAATTAGGTTGTAATTTTAATTCTTTTCATAATAAAAATCTAAAAAAACTTAGAATTAGGGTTTAATTAATAATTTTTCACCTTTCTTTTATTTTTCTTTCATAAATATTTAATATTAATTATTTTTATTTATTTTCATAATTAAATTTGTATATAAAAATTAGGGTTAATTTAGATTAAATTCAATGTTTTCTTAATAAATTAAAAGCCATTAGAATTATGATTAGTATTTATTTTAATTAATTCTTTTTCATATTAAATCATAAAATACTAAAAAATACCAAAAACAAGTTCTTTCTTTTTTAATTAATTAACTCCATCATTAATTCAATTTTTGCAAAAGGGTCCAACGCCCTCGTTCTTAATTAATTCTTAATTCGCATATTTCTTTTATTTTAAATATTTATGTATCTCTCCCGAAGCCTTGTAATTAACTTCTCGCATTTTTAATTCCTTATTTTCTTTTACTTTCCTTATTTTCTGTCAAATCGGGTTCGAGAAACTTTTGGCGATGTGGACCCGCGCCTTTGTAATAGCTTTAGATCTTTACTTTCCCGCAAATATTTTAACTGTTAAATAAATGGCATGAAAGAATGTATGGACAAAATAAAAACAAGCGTAGAACACCAATAACATGACAAGATAAATACAAATGAAAACGACACACGAATCGCACACACCACCCCTAGGGTACGCCTCACTGTTGCCTTGCCTCGAAAGGTGATCGTCGAGTAGAGGATGTCTTAGTAAGTCCTCATGATCCGGGAACCTGGCATGAGGGTAGCTTCTAAGGTGTCTTCCTATTGCTCCGGTGATCACCATGTCCCGAACCCCTCGAATTGACCCGAACACCTCCAACGGTGGTGCTACCTACCTCTCAATGGTGGGATGGCACTGCTTTAAAGGACATTTACACAGACGAATTCCTTAGGGTAGGTAGACGACTCTAGATACTTGCTCTAAATTTCAAAACAAATCAAAAAATACTTTTCACACCAACACATTTTCAAAAAGCTTTCGAAAGCAATTTTTCAAACACTCTTGAGGACAGATACAAGAGTCGAACTGGAATTTTCAAAGAAACTTTTTAAAACCCACAGTTGAAAAGCAAACGAACCATTTTTGAAAACACAATGAGCAAGTATCTAAGAGCCCATGGATAACCATGGATAGAAAGGGTGCTAACACCTTCCCTTTCTATAACCTACCTCCCGAACCGAGAGAAATCTCTTTAAGGAATTTTTCTGTGCTTTTGTCCTTTCCATTTGGAGAAAATAAAAGACGATGGCGACTCTTGCTTCCGCGACATTTCGCGAACCAGCGTTAAACAGTCAGTTCCAGATCCACCGATCACAATGTGGAAGGGTGAAACAAATATTGTCCAGGTTCACTCAAAGTCCAAAATGGTAGAAAATCATCAAAAATGGCAACTTCTTAAAACTTTCGATTTTGCTTTCAAAGTCGTGGTTAATGGATGATTCATGCCATTTTCGCCCACCACCACACACCTATAAATACAAGAGGGATTGTCTATCAAAAGGCACATATGCATTGTCCAGACAAAAACATTCCCTACACACACAAGAAGTTGCCCCAAAAAACCACACTAAATTCTCCAAACCTTCACAAAGTTGTCAGAATCGAAACAATCTTTGCAGGCCTCTTCAACCCAAAACAAGCATTCCACTCACACAATCCCTTTGTTACTCAGATGATAAAAGGGAACATGTGCAATGGAAAGGGCCTGGGTTTGATACCCAGGTCATGTATTATGTTTTTTCTAACAATTATCTTGCAGATCCAGTGTGCTGTGTTTCAAAGACTTCCCATGCGCCTTCAAGCTCCAGCCAATGGATGACAAGGAAATCAGATCCAATGTCCCAGGAGTACCACCTTATTATGGACCCTCAATGGCCAATAGCACAGGATCCCAACATGGCCTGGGCTTATTTTCATTTGGGATAAACAAAAATCCAATTCACACCCCCTGTTACCTTTACTATCCTGGCCCATTTTATTTTGCTTTTAATGGTTTTTTATAACATTATAAAATCAGATAAAAAATCACAAAAAAATATTAGGTTAGTATTTTCTAAACTAAATTAATTTTATAAATTAATTGATTAATTATTTTAACCCTTTTCTTAATTTAAAAATAAACAAAAAGATTTCATTTTCATTAGGCGTTTTAGACGTATTTTCAATTCGCGCGTTTACCTTTACTTTCGCACTTTTGTATATTATTGTATCTGCTTACTGGGATGTAATAGTTTAAAGTAGGACTTTTACTTTTTCTGCTTTATTCCCCACTTTGGACTTGTAATAATCCCCCTCCCTAAAGCCATGTAATAGTTAGGATTTTACAATTTCCGCACTTTTAATTTCTGCAAATTATTAACTGCTTAGATGTACGATTAATAGGATTGCATGACAAGAGTTAAAAACAAGACACTGGCGAACTTAACCCAAGACTAAAATAACTGAAAACAACACAATTGCACATGCACACCTCTAGGGTATCCCACTTTGGTTGCCTTCGGAAAACAGTCACAACTCTCGAAACGTGAGATATTTTAGTGGCTACCCTCCGGTTTAAAGATCATAAGTCCCTCGATGACCCTCTCGACGTTGCCTAGGTAAAAAATGATCTTAAAACTCTAGGGTAGTTACTAAGTTTTCTTGCCCAGTTGCCTTTGTGACTATAAACGTCCCTTCGAATATCCCTCAAACATCCGACGACTAGGGATACTTACTCACTAATAGTAGGATAGCATTGTCTAAAGGAAAAGAGGAAAATAACGATCCTTTCGAGTAAAAGTAGATATTTCCTAGATGCTATGCTCAAAACAAATTTTTTACACTTACACTAAACAACTTTCAAAAAATTATCAAAACGCTTTATCAACACTCTTGAGGACTGATACAAGAGTTATCATAAAGCAAACTGCCTGACTATTGGCATTTCAAAAAACTTTTCAAAACGCACAAAGCACAAGGTCTTTTGAATTGAGCTAGCATCTAAGAGCCCGTAGATAACTACGGATGGAAAGGGTTCTAACACCTTCCCTTTCCATAATCTATCCCCTTACTCAGAAAACTCTCGAAAAGTCTTTTTCTATTCTTTTCACCCTTTCCTTTGTTGGATAAAAGAAAAGTCGGTGGCGACTCTTGCTTACCGCAACATTTGCAAACACAAACGCAAAACCAGTATAACAGTCAGTTCTACCACCGTATCACAACTAGAAACTAAGAGCCTGTAGATAACTATGGATGAAAATGGTGCTAACACCTTCCCTTTTCATAACCTACCCCCTGAACTCAAGAAAATTCTCAAAAGGTCTTTCTTATTCTTTTCACCCTTTCCTTTATTGGATAAAAGAAAAGTCGATGGAGACTCTTATTATCCACAACATTGTGATAAAACTCAAACGCCCAAGTCAGTTCTCCCACTGTATTACAACGTCATTAGTTAATGAATACAAACAAGCCCTGCAAGGAGTTCAAGTTGTTAGATAGTGAATGCAAATAAGTCACACAAGTAGCCTTAGGTTCAGGGTTGGATGGAGTTTGTAGGTAAGTATCCTCTTGAAGTTTAGTTGGTTCAACCTGTCCTAAAAGAAGTAACCAGGTTCTAGGCATCTCAATATGACCGATCTTTCTTTCAGGCATTGTTTCAGCACAAGCTTCTTTATTAGCGACCAAAATATCCCTAAAGTCTGATCTCAATGAGTGTAGTATCTAGTATCAACCAACTTTAGTTTTCCACCAAAGCCGTCTACCTCACTACTTTCTAATGGCCAAGTTGTTCAACTAAGATTCTACAGTCAGTTAGTGCTTTATGACACCACACAGCGGCCCCGTATTCTCCTCGACTGGACTCAAGGAATATCGGTACCAACAAATGTGTCACACTAACATAGCCATCGCTTCAACCATGTCGGTATTACGCTGTGTAGTCCCCACGATCTATTGCTACTTACCTAATATGCCTCAGATCCGAGTATAGGATCTATACAAGAATACCCAAACTTAACCTGGAATGTAAAGCAAGCAGGTCAAACAGGTAAAGCATTTAAATGTTAACTATCTCTAAGGTAACCCCACTTTTAGTGTCAATATCTCCAACAGAGTTGCCAGTTCTGTAATACGGTGGGAGAACTAACTTTACTGGTTTTTCATTTTATCACAAATGTTGCAGTTAGTAAGAGTCGCCACCGACTTTTCTTTTATCCAACAAAGGAAAGGGTGAAAAGAACAATAAAGACCTTTTTTTAAGATTTTGAGTTCGGGAGGTAGGTTATGGAAAGGGAAGGTATTAGCACCCTTTCCATCTGTAATTATCTATGGGCTCTTAGTTGCTAGCTCACTTTTAAAAGTGCTTTGTGTTGTGTGTTTGAAAATATTTTTGAAAAGATGCCTTAGTACGACAAACTTTGTAATGTTTCTCGTATCGTTGAGAATGTATACAAAGTGGTTTTTGTCTTTGAAAATATTTTAGAGAAAAGTTTGTGTATGTGTGAAGAATTGTTTTATTTTGTGAGCAAGCAACTATAAGCGGTCTACCTACTCGAATAGTCTTTGTTCTTTTCCTCTTTTCCTTTAGATAGTGCTATCCTACCATTAGTTGGTAGGTAGCCCTATCATTGGATGTTTGAGGGACAGATGAGGGTCATCATACAGTCACGAAGGCAACTCGTAAGACGCTTTAGCAATTTTATCATAAGGGACTAGATCGTTTACCGAAGTCAGCACCAAAAGGGTCATTGAGGGACTACGATATTTTTAACTGAGGGTCTTTGCTAAAGTGTCCCACATTCGAGGGACATGACTGTTTGTTTTTCCGAAGGCAACAAGTGGAGGTACCTTAGAGGTGCGCGCGTGTGAAGTGTGTTATTTTTCCAGTTATTTGTCTTGAAATTAAGTTATCTAACATTTTCTTTTAGTCTTCCCATACAAGCCTATTAGCATACATCTAGCAGTTAAATATATACAAGTGCAGAAATAAAGTGCGGAAAATTAAATCTACGTTATTACATCGCTTCGGGATGGGAGAATTACAAACCAAAATGGGGAAATAAAGAATAAAAAGCCCTAGTTAAGTTATTACATTCCATTGGCAGTTACAATAATATGATAATGCGAAAATAAGTAAGTGCGCGGAGAATGGAAAATAGGTAAAATCTAAAACCCTAAAAATTCTAAGTGATAAAAGAAATATTTTTGTTGTTTTGTTTTTTTAGGAAAAATAATAATCAAATTAATGAGAACCTAATTCTAATTAGTTAATTAATTTTAAAAAGGTGATTAAATGATTGATTAATTTAATTAATAAAAACTTAAATCTACTATTTTTTGTGATTTTCTGATTTTCTGATTTTTTATGTTCATAAAAAGAAAAAAAAATATTTAAAGAAAATTAAATAAATAAAACAACAAAAAAAGAAAAAGAAAATGGTCCAAGCACTGCAAAAAGTAGTTAGAGGGGTGAAATAGCAAAGAATTCTCAGGCCCATTAGCAATAGGGCCCAGGCGCCTGGAGATACAGTGAGGGACGCTTCTTGGAGTTTATCACGGGGAAACGCCTTTCAGGCTTTGGATCTAGCCTGATGAAATCTGGTGGTCAGGAACTAGAGGTGCATGATGCGCATATTTGTTACCACTCATACTTGATCTATAGATTCATATAAACTCAAATAAATGTTAGCATGCCGTGAAATATGATTAAAATCAGAGATTCAAAATTTTAAACTTTACCAAACTGGTGTTATCAAATGGGGACGTTCTAGCCTTGTAAAAACTCCCGGGGACTTCAGGAGGATGGCTTGAGGCTTGGTTTCAATCGAGAGAGGCTGGAACATTGAGATATGACTTGCACCAATTCTTTGATTTTTTGGAGAGTTTTTGGAGAGCTTTTGGAGAGCTTTTTTGGAGAGATTTTGGAGAGTTTTTTTATGTATAAATTTTATGGTCCTTTGTGTTTGTAATGTTGTGTATTTATAAAGGGAATAGAGGAGTGAACAAACATGGTAAAGAATCAAGCTTTGATGGCCTTTGAGACAAGAATAAAACACATTAAGAAGTTGCCAAAAATGAGATATTTCTTGCTATTCTTGATGTTGCATGAACCTGGACAGTTTTTGTGTGTCTTGCACCAAATATTAGGCCTTATAATTGATCATGTCAAGCCCATATGCACTAGCCCATGATTTCTTGTGATTTTGTTCAATTTATTTGATTTTAAATCAAATAAAATCAAAATAAATATGAATAAAAATCAAAGCCATATATATATATATATATATATATATATATATATATATATATATATATATATATATATATATATATATATATATATATATATATATATATATATATATATATATATATATATATATATATATATATATATATATATATATATATATATATATATATATATATATATATATATATATATATATATATATATATGAATTTAAAGGTCCTCTACAATGTTATGAACATATTTGAACATCAAAAACTAGGTTCATTGGTTCAAAATTGCAATTTTGCTCAATTTGCACTTCATGAATTTCTTCAAAATTCCCCAACTTGTGAAACTCATAACTTACTCAATCTTCATCTTTTGAAGATGATATTTGACTTTTTAGAAAGCCCAATATTTCCTCTACAATTTATATGTTATTCATCTGTGCTTTTGAAGACTTTATCTTGATGTAAGTTACCTTGACAAAAAGTGTCTTTTATTGACTTTTGAAAATGACCTATAATGTATTAGGTCATATCTTCCAAATGAAGAATTTTTTGGAATTGAGAATAAACGAAAAGCTGTAGAGAATTGAATTTTATTCAAAATGGGCTTTTGTTGGCAAAAAGTTGATGAAGCATGTGAAAGTTATGCTTGGTCAAAGTTCAGTTGACTTCTCCTAAGGAAACCCTAATTTGGCAATTTTTTATTTTTGATGATTTGAGAGCTTTCCTTGGGTAATCATGATCAACCCTTGATAAAATGATGAATATCACTTCAAAATGTTGATGTTGACCAAAAATCTTGAAGTTTGACTGTATATTGACCACAGTTGACTTTTTGACCAATATAGTTAATTTTCACATTTGAGTCATTGACTGAGAAAACTTGTGATGTAGGACTTAAAACTTGACATGAACCTTGTTAAGGACCTATGAAGAACCATGGAAGCCACTTGAGACCTTTTCATACCAAATTTCCTTGAGAAACTCCAAACCCTAGTTGTAGGCTTTTGGCTTAGGAGGAGCATCTTGACTAGTCAACCCTTGAATGTCTTGACTATTTGAAGAGCCTTGAAAGAATGATTTGAAAAAAATGAGAGAGAAAATTTTGGGGTACAACACCGCCACTTGAAAATCTTCATGATGTGTTTCACGTGTCTCAATTGAGGAGGTATGTTCCAGACCCGTCCCATGTAACCCAGGTGGATGATGTACAAGTGAGAGATAACTTGACTGTTGAGACATCGACTATACAGATAGCGGATCGGGAAGTGAAGCGATTATGTGTAAATAGATTTCCTTGGTTAAGGTGGTGTGGTGAGGTCCAGTTGGTAGAAGCATGACTTAGGAGCGTGGGGAGAAGATGAGAGAGTCGTATGCGACTCTATTTTCCTCAGATAATTTTTTAGGGAGAAAATTTCTTAAGTGGAGGGGATTTGTAACACCCCGAGTTAAATTAATTTATTTAATTGAATTTAGTTATATTTTATTCAATTATTAGGTAACTTATATGCTTTTAATTATATAATTGGTGAACATACATGTATTATGTGTTATTAGTGGGTGTCGGTGGGAGTATAGATAATGTAGACATTATTAGATTTTAGTTGATTTTAAATAATTAAAATAAGAGAATAATATTTAATATAAATAGAATTAGAGTTAGTAAGAGTAGTTTGGGTATTAGGGGTTATGTGAGAATAAGTTGAGGATAAATAGGGAAGAGCCTAATTAGAAGGAATTATGTTTGGAATAAAATAAGGGATTTAGAGAATTTGAAAGTGTCAGTACGTGTTTTGGAGAGTTGGAGAAAAAGAGGAACATTGGCTAGAGGTAGAAGAAGAGGAATTCAAGATATAATTTCATCACTTTCTAGGAATTCAGGTAAGGGGAGATGTGCTACTTGAATAAGTGTTAAAGCATGAAGGATAGACGAATGAGTCCTTAACCTCCTTAGGATTGGATATTCTGATTCATAATTATGAATTGTGATGCTATGATAGTTATTACATGATGATTATATGATGAATTTCATGTGCCTTATATGTGTGTAATTTTCTGTTTTGATGATTGAACCCATATTCACCATTGTTGCAATTTTGAAGGTTTTGAGTATAACCTTAAATTAATGATTTGATGATTTAATGGTGTTAAAATTTTGAATTTAATTTTGCTCATTTTTTTTAAAATTAACTTGAGATAATTAGAGTATTGCGTAGGTTGTGGTTTTTTGAGCGTCTGGGTTTTTACGGAATCGAAATCGGGGGTCCGGAAGGCCTCCAACAGTGAAAATCATGTTTTCTGCTTTTGTTATTCCGCGCGTGGTCGTTAAGCGAGGGTTAGAGAGCAGGAAGCGAGATTTCTCTAAGCGAGAAAGCATTGAGAGTTTTCTAAGCGAGAGTTAGCGAATAAGTAGTGAGTGACGACAAAATGAATGTAACTTTGGCTCTGTAAGTCCAAATCAAGTGTCATTCAAAACGTTAGAAATCTAATGCATAGAACTCTTGATTAATGTCATTATTTGAGTTATACTTTGTATGAGTACTGAATAACATGTGAAAAATGACTTTTCTTAACCGATTTTATGATTTTCATGGTGATATGATCAGGTTTTTAAATGAGATTGTTGTGTTATGATTGAGATGCTTATATGTTGTCGACATTGGTTGATTAAGAGTGACTAATTATTGTATTTCTATTGTGAAGGATGTTCCTTTCTTATATGCATATATATGATATATTGTCGATATTGGTTGATTAAGAGTGATTAATTATTGTATTGCTATTGTGAAGGATGTTCCTTTCTTATATGCATATATATGATATGTTGTGGTGACTATGTTTTTAGTGGCATACATGGTCAGAAGAGGGGCCAATGTGTATTTGTTGTTGTTTCATGTTGAGAGTCCATGCATTCATGTTGTCTGAACTTCGGTTCTTTTTGGCGAGCATCGATCCTATGTTGATGGATCAGGTGTGAGTAGCTAATTCCTATTATGTGGGATTAGTGAAGCGTTACCTATGGTGATGGTAGCGATTTGGTGTACTTTGGTTCCAAGAGGGAATCGATCCTATTGTGGAGATCATGGAGTGAAATGAACTTAAGTGTTCATAATTTGGTACCACGTGCATGTTGAGTCAGTTGTTGAGTATATTTGCATTGTGTTGTATTTGGTGATTATTTTTAGTGTTATGGCGTGTGGATGAGAATAGTTGATATGCCAATGTTGTTGTGATTAGTGTGTGATGTTGTTAGTTAATCTACTTCCGATTGTTTTTCACTGCTAATTATTGAAGTGTATTCTCACCTTTCTGTTTGAATGTTTCCTTTACATGGGCATCGTGCAAATACTCAGGAGTAGATCTCACTTAAGTAAGTGGAAGCCTACCCATAAAGTTGCTTCTTATTTTATCGTTTTATTTAGCAACGTCTTGCTCTGATTATGTAACATTGGATTGGGAACGCTTGTTTTAATTTCATGACATGTTTATGTTGAAGTCATAAGACTAATTTTGTTGTTGGACATTCTTACACTCTTGAGTTGATTGATTACAACCTCTTATTTTGTTATAAAAGATGAAGTTTGAGACCAAATGCCATTACTTGTATTACCTTCCATAAATGTTGATGATAATTCCAATGCGATGATACTTTACAATGAAAGTGAGCGTGCAATGACAGGTTATGAATGTCTTATTATATGATTATGTGATACCGATCATATGAGTTGGATGTCGTGTAAACATCTCAGGTACGATTCAGATGAGTTGGATATTGTGTAAACATCCCAATTACATGTGTGTCTTTGAACTATTCTGTTGAAACCCATGTTACGGAGTAGGTAATGTGTTTTGATGTGTGTGACACCCTACTTGGTTGCATTTATAATTAAAATACAAGATAATTGCATTGTGAGATTTAGAGTATTACATTATCTTCAAGGAACCTGTCTTCACTTTCCGGTGCTTCCAGTGTGGATCTAGATCTAGATCTAGGATCATTTCTTCTTTTTCTTTGCAGAGTTCCCAAGGAAAATCGAAGATTTAGAGATTTGTTGGATGGTCGATGAAACAATAACCGAATGGATCAAATGTATCAGACCTCCGCGTTCGATTCATCATGTTCAGATTTGGTGATTTGAGAAGGTTGCAAACAGGTAAACCAAAGACTGGATCTAAGTTCGTGGAAATTGTAGGAATCAGGAGTCGTTTCCTACAGACAACGCCACTATTCCGTTCAGGAACATGAAATGGATGTAGCTGATGAACTGGATGTCTTGAACCGGTGGTGTTGATCTCCGTTACGGTGATGTGGGGTGTACTTGCATGGTTAACACTCCAACACCTAAGTCAATTTAAAATTCAATATGAGTATAGTGAAAAATGAAGATCATAACATGTATTTTATAATGGTGAAAAGTGAAAAATATAACATGTATCTTATTTCTGGTAGAAAATGACTTTTATATCTTGGATCAAGTAGAATGAGTTTGAAGCTAATTGAGTCTTTGCTGCTTAGCCTTTGACTGGCTGGCTCAGAACAACAATATTATGTCAATGGCTTAGTACATGCACTTCATGCTCATTCACATTTATAGAGAAAAAAACTACTATATAAATAGCCTGCAAATATTAATTTGACTTTCCTTGATTTTACACTCTAAGGTTGTATTTTTTTTAGTATAAGATTTATAAAAAAGAAGTCGAACTTTTCACATTCGAATACAAATTGATAATATTTTAAAAAACAATAATTATATTTAATAATTTGTAAACTAATTCATACTTTAGGATAAATAAATGATTTTAATGAGTTTTATAATTAGGACAAAAGTCATAATGGCCTTACTTATAAATAGTATTTAATGTCATTACTTCAAATTTCTCCATCGTTAATCATCCTATTTTCCAAAATTAGTATACAATTCCAAATTTCCAATGCAATTACAATTATTTTAGAAACAATAATTTGGTAATTATAAATCCCATTTTTAATCCATGAGAAACAAAGTGCCTTGCTTGAAAAGAAATCACAATAATAAAAATTCAAACACCATGCAAAGATCATGAACAATGGAAATGATGATAATATTCAACGTTTGGTATTCCAACCATCGTAAAAATTACCACTCATCCAACAAAAACAAAAACAACATAGGATTATTAAGGACACAATACACAAAAGACAAAAAAATAGTATTAGGAGTACCAACCAAAGAAAATGACACACTTCACCAAAATAATCGTTGTTGCATCCACAAATGCAATCCTCGTTATAGAGTCACAACGTTGTTGCCTACTCTACTCATCGTTTCCTCTCTCTCTCTCTCATGAGCGTTTGGTTTTGGAAAAATAGTACACAAAACTGCTTTTTTATTCTTTCCACTATATTAAGAAACATTGCTATATAGAAGGAAAAAAACCCGAGTGAACAACAAAGAAAGAGAAATAGAAAGAGAAAGAGAGAGATACAATGGCAGCAGGTGAAGGTGGTGGTGGTGGTGGTGGTGGAGGAGGAGGAAAAGTTGATGAGTTTCAACCACATCCTGTCAAGGATCAACTTAGTGGTGTTGATTACTGTGTTACAAGCTCACCTTCATGGCGTGAGTAACCCCTTTTGTTATTTTACTCTTTTGTTAAAACCCATTTTTCATTCTAGATAAAGTTTCTACCTTTGGTATGATTTCAATGGCTTTGTTACATTTGCAGCTGAAGGGATTCTCCTTGCGTTTCAACACTACCTTGTTATGCTTGGAACCATTGTCATTGTTTCAACTATACTTGTTCCTTTGATGGGTGGTGGCAATGTAATCATCAACTTTTTTTTTGGAGTTTTTCTAGATGATTGTTTTTGGTTATTTTGATTTGAACTTGAGTTTTTGTTTTGGGGGGATAACTGTAGGTGGAAAAAGCTAAAATGATCCAAACATTACTATTTGTTGGAGGCATTAAGACATTGTTGCAGACTTGGTTTGGAACAAGGCTCCCTGTGGTTGTAGGAGCATCGTTTTCTTTTCTCATTCCTGCTATTTCTGTTGCTCTTTCGACTAGAATGAGTGTGTTCCCTGATCCACATGAGGTTTGTGTGACCATGTTATTTTTGTTAGCACAGAAGTGCTTGTTTGTTTCTATTCATAGATTGTTTAGTTAGAAAATGGATGGTTTTGATTAGCTTGGAGAATAAGGTTTGTGCATGTCAGTGATGTTAGTTGATTTTTGGTTTAATTTTTCAGAGATTTAAACGTTCGATGAGAGCCATACAAGGGGCTTTGGTTATTGCTTCTTTTGTTCAAATCATGATTGGCTTTTTTGGATTCTGGGGGATTTTCGCAAGGTAGGTTATGAACATGATATTTGATAATGTCTCTTGATCATAACTGTGCATTTGGTTTCTTTGATCAATGTTGCTGATTGATATTGCAGGTTTCTAAGCCCTCTCAGCGCGGTTCCCCTTGTCACTCTAACCGGTCTTGGATTCTTTGTCCTATGGTTTCCAAGAGTATACACATTGCACTTTTTTGTTGTTGTTTTTGTTGCTAAATCTATCTAATGATCATTGTTTAACAAACATATTCTTTGATTTCTGTAGTTGGCGGATTGTGTTGAAATTGGTCTGCCTGCATTGGTGATTCTGGTCATCCTATCCCAAGTATGTTACTTTGCTTTTGTCATTTTGAAATATCTCTAAATGGTAAATTGATCGTTCATCTTTCGTTAAACGAACTTCCTTGCAGTACATTCCACAAAAGATGAGATCAAGAGGAGTCGACCGCGTTGCAATCATAGTCACAATTGGAATTTCATGGCTATTTGCTGAAATTCTGACCGCGGCTGGTGCATATAATAAAAGACCACAATTGACTCAATTCAGTTGTCGTACCGACCGGTCTGGGTTGATCACTGCAGCTCGTTGGTCAGTCCTTAATAGCTTTGCACCTCTTACAATGGATAGTATCCATTTTAATTAGGTTTTTGTACATCTGTGCAGGATTAGTATCCCGTATCCGTTGCAATGGGGAACCCCTTCTTTCAACGCCGGTGATATCTTCGCAATGATTGCTGCTTCTCTTGTTGCAATTGTAGAGGTTTGCCTCAATCTTTTCTTTTTTAAATGTAGACTAATTTATGCGCGAATAGTTGTATATTTTTAGATATAGCGATCACAAAAGCTAGTCGCGACAATATTTTCTATATGACATTATGTGCCATGATCAATATGGCATTGTGGTCTTGACATTCTTACAAAGTTCTAAGTGAACTATCATGTTGTTTTCAACTTCTTGGAACAGTCAACTGGGACATTCATCGCAGCGTCGAGATTTGGCAGTGCAACACCTGTTCCACCATCTGTGCTTAGCCGAGGCGTTGGCTGGCTGGTACTGTCATATTTTACAATATACATATATAAGTGAATTTATTACTTGTTGAAAATTTTACTAATGTGTTGAAGATTGATGATTTCAGGGTATAGGTACTTTTTTGGATGGCATTTTTGGGGCAGCAACTGGATCCGCTGCATCAGTGTACTTTTTCTTGCCCTTAAAAAACCCTCCAACTAGCTAGTGCCAAATAATTCTTAGACTGTGTTCTTGAAATTTCCTATTTGTCTTTCCTTTTCTTGGACTTAAGCCAAAATGCAGGACTGTTGGGTCTAACACGAGTTGGGAGCCGAAGAGTCATTCAAATCTCAGCCGGATTCATGTTTTTCTTTTCTATATTTGGTATTACATTTCAATTTTCTCCCTTTCTGAGCATTCTGATGTATTATTACCGATGATGGTGAAACACTTCTTATGTGTTTGTATTGAACAATTTCAGGTAAATTTGGAGCAGTGATTGCAGCTATACCATTGCCAATTATAGCAGCTGTTTATTGCGTCCTCTTTGCCTATGTTGGTATGTATGATCAATTCGTTATCGATAATTACATGTCGAATGAGTGATTGCAATGAAACATGACATGTAAAATGTATTTACCATACCAGTTTCATGCATTGCATTGTTTTGTTCTTTTAATCCTTTCTGATTTGAATGTTATGTTTCTTCTGTGATGAACAGCATCAGCTGGACTTGGTTTTCTTCAGTTCTGTAATATAAACAGCAACCGATCAATGTTCATTGTCGGCTTTTCTCTCTTCATCGGCCTATCCGTTCCACAGTATTTCAATGAATATCTGGCCCTATCTGGACACGGACCGGTTCGCACTGGCTCCACTTCGGTACGTACTCAAGATCGTACCAGAAAAATTTCCTGAATGCTAGCCTATAAATAATCCAATCTCTGATTCTGATTACAATTTTCTCATGAAACACAGTTCAACAATATTGTGCAAGTGATTTTCTCATCTCCAGCAACTGTGGCAATTATAGTTGCTTACTTATTGGATTCCACTATGAGCCGCGCACACCCCTCAACTCGCCGTGACAGTGGGAGACACTGGTGGGAGAAATTCAGGAACTTCAATCATGATATCAGAAGTGAAGAGTTCTATGCCTTGCCTTTCAAACTTAGCAGTTTTTTCCCTTCATATTAAGTGCAGCACTCTTCTATTTTAACAGAACAATATTTTCTTGACAAGTTAATGTCCAAATTATAGAATATCTACCCATATAGTATGTGCAGAAAAGGGACAAATTATAGCAACACTTGTAGGAAGTGTGATTAAAAGTTATATTCTATTTGCATATTACTTATTATATTATTATGCCAAATTTTGGTTGAGAAAATTTTCAGAGAAACTTCGGCTATTCTAACTTTTTTTTTAACAAGAACTCAAATGTTACTTCATCACAAACAAAATTTTTAAAGTCACTAACAACATTTTAACTAGAAAACTTGCAAGCAAACGCAATGAGTTGGTTCACTTTGATTTGAGAGCAGTTGTGAGCCGTTTGATGCGGAGCATCTGTGACAATGGAGTTTGATGGACAAAGGGAGAGGTGACTTAAGGCCCAAGCAATAAAGACAAGATTCTTAGGCTTTAAATTTTTCTTATTTTAAAAATAAAAGAAACTTCTAAATAAAATAGTTATGTTACTCTTAATTAAGTTACATAATTATTTAAAGTTAGTTGTTAGGTCAGTTTGTAAATTGTAATGATCTGAGTTTATTGTCTATAAATCAAAGGTTTGTTTGGGTTGTTTTATTCAGATTTTTCTACTGATATAAATAATGAGATTATTTAAGAGAATTTATGAAAATAGTTTACGATATTTTTTACATTTTAACATGCAAAAAGATGAAATAGATAAATCGATTTTTTATAAATTATTTAAACAAATTTCTCTTAAATTAAAAAAAAAATCTTTTTTAACAAAATTATGTAATACTTTAAAACTTATTTTAAAAAAGTTTATACATACTCATATTTGACATGGAGAGTAATATTTTGTTTTGACTTAGAGAAAAGAGAATGAAATTTTGGACAAAATAGAAGTGGAACATATATATATATATATATATATATATATATATATATATATATATATATATATATTGTATAGGTTTTGGAATTTCAAAAATATCTCTTTTATTTTAAAATTCGAACGCGCTTGAAATACAAATATTTCCTAAAATACGTCAAAGCTCATTTAGATATTACTGAAAAATAAATTTGGATTTTAAACTTTTGATTATTCCCTGATATTACTATATAAAGACACAACAAGCTCATCCAGTAGTATTTCTGGATTTTGAAATCCTGAATATATCCTTGTATCAGAAAATCAAAATAAATTTCAGACACTAACAAAAACTCATCTCAAAAGTTTTTCTGGGTCTTGAAATTTGAATTATACTCTGTTATCGAAAAATTATTAGCAATTTCAGGCAAGAGATAAAGAAACACAAATTAACATAAATATTTGTTATCACATACACAAAATACGTAATATTATGTAGATCTTTGTTAACATGAAATCTAACATCACATTTTATGATTTAGAGATGGTTAAGAAAATTTCAACATCTTTAAAATATCGTCGACTGATCTCGCCACTATTACATCCACTTCAATCGGACTTTATGTTTCGTAACAGTGAAATGTATTCTACCTTACTCTTAAATCTTCATTTGCCTTCAACGCAAAGTTGTTGAACTTAACTTTTCCCTCCTTATCAATTAAGGGTCAATAATACTTGATCTTAACCACTCTTCGATTGTATGAGTAGTACAAGAGATTACTTAGTAAGAACATCCAGAGTGTTGTGAATTACGACAAGGTTCAATTTCAGTATGTGAGGCAAAGAACAGTAGCACCAAAATAAATGGCCTACAACAATAATAATCAATATACAGAAGGTATAATAGAATAAGGCGAGAAAAAGACGAAAGGTTTATCTACCTAGTTCGATCAAATGATCTACTCTAGGGAAGAGAGCAACTCTTCAATTCACTATACTCAGAAATTTGTTACAAGATATTACAAGTGAGTTGCAAGAAAATAGCATTCGCCTTCAGGTTCCCAAGAACAACCCTGAAGGTGTCCAAAAACAACCCTATTTTCCACCCAAGTATTTTCCAACCACTCCAACTCTCAATATACGAATAACTCAAGTCAATGTGTAACCAGTGTTTCTCAATAACCTTAAACAACTCTAAAGATTTCCGTAAACCTTTTTCCTAAGGTTTCCCCTTGAGAAGACCCTAACCCCTTGCTCTAGCCTTTTGCTGTAAACTCTAAGATTCACCCCTTTAAACACAACAAAGAAATACATATTTATAATAACTAAAACCCAAGCCCCAAAAACACAACCTATTAATTATTAAAATAAAATATTATAAATATCTTATAATATATTTTATATTAGTTTATACTTTTTCTAAATTAATATATATTAAATATTTTAACATTAAATAATGTGAACCGATTAAACCCGAAATCCGCAAACCGTCCAAACCGAACATTCTTGTTGTTTTTCGCCTTCATGATTTTTGGCAATCTCAAAACATGTTTTCTTTCTCTTTATCAACAAAGATTTTAAGGCATACTTCAACAATATCTACATTGACTTTAAATCGTATTGATGTTAATTTAACCATCAACCACCTTGCTGCTCTTTATCATGTTAAAACTTTAATCAATAACCTTGATAAAATTCAAGACACCCTTGAATCTTGATCTCACCACATGCACCCACTTGTTTTCAATTATCCTTTTCCGTCTAAGTAATTTAACAAGTCCACAAGTATGATTTTTCAACCATCGTTGACTCCACCTGCTTTCAAATGCCTCCCTGAAGGTGCTTCTTTATGAATTATGCAACCCTTCAGCCACATTCAAAGCATAACTACCAAGGCTAACATAATCGTCTCTTTGAGATGCTACAATCAGTCTTCTTACCTTATCATGAGTCAAATAATAATCAGAGATCTCTGTAACAGTTCTCTCACTACTGCTAGCATCCATAGTAGAAAACTTCACCTCAAACTAAGTTTTCTTCTTTATAGTTTCTAATAGGTTTATCCCTTAATTTTTACTATTCTTCCTCTGAAGAGATTCTCTACCAACCGAGTAAGTTAATTTAACATCATCTCTTCTTCAAAAGCTCAATAACAACTTAGCGGAAACATGCATTTTTATCCCTTGTTTTTTGTAAAATTCGTTATACACTTCTGAAATAGCCTCAAGGCATTTATAACGCCTTGACCTCAAATCCTGGAGTTCTTCCTTGTCATGAAAGCCTCCAGTAGTTAGTGATGAATGAATAACATCATTTGAACCTTCTAAAATATATAGACCACATATTTTAGACTTTTTAGCAATAATCAATTCATCATGCAAAATCTTTAATTCTCAATGTTCAACTCTAGTGTTATAGCCTAGATCATCAAACATACTTATAGTTGACTAATTTCCCTTGAGTTCTGGAACATACCTCACATTGTGAATAAGAAGTTCACGATCATCAAATATTTTAAGTCTGACCGAACCAATACCATGAATCT
The DNA here is from genome assembly GCA_948472305.1 of Vicia faba. NCBI lineage: Eukaryota > Viridiplantae > Streptophyta > Magnoliopsida > Fabales > Fabaceae > Vicia > Vicia faba. The sequence goes on along the minus strand of OX451738.1, from coordinate 1,053,790,806 downwards.
TGCAAGCCTTATTATCACCAAGGCGAACTACTCCATCTTGCACCATCTTCAAAGTTTCAAAGTATTTTATTCTTGGACATGTGTGATAAGAGAAATCTGATTCAATGACACAACTATCTCCAGTTTCCAAACTCGATACAACTAGTGCACCAGCATCCTCATAACCATCCTCTTCCAAAGCAACTGCAACTTGAACAAAATTTTCATTGACCTTTCTCTCAGAACAATCCTTCTTAAAGTGACCAGTTTTCTAACAATTAAAACATTTTACCTTTGAGTTGTCAAACCTCTTTGGTTTGGACATCCCTTTACGTTCACCTTCTCCTCTTGACACACTTAAGCTTTCACCACTATCTTTAATCTTCAAATTTTTCGCTTTTGAAAATTCTTTGGATTTTACCGTCATCTAGACTTCATGCAAAATGATAGCACCTTCTTTACCATAAAGGAGGGCATCCTTAAAGTCCTCAAAGAATTTGGGTAATAAACTCAACAAGAGTAAAGTCTTGTCCTCATCATCAATCTTCACTTCAATATTCTTAAGATCATCAATAATCTTGTGAAATTTTATAATCTGCTCAACTATGGATTTGTTCTCCACCACTCTGAATGAATAGAGTTGTTGTTTCAGACACAACCTATGAGTCAAAGACTTGGTCATATATAATGATTCAAGTTTTTCCCATATAGTAACTGCAGTTTGCCCCCTGGCGACTTCTCTTAGAACTTTATCTCCGAGGCACAAGATAATGGCACTCCTAATCTTATATACCATCTCGGTCTTTTGTACCTGTGTAAACCTTGTAGGAATCAATGCTTCATTACTCAAAGCATCAATACACTTCTCTTAAATTAAAATTGCATGCATCTTAATTTTCCGTAACCCGAAGTCGTTATTACCGAAAAATTTCTCGATATCTCATTTGCCCATGGTGCTCACTTGTAAACAATACCCCTTTTCCCCGTGGTGGGCGCCAATTATTGTGAATTACGACAAGGTTCAATTTTAATATGTGAGGCAAAGAACGGTAACAAACAAAATAAATGGTCTACAACAATAATTAATACACATAAGATATAATAGAATAAGACGAGAAAAAGATGACATGTTTGTTTATCCAATTCGATCAAACGATCTACTATGGGGAGAGAGCATCTCTCCAATTTACTATATTCAGAAAGTTGTTACAAGAGATTACAAATGGGTTGCACGAAAATATACTTCGCCTTCAGGTTCCCAAGAACAACCCTGAAGGCGCCCAAAAACAATCTTATTTTCTAACCAAGTGCTTCACAACCTCTCCAAATCTCAATATATGAATAACTAAAACCCAAGGTGTAACCAGTGTTTCTCAATAACCTTAAACAACTCCAAAGGTGTTCCTAAACATTTGTCTTTCTAAGTGTTCCCCATGAGAAGACCTTAAATGCTTGCTCTAGCCTTTTGCTGTAAACTCTAAGATTCACCCCTTTAAACACAACAAAGAGATACATATTTATAACAGCTAAAATCCAAGTCCAAAAAACACAACCCAATACACATTGTTAGACGACGACAACTCATCTAGAGAGGGAGAATAGATCCCCAAATAAAAATTTCATTTAAAACTTGTTTTAAATTTTTAAGCAAAAACTATGGGAAAGCGGAAGTCGTATCCTGGATCATAAGTTGTCCAAACCGAACCGGTTATTGGATGCTCGAATATGTGCAATATATCAAATTCAATCAAATGATGATAATAAGATCCTAATACAATAAACTTTCAAGTATTTGTTTTACCATTACAAGGCCACCAATATTCAATGAAACAATTGATAAAACTAAGTGAAATAATTTATCGAACACTTGGTGTATACTTAATTTTCCAGATTTTCCTTTGAAACTTGTTGGTATCAAATACCTCTTACAATCTAATAGATTGTAAGATAATCAACAAATCAATTTAACAATCAAAGGATTTGTCTATACGAATTAATTGCACAATCAAAGAGTTTAACAAATTGTTAGTAAAATGTACACTTAATTAGTGAGGAAATCCCTTATCTAATAAAGATTACAATTTAGTCCCTTAACTTATTATATTAGTTTAATTGATCCTTTCCATTAAATTTTGTGAAAAAACATTAATTCTGCTTACATGACATGACACATATGCCGACAACAAGACACTGATTGAATTAGCGAGTGAGCATATAAATTAAAAAAATTATATTTTGTTTAAATTGGAGATGTTTTGTTTTTGGAGGTTGAAAACCCCCACAAATTATTAATAATATATATATATATATATATATATATATATATATATATATATATATATATATATATATATATATATATATATATATATATATATATATATATATATATATATAACAATTCTTATCATATAAGCTTCTCAAGAAAATGGTCATTTTAGTGCTGAAACTTTTGCAAGTTCTGCACTTAACTACAACAACTTTATATTTATATAATACTAACCAAAAAAAAGTATAGAAACATTCACTACAACAGAAGCCAACTAGAATTAAAGGACAAAAACAAATAGACTGAAGAAAGAGTTTGGTGACTGAACAAATTGCTTTACTTTGTGCTTTTTCTTCTCAAGCTCAGCAGATGAGTTTAACAAATCAATATCATTTTGAAGAATCTGTACAAACCACAAACAGATTTAACAAAAACACAATTAAAAATTAAATTTGTAATAAAAAAATGAACTCAACATAAATGATGTTTGACTACCATGGATTTTACTATTCAAATCAGGATTTTAACTACAGTAGATTTTCAAATGCAATTGGAATTTTAACTATAATGATGTTTAACCAAGTTACAAACTAATTCCATATTACACTAGAGTTACAGACTAGAATGTTACAAATATGTTATATTCTCACCATCCTTAAATCCCTTTGTTATTGTTTATTGTCATGGACTATCAATTATCTTAAACGGATAATTACTCGGAACCTCCTCACCATATATCAACCAAACCAAAATAAAAAATCTCAACATTTCACATCATAAACAATAATAATCATCATAAAACAAAATCAATTACTACTATACATGAGAGGAAACGAAACTTACATTGCTGAATTCATCAGTTTTCTGAGCACATGTGATTTCTGATTCAATGATACAGAGAAGAAGAAGACGTAACTGTTGAGTAAACTTTAATGTCATTAGTAATAAGTTTTCATATTAAATATGGTAGTAGGAAGATTAAGAACCAATGTAATATGGAAGGACAAAAGTTAGTAAGTTATGATAGTTTTATTAGTAGCAGTTATCTTTTGGAATTGTAAAAGTCATTAGGTCTATATAAGGACCAATAGTGTATTTTATTTAATAGGTGCAATATAGAAAGGTTTACCTTTTTTTTTAATAGAAGAAATCACATAACGAAGTCTGCTTCATTATATCAATTTGGTATCAGAGCTCATGGCAAACATGATGAATCAAATGCCGTTGCCACGACTAACAAAGTCAAATTATGAAAACTGGAGTATCCAAATGAAAGCTCTTCTTGGATCTCTAGACGCGTGGGATGTGATCCATTAAGGGTTTGAAGAACCAACAGAAGTTGGGGGATATACGGCAGATCAAACGAAGGCGTTGAAAGAGACGCGATCGAAGGACAAAACAACATTATACATGTTGTGATACGGTGGGAGAACTGACTTGAGGTTTTTGCGTTTTGTATTCGCAAATGTTTCGGTTGAGCAAGAGTCGCCACCGACTTTTTATTTTATCCTAAGGAAAGGTTAAAAAGCACAGCAAAAAACCTTTGAGATGTTTTCTTGGGTTCGGGGAGTAGATTATAGAAAGGGAATGTATTAGCACCCTTTCTATCCATGGTTATCTATGGGCTCTTAGTTACTTGCTTAGATCAACTTGCCTTGATTTTCAATTGTTTGAAATGGTGCTTTGTGTGTGTGGTTTTGAAAATATTTTAAAAAGAGGCCAATATGGTGGCAACCTTTGTAATGATCTGTGTTGGGATGTATACAAAGGTGTATGTCTTTTGAAAAGTCTTCAATGTTTTTTGAAAGTTGTTTTGAGAGTGTGTTGTGAGGTGTGTTTTGAAAAATGGCAAGTGTTTTTGCAAGTTTGATCAAGTAACTAAGAGTTGTCTACCCCTAAATTTACTCAAAGATTTTTTCTATGTTTTTAACCCTTTTAACAATTTTTGTTCCACCATTGTATTTGGTGGACAAGCTTGTGTTAGGATGTGAACGGGACGGGCGCGGGTCATCGTATAGACCATGATAGCAACGTTGCAAAGTATCTTAGTATTTCTTTTAATGGACTAAGATCATTTTTTGTAAGACAACTTTCGAAAGCGTCATCGAGGGACTATGATCTTTTGATTTTGTTTGTTTTACCAAGATACTTTGTATGCATAACATGGTCCATTTTTGAAAGGCAACAGGTGGATGTAACCCTAGGGGTGTTAGTGTGCAAGTGCGTTTTATTGCATACAAGAATTTTTCTTTGAATTAGGATTTTCTATTTCATTGATTTTATTTTGCCATACACATCCTAATTACTAGCAATAAAAGCGGAAACATAAAATTCTACGCTATTACAACAATTAGGGAGTGGGGGTACACATTTGTACATGGGGGGTTCAACGAGAAAAATAGACAAAAAAGAAAATAGCAAAAAACAAGATAGAGGGAGAGAGAGAGGGAGCCAGCGCGCTGCTGAGAGGTCATCAGAAGTTCTGACTCAGATCCGCTGCCAGATGATCAACCTCTTAGTTAAACTGTATGAGTCAGAACTTCTGACCCTGGCACCTACAAAACAGAAACCTGTTAGTGGGGAAATCAGAAGTTCTGACCCCCCTGTGCTGCAAGACAGAAGTTTGTTAGTGGAAAACTCAGAAGTTCTGATCCTGCTGGAAAGACAATAACTCTCAGAAGTTCTGATATTATTGACAGCAAAACAGGCTTCAGATGTGCTAACGTCAAAGTCAGCACTTGGCTTTTCCCTGTACTAATCAGAACATCTGCAATTTTGTTATTATTCCATAAAATAGGAAACATATTTGGAACAGCTCCAGCAAATGTCAAAGTGTTTCAGAGGGCAGGACCAACAAGGTCACAGGCAGGTTCTACACTGGCTCAGAACGTTCTGAGGTATGAAAATCCTCAGAATACAAACAGCAACAACATGATATTTACATTATGTTTATTTGAGCATGCACAACTGATGATGCTTAGCAGCGTGATGAAGGTCAGCAGGTGCTTACCTGGCTGTTGGAAAAAATTGTGGATGAAAGCTAGCTTTTGGCTCTGATGGTATTCTGGACAGATTCTTTTTTGAAAGGGGTAGGTGAAGGTGTATGCGTATATAGGGTCAGAAGTTTGAAAAGGGTGTTTTTGGTTCACAAGGAAAACTGGGTATTTGATGAAGTTTGAAGGTAAGAACTTCAAAGTTATGAAACATTGGAGATTTTGGCAGAGTTTCACAATACTTTCTTGCTAAAGATTTCTGTTTCTCTCTTAGCAATTTTTCTGTTTCTTGAACGCCCTTTTTCAGTGGACAATGGCTCTCTATTTATAGGCAATGTTCTTGTGAGTGTCTTGAACATTAAAGCGTCAACAGAGTTTGAATTATTCTTTGACAAAAATTCCTGGGAAGTTGTGATAACAGATAGCCTTCAGCCTAGGCTGCAGCAGCAGGCGTGGATTGGAGAGAAGTGACCTCTTAGGTGGACGGTGGCGTGTAGACCCATGCCAGAATCTGCATAAAGGCGTTTTCCAAGCCACACGTGAAGGGATTACTTGGATGAATGTTCAGGAGTGGTTGGGATTATTAATGGGCATTAAATGGTGATAAGACTTATCAACATCAATATTCTGGTAATGGAAACCAAACTTTGAACCAACAGTTCTGTTTCAACAAGAACAACGTAAACCATGCTCTGGCCTTGGCTTCCTGTTGTCTTAGCAAGTTCTGGGGGTTCTCCTGATTTTCTGACACGTTCCTTGGATTTGCTTCTGGACCTCCTGGGCTTAGAGATTCTGTATCAATGTAGCACCTACTCTTCTGACCTTTTCATCTTCTGATTTCAGCATGCTCTGAAAGAGCCTTCAGACTTCCTTGCTTCTTTTGCGTTCCTTTAGCAAATTCTGGCTGAGCTTGCGTAACTGCTGAAAGAGTCATGTTCTGTCTGAGACTTACGTATTGACCCACGTTTACAACTTCTGACTGAGCTGATGTAGCTGCTGAAGAGCCAACTTCTGACTGCGCTGAGCCAAGCTTGCAACTTCTGACCGTTCCCATCTGGAGTTTGGTCCAGAAGTTCTGAAGCGTTGATTTCTTCTTAAATACTCTTTTTTTTTCTTTTTTTTTTTAGAAAAATTCCAAGTACTTAGAATTTAATTTTTTTTCTCAAGCTAAAAGCGTTGTCTTTAGAGCTTGTGTGATCATCTTGCTCTTGTAAGTGGTTTGCTTGGGCAAAAATGACAGTTCTGGACTTGGATTTGTTTCAGAGGGATTTTGAAAATCCAAGATGATTTCCTGAAGAAAGAGAGGGAAAATTTTGGGGTACAACAGTTGCCCCTGTTCAATCTTCTTGAACCTGAAGAGTTAGATTGGCAAGTTTGCCTTTCGCGACTCGAAGGTAAAAGGAGATTGGACACTAGAGTGCCCGGAAATTTGCACTCGCATAGTAGAGTATCAGCAATGCGATGGCGGGAATGGGCTTATAGATGCAATTTGGAGAGATGGTGGATAGGGAGATGGGCTTATAGATGCCATCTGGGGACGTGACAGAACCTTGTCGGGAATGGGCTTATAGATGCCATTTGGAAGTGTTGATCGCGTAAGAGATTCCTTGGCGAGAACTTGTGTATTTTGAGAAAGAAAGATGTTTCCTGTCTTGTTACAGGTGTTGATCTTCAGTCTCTTCATGCAGATATGCCCTGGCTAGATACAGGTATCGAATCTACGATCAATCACTCACAGATATGCCCTGGCTAGATATAGGAATCGAATCTGGAATTGGTCGTCTACAGATATGCCCTGGCTGGGTACAGGTATCGAATCTGGAATTGTCGTCTATAGATATGCCCTGGCTGGATACAGGAATCGAATCTGGAAAATGTTGTCTACAAATATGCCCTGGCTGGATACAGGAATCGAATCTGGAAAATGTTGTCTACAGATATGCCCTGGCTGGATACAGGAATCGAATCTGGAAAATGTTGTCTACAGATATGCCCTGGCTGGATACAGGAATCGAATCTGGAAAATGTTGTCTACAGATATGCCTTGGCTGGATACAGGAATCGAATCTGGAAAATGCAAATGGTTGGTAGAGATAGCTTTCCTGGCTGGATACAGGCGTAGACCTCTGACCTGAGAATGAAAGATAATTTCCTGTCCTGTTACAGGTGTTTGATCTTCAAACTCTTCATGTAGATATGCCCTGGCTAGATACAGGTATTGAATCTACAATCAATCACTCACAGATGTTCCCTGGCTAGATACAGGTATCGAATCTAGAATTGTGATAGTTGATAGTAATCATCCTTGGATTGACTTTTCCTGAAAAGGCAAAACATTAGTTGTATGAAATGTCATGATGTATGAGATACATGATGTCATGATGCTCAAAATGAGACAGTGTTGTATGCACTTTATCATGTATGCAAGCAGGATGTATGAAATGCGAAATGTTTATGAAATTATTTTCGTCTAGGAAAATAAATCCTTGACGACTGGCCGGGGAATCGAATCCTGGGTTGATGCCGAAGAATAGAGTTCTTCGCTTCCATTGGGGATGATGGTTGCAAGAATAAACCGGCAGGAGAAGATGACTCAGTTGGGGAACAAATTTGTTGGAGAGATTACTCTGAGGGGAATTACTCTGTGGGAAGAGATACTTCGCTGAAGTTTTGATGAGAGCTCCGCTGGGGATTTTCAACGATAGACTCCGCCGGGGATTTCAACGATAAACTCCACTGGGGATTCCGCTGATAAGTTATGTTGGGGAACTCCGCTGGGGATAGGAAGAATTTCGCCGAGGACGGACTTTCCGTGGTAATTAGCTGAGGATAACCCAGTTATACCCTGGTGAGGAAAATGATCTTTGACCCAAGTCGGGGAGAGACGTTCGTACTCTGCAGGGGATAAGCTTCAAGACCTGCTGGGGATATAGATTCCATTTTCCTGGGGAAACTTTCAGACTGTACTGGGGTGTTGGTATTCCGCCGGGGAACAATCTTAGATTAAGACTGTCGGGGATGCTTGTTGAGGAATGTCTATACTTCGCTGGGGAATGTTGAGATCTTCTGGGGATACCCAACTTCCTTAAGGCTGACAGTAGACTAACTCTGCTTGGGGAGAATATCACCGACTTGCTAGGGGAATATTGTGCCTTTTCAGGGTTGATAGGAAACCAAATCTACTTGGGGAAAGCATTGCTGAATCTTGTCTTACTCTGTGGGGAGTTGAAGTGACTTGGTTACATTCTTCAGCCGAACCTACCTTGGTACCTTGGTGGACAAAGCAACTAGATCGCTTAGACAATTCTAAATTGCCCCTGTTTCGGATGTCACCTGTAATTAGTCTTTTGTTTCGCATGCAACTATTCGTGATTAGCAATTAATGTCAAATGCATATATCAAAAATGAACATTGGACGTTCTTCGCAAAACAAAGTAGAGAAAGGAAAAACAATGGATAATTTTTCTGAAAAAATTGAACTTGTATTGATTTTGAAATTTGCCTGAAAATAGGCGTTTTATGTACAGGAGGATGACGTCCTAGTAAGAGAACGCCGCCGAGCAAAATAGAGTTTATACAATTTTGTAAAAAGGAAACAAAACAAGTATGTGAAAAATAATCCCACTGGGTTCCAACTCTGCTATCGCCTTTATGTCTTCAAGCGTCTCATCACTTTACTGCTTAGTTGAAGATGAAGCTGATTGATTGAAGTCATCTGAGTCCGATAGTTGATGCCGAATTCTGGATGCAAGGTGATCCAATGAGACATAGTATTACGCTTTATCCCTAACTTTTTCCTGGACCGCCCTTTCGGGTTTTCAGTCCACCGGGATACCCCTTTTTTGCCCAAGCCGCCTTTTCAGGTTTTCGACTTGCCTGGTGTACAGATTTTTTCATTTCATCCCTTATTTTTGCCCGAACCCTTTTGGTTCGCCGGGAAGCCCTTATTTTTGCCTAGGTGTGTCAACTTAGCGGGTTTTTAATTCATGCGTAGTATCTTTTTACTATGTCTGCATTGGCGGGGTGAGGAAGGTCGTCACCATCCATGGTGGTTAGAATCATAGCTCCTCTTGAGAAGATATGTTTAACCACAAATGACCCTTCGTACGTGGGGGTCCATTTTCCCCTGGGATCACTTTGAGGAAGAATGATGCGCTTGATTACCAGGTCTCCGACTTGATAGTCTTATCGTCTGACTTTCTTGTTAAATGCCCTGATCATCCGTTTTTGGTACGTCTGACCATGACAAATAGCAGTGAGTCTTTTTTCGTCAATTAGGTTTAATTGGTCAAGCCGAGTCTGGATCCAGTCATCTTCGCTCAAGTCTGCATCCTTCATTATCCGGAGAGAGGGTATATGGACTTCGATAGGCAAGACTGCCTCCATGCCATAGACCAAGGAAAAAGGTGTTGCCCCGGTTGACGTCCTTGCTGAGGTACGGTACCCATGAAGAGAAAACGGTAACATTTTGTGCCAATCTTTGTAGGTCACTGTCATCTTCTGCACAATTTTCTTGATGTTCTTATTTGCTGCTTCTACAGCCCCGTTCATCTTCGGCCGGTAAGGAGAAGAGTTATGGTGTTGTATCTTGAATTGCTTGCAGAGCTCAGTGATCATTTTGTTGTTAAGATTGGTACCATTATCCGTAATGATCCTCTCAGGTACACCGTATCGACAGATCAGGTTATGCCGAATGAACCGTGCCACGACGCTCTTGGTTACAGTAGCATAAGAGGCTGCCTCAACCCATTTTGTGAAGTAATCAATTGCTACCAAGATGAAGCGGTGCCCGTTGGATGCCGTCGGTCGGATCTCACCGATCATATCAATGCCCCACATTGCAAAAGGCCAAGGTGTTGTCAAGACGTTCAGAGGCACCGGAGGAATGTGCACCTTATCAACATAAATCTGGCATTTATGACAAGTTCGCGAGTGCTGGTAACAGTCGGCTTCCATCGTGGACCAGAAATATCCTGCCTGAAGGATTTTCTTTGCCATGGTGTGTCCACTGGAATGCATTCCGAAGGTACCTTCATGTAGCTCCGCCATGATCCTTTCTGCTTCAGTCTTATCCACACAACGCAGTAAGGTTGAATCATGGTTTCGCTTGTAAAGAATGTCATTGCTGAGGAAGAACTTTGCCGCGAACCTTCTCAGGAACTTCTTGTCGTTAACGGATGCACCCTCGGGATATTCTTGAGCTTCAAGGTATCTCTTTACCTCATGAAACCAGGGTTTATCTGCTACCTCTTCAGTCTCAATATCACAACAATGTGCAGGTTCATCCAGTTTCCAAATAATGATCCGGGGAGCCTCTTTGTCCCATTTGACTTTGAACATAGAAGACATCGTAGCCAACGCGTCCGCTAACTGATTCTCCTCTCTTGGGAAGTGTTCAAAAGTTATCTCTTCGAAGTGGGGAAGCAATGTCATCACATACTCCTTGTAAGGAATAAGATTTGGGTGTTTCGTATCCCACTCGCCTTTGACCTGATTGATCACGAGAGCGGAATCTCTGAAGACACTCAGAAACTTGATCCTTAAGTCAATTGCAGCCTGAATACCCATGATACATGCCTCATACTCCGCTATGTTGTTGGTGCAGTTGAAACATAACCGAGCGGTGAGTGGAGTATGAGTGCCTTTGAGGGATATGATCACAGCGCCGATACCATTCCCCAAAGCGTTTGAGGCTCCGTCAAAATGCATAGACCATCGGGATCCTTCCTCAGGTCCTTCATCCGGTCCAGGTACTTCACAATCAATTACTACCATGATATCTTCGTCCGGAAATTCAAAGTTCAACGACTGGTAATCGTCCATAGGTTGGTGTGCCAAATAGTCTGCCAATACACTTCCTTTGATTGCTTTTTGAGTCGTGTACTGGATGTCATATTCTGTCAAGATCATTTTCCATCTTGCTATTCTTCCGGACAGAGCAGGCTTTTCGAATATGTACTTGATTGGATCCATTTTTTAAATCAACAGAGTAGTGTGAGTCAACATGTACTGTCTTAGCCGGCGAGTAGCCCATACCAGAGCGCAACAAGTTTTCTCGAGCAGTGAGTACCGAGTCTCACAGTCGGTAAACTTTTTGCTCAGGTAATAAATGGCGTGCTCTTTTCGGCCAGACTCGTCATGCTGCCCCAGCACACACCCCATTGAGTTATCAAGTACTGTCAAGTATAGGATTAGAGGTCTCCCTTCAATCGGTGGCATAAGAATGGGTGGTTCTTGGAGATACTCTTTGATTCTGTCGAAAGCGGCTTGACATTCATCGTTCCAACGTACTACTTGATCTTTCTTCAGTAGCTTGAAGATTGGTTCACAGGTAGCAGTTAGATGTGAGATGAATCGGGAAATGTAGTTTAACCGTCCTAGAAAGCCTCTGACTTCTTTCTCTGTATTGGGAGCTGGCATCTCTTGTATGGCTTTCACCTTGGCAGGATCCACTTGAATACCTCTGTCGCTTACGATGAAGCCTAACAATTTTCCAGATCTCACCCCAAAGGTGCACTTGTTTGGGTTTAACCTCAGCTTGTACAACTTCAGACGGTCAAACAGCTTCCGCAGATGGTCAAGGTACTCCTCCTCAGTTTGGGACCTTGCAATCATATCGTCGACGTACACTTCTATCTCGTGATGGATCATATCATGAAATAAAGCGACCATAGTACATTGGTAAGTTGCCCCAGCATTTTTCAGTCCAAATGGCATGACCTTGTAGCAAAAGGTGCCCCACTGAGTAACGAAAGTGGTCTTCTCCATATCTTCAGGAGCCATCTTGATCTGATTATAACCGGAGAAGCCGTCCATGAAGGAGAAAACTTTATGCTGAGCAGTATTATCAACCAGAACGTCGATATGAGGCAGAGGAAAATCATCCTTGGGGATGGCCCTATTCAAATCCCTGTAATCAACACACATTCGGACCTTACCGTCTTTCTTTGGTACTGGAACCACGTTGGCAACCCACTGAGGGTAAGAAGTCACTGCTAAAAACCCGGCATCAAATTGTTTCATAACCTCAGCTTTGATTTTCTTGGACATCTCTGGACGCATGCGGCGGACCTTCTGTTTAACTGGAGGGCAATCTTCCTTGGTAGGCAGGTGATGAACCACAATGTCGGCATCCAAACCAGGCATGTCTTCGTAAGACCAAGCAAAGATTTCCATGTAGTCACGCAGCATCTGAATCAACCGTTTCTTCACACTGAGCTCTAGATTGGCCCCAATCTTGACTTCTTTTCTGTCCGTCTCAGTACCCAGATTTACCGTTTTCACCGGCTCTTCATGTGGCTGAATGGCCCTCTCTTCCTGGAGCAGTAGCCTTGCAAGTTCACCAGGCACTTTACAATCATCTTCACCTTCGTCCTCGGCTAAGTTGATCGGATTTTCGAAGTCATAACCGGCAGTAGCAGAGTCGTTACCAGTGAGATCCAGAGTGGATTGGAACCTGTATAAGTGAGTGTGTGTAAATATAGCTGTTTTGCAATATATGATAAAGAAAGAAAAGGAGCACAAGATTTGAAATGCAACAAACATCCAATGTTTTGATTAATGATATATGAAAATGTCATACAAAAGCCCTCATAAATGGAGCCCTGGTGCCCCGGGTAAGACACCGAGCCATAAAGTTTCAACATGTTGTTCGTTACAAATTGAAAAACAAAATTGTTCATTACTGAGTGACAAAAGTAATAGGGGTGAAGTCTTTGGCAGTCCAGTTGCTCGGTCCACTGTCGGTTGTTGGGTAGATCCAGCTGTCAAATTCTGATTCCTCCGTGTCGTCCTCAATAGCATTCACTCCTGGATTGGTGATGAACACAAGAGGTCTTCCGATTCTTGCTTTACGAACAGCCTTCTGAGCCTCTGCAGTGAAACCCAGCCCGAACTTGTCAGTCTTCGGAGTAAAGTCAGGAAGTCGGCCCCAATTTGCACATTCACCCTTCTCAATCACAGCTTGGGCATCCTTTAAGGAAGCCATCTTCAAAGGAGGGTCTTCAATCACAATTTCAGTTGACGCCAATGTCTGAGGAACCTCTTCAAAGTGCTGAAAGGGGGTTTCAATGAATTCCCCATCCATTTCTATGTATCGGAACAAGTTTAAGTGGCTGAGCATATACTCTTCTTCCCCTTGAACTGTAACAATCTTCCCTCTAACCGGGTACTTAAGCTTTTGATGTATTGTGGAGGTTACAGCTCCAGCCTTGTGGATCCAAGGACGACCCAACAAACAAGAGTAGGACGGTCGGATATCCATCACATAGAAGGTTGAATCAAAGACCTGAGAACCAACCCTGATTGGAATGTCAACCTCACCATGTACCATCCTCTTGGACCCGTCAAAGGCCCGGACAACAATGTTACTAGGCTTGAGCTCCAAACCCTCACAATCTAACCTGTCTAAGGCTTTCTTGGGCAATACATTCAATGAAGAACCGGTGTCTACCAACACATGGGCAAGAGTAGTGCCCCTGCATTCAATAGAGACATGCAGGGCGTCATTATGGTTCTTTCCTTTTGCAGTTAGATCGGCGTCAGAAAAGCCCAGCCCGTTATCAGCAGTCAAGTTGGCCATACAATCAATAAATTGATCAGCAGGCGTTTCTTGTGGCACATGGGCCGTTTTCAGGAAGGAGATCAGGGCCTTGGCGTGGGCCTCTGAACATAACAACAATGATAGCATAGAAATTTTTGATGGGGTGTGCCCCAACTGCTCAACAACATTGAAATCACTTTTCTTGATAATCTTGAGAATCTCCTCCATCTCTTGCTGGGAGGCTTCAACAGCGGTTGTCTTCGGCGCCTCCGTCAGGGCAGGCAAATCAGCAGCAACCCCTTTGCCCCGAGCATTAGAGGACTCGGCGGCAGGGGTAGAAACAAGAACTTGATTTGGAAGGGAAACATGCACACTTGCGGGTGTGATGATAAGAGGTTTATGAATAACTGGTGGCAAAATATCTGGTGAAAACAGCCTACCACTGCGAGTAATCTTGGCAGGCCCGGTGATGTTGCTAACACCAGTACTTGTATCAAACTTTTGCTTCACCCCAAGCACATAAACATCTGCCCCATAGTGCCATGGGACAGCTTTGTCGGATGTATAGGGGAGGGGCCCCGAAACTGTAATGATAATGGGAGCCAACTTCTGAGTGGACATAATTTTGACAGGCTTCTTTGAAGGAGCCTTGGGAGGTTTGTTGAAAATAGTGATGATAGAAACTTCTTCGGCAGGGACAGCAGGAACGGAGATTTTCTCGAATAAGATTTCTTTGCTATCCATCAGGTCTTGGATACCTGATTTTAGCAAAGGACAACCAAAAGGGGAAACAGCACATAGAAGGCAATCTTCACCACATCCCGGAAATAAACCGGCTAGCAACAGATTCCTTTTAACAGTTGATAACAGAGTAACAATCTCTTCCACGGAGGCTACGTGTCGGTCTTCTTCCATGGCACTCACTCCATGCTGGGGCATGGGAGCAGTCACAACATTGGGTCTTTCAGGCGCCTCAAACTGCATTTCCTTAGCATCAATAAGGTCTTGAACCTTATTCCTCAGAGCCCAGCAATCGTCCGTAGTGTGCCCGGGGCTATCAGAGTGATAAGCGCAACGGGCATTGGGGTTGTACTTCGGAGAAGCTGTGTTCACTACCTTCGGAGCTTCCTTGACAGTTACCAGGTTGGTTGACAGCAGTTGCGGTAATATCTAAGACAGGGTCATACTGAGACGAGTGTACTGTCTTTTGGGTCTCTCGCCCCTTTGTTGATTATACTACTGAGGAGCAGCAACAGGCTTTGAAATTACCAATGCATTGACAGCTTGGCGGCGTTCCGGTTTGTTCTGTCTTCTGGGACCATACACAGCATTAGCTTCCTTCTTGAAGAGCTTCTTTTTAGTACTCGCAGCGGCACCTTTCTGTATCTTTCCCGACTTGATACCAGCCTCTATTCTCTCACCAGTCAAGATCAAATATGTAAACCCAACAGAGGAATTACCAATCAGATGGTTAAAGAACGGACCAGACAAGGTCCCTAAGAACATGTCAACAAGTTCACGGTCAGTCAAAGGTGGCTGCACCCTGCCAGCCAGATCTCTCCATTTTTGCGCATACTCCTTAAATCCTTCACCCGTTCCTAGTGACATACCCTGAAGTTGGGTACACGTAGGAGCGAGGTCAGAATTGTACTGATATTGTTTATAAAATGCGGTGGCCAAGTCTTCCCAGTTTCGGATACTGGCTCCATCCAACTGATAGAACCACCCGAGTTGAGCCCCAGAAAGGCTATCCTGAAAGAAATGGATCCAAAGGTTCTTGTCTGCAGTGTAAGGTTGGATCTTCCTTACATATTGTTGTACCCCAAAATTTGCCCTCGCGCTTTTCCACAAGAAATCTCAGCTTCAGACATTTCTTGATTTTTCAAACTGGCTCAAGAATCGGACAAACGGACTTTTCTTGACAGTCAAGCAAAATTAGGGTTTTTACTGATTTTCAGAGCTCTGGATTGTTTCATACAGTTGGCTTAGGGTTTGGATGATTTTTGGTTCAATTTTGATCAGGCAAGCGTTATTTGGCATTTAATCAGGAGTTAAGGTTTTATGGGCATGTTCTCAGAAGGATTTAAATTCCACAGCACTTTGCAGTTTATTCCGAGATTCGGGTTAAAATTCGCGTTGTTTTGATTTAATCAGTGAAAGAAACAGTGGTTGGAATTCATGTTGTTTTCTTTGAGCCAGTCAAATACAGTGTGCAGTATTGGATTCACAGTGTTTATGGCAAGTCAGTGAAGAAGGAATGCGCTTGATCAGTTTATTTTGGTTGACTGCTTTGGATATCGGAAGAGACAGGTTTAATTGATCAATATTGTTTTTATTTAAGTTATTTATTATTCTAAAATTGAATGATTGAAATTTATTTTTCAATTGTTTTAATTCAAAGAGTTTTAAATAAATAAATAAACGATAAAGAAAATTAGAATTAATTGGATAATTTAGATTTTATTGATATTTGAATTATTTGTACAAATTGTTGTTTATAATTTAAATTACAAACAATAATATACATTAATTTAAATATTAAATAAAATAAAAGCTATCCTATTTCTAATATTCTTCATTCTTCACTCCGCTCCGGTGCTCCATTTTTATCTGCAAAAAGAAGAGAAAGTCAGAAAGCAGTTGAAATTAAAAGAGACAGTTAAAATTTGCTCATCATTAGAGGCCACTGACTGGGATCAGTTGACCCTCTCTGCAAATCACGGGATTTCTCCCGGTTCACAGAGAGGGAAGATTTTTATTCATGAATGCAAATGTCAAATGCATAAGTTCCAAAATTCAAGCTGCATAGAATCTCAAATCCAAAGTTCAAACTGTATAGTTCAAATCCAATTCCACTTTCCATCAAAAGCAAAAAGGCAATTTACTGTCAAAACAGAAAATCTATCCAAACTGTCAAAGAAGGATTTGAAAAAGATGTCAATGCAAAGTCAGCACACAAAGCTGTCAAAAGAGAGATAAAGAAGATGCAGAAAATGTGTTATGCAAGCAAGACTTAATCATCATTTCCCAGCATAAAAGGGGCCCCTTCAGAAATAGTACAGAAAAATCATATAATAATATTAAGTTGTACTGAAAAATGAGAAGAAGAGAGATAAAGAGCATAGACAGGTTTTAGGCTTAGGGCAGAGGAAACAAAAAAAGATATAATCCAAGACAACACAGTTCAGAAGGAGGGAGAAATATACAAAACACACAATCCTGCCTCACCATACCCTGCACTACCATAACCTGAAACACCTCAAAACCCAAGCCTCAAAAACCTGAAAACACAACTCAAAAGACAGAATAGAAGTGATAAACCAGTTAAAAACCTGCAGAACCCAGGCTTCACCCTAAAGAGCCATCAAACACGACCAAAACTCACCACCTGCCTACAACCCATCCTAAAAACCATCACAAACACAACCCTCATAAAACATACAAGAGCAACTGAAGCAAAAACCTCAAACCTGCGTCAGTAAAGGCCATATCAACACAAAACCTGCATCAGCATTAACCTCACAAAACCTGCTAATGCCACAGTCCTGCCTCACCATACACTAAACTACAAAACCTACATCAGCATTAACCTCATAATAACCTGCCTGTCATCAAACTCAGGCAACAAATATCAAAACCATTCAAGACCACATCCAGCACTAAGCCTCAGAAATTAACATCATAGGCGATTAACATATTCAAGGGCAACACGAGAGAAGAAGAGAGAAATTTCGTTCAGAGGTAACAGGCATTTCATTAAAGCATATCAATCTCAGAAGGCAAAACATTCGAGGCAATGTAAGCAAAGTTCTAGGCAAGCAACTCAAGTCATTCAGAGGCAATATCAAGGCAAATCCATCAGGCCCTCAGTGTACACATCACTGGGCAATAAGGCAGTCAAACAAGAAGCATATTCCAATCAACACATAGGCAACATATAGAAGAAAAAGAAAGATAAAGAAGTGAATTGTTTCAAGGTAAGATTTTCAGTACAACTCATCATCAAACCCTAAAACGGTAACAAAATACAAAAGTACCAAATTTTCCCAAGCAAGCTTCCAGCGTCATCACCGAATCTTCGCCATCAAAGCCTCCTGAGCACCCTCCTCCTCTTCCTTCCATCCATCCAGGTAGTTTTCCCTCTTCTCTTGATTATACCATATGCCTCAAGACACAACAATGAATTGGAGTAGAAATCAATAATCAAAAAAATCACAAATACGCAAAATCGTAAAAAACCTAACGAAATTAGAAGGCTGTTGGTACCTTAGATCAAATGCCCTAAACACCGCCGTTAGAGGGAGGAAGGTAGGATGATGCTGGTGGCTCTGTGGTGGACGATTGCACTCAGGAACGGAGAAGAGGACGAACAAACACGAACGCTACCGCTGCCTCGCCTAAACCTAATTTTTCTCCAACTGAACAAAACGCGTTAACCCTAAATGTTGCTTCAAAACCATGGGCCTAACCCGCTTTTGACATCCCTAAAAGCCCATTTAGATGTTAAACCCTTCTTTTAATAAAAAACAAACATTATTCTAATTCTTCTTTAACCTAACATTTTTATTAAATACTAACCTTTTCTTTTTTCTTTATATTACATAAACATTTATTTTTTCCTTTTACAAAATCATTTTAATAGACAAAATATATTTTTTACAATATAGTTAAAACACTTTTTATATATACTTAATTCCATTAACTTGAAAACATTTTTAATACACATTAAATTACATTTGTACATAACACATGGAAATATACCCTTTTTCTCAAAATATCATTTTTACAATTTAATTAAAATTTGAGCATTTGATTTAAAACACTTTTTTTCTTTTATACATATCAAAGCTATACAAATCAAAGATTCATTAAAATACCTATCTAGGTCAAAAACCCTAATATGCTTCAACTTCACATTATCGCACTTGTAAATAATTACACACAATACATATATACCTCATATACATCTCACACTTACACTTACACAATACATTGCCCTACACACATTTTTATCTTATATTTGTATATTCGATATTCACATTTTGATCGCACATTCGATTTGGTTGTAACTTATTGGATACTATAAGTCTCATCCCCCTTTGTACATTTATACCCCCACTCCCGGACACTATTTTGTAATAGCGTAGATTTTACATTCCGCAATTTACAGTTTTCCAATTATACCATGGTTAGACCTAGGGTTTGTATGTACATAAAATCAAACGCTAGATAACCTAATACAAGACAAATACATGTAATCAATACACAATCACACTTGCACCCTCTAGGGTAATCCCACATGTTGCCTTCCAAAATGGGCCATGCTTGCACGTCGAGTATCTTTGGCAAAGCAAATTCAAATGATCATAAGTCCCTCGATGACGCTTTCGAAAGTTGCCTAAAACGGAATGATCATAGTCCCTTCAAAGCAAATTGCCAAAGACACTTGGCATCATTGCATTCATGGTCCATACGATGACCCGCGCCCGTCCCGAATAAACTTCCTAAACACAAGATTGTCTACCAATTTCAATGGTAAAACAAAATTGTTAAAAGGGGTTAAAACATGACAAAAACCTTTGAGTACAATAGGGTAGACAAAACTCTTAGTTACTTGAGATCAATTTGCAAAAACACTTGCCTTCTTTTCAAAAACCACAATCCACAACACTTTCAAAACAAACTCTCAAAAACATTTGAAAACATCTTTTCGAAAAGATCCACACTTTTGTAAAACACTCAAACACGAGTCAAATACATTAGTTGCCTAAGACAAGGCATCTTTTTCCAAAACATTTTCAAAAAGCACCCACACGCACACACCATTTTCAAAGCAATCGAAAAACAAGGAAAGTGATCTAAAAAACCAAGTAACTAAGAGCCCATGGATAACCATGGATGAAAAGGGTGCTAATACCTTCCCTTTTCATAATCTACCCCCCGAACCCACGAAATATCTCAAAAGGTTTTTGCTGTGCTTTTTTAACCTTTCCTTTAGGATAAAATAAAAAGTCGGTGGCGACTCTTGCTCAACCGCACAAGTGCAAATACGAACGCAAAACACTAGTCAGTTCTCCCACCGTATCACAGAACTGGCGACTCTGCTGGGGAAATTTTTTTAAGTGGGGTTACCTTAGGGTTTAGATCACCTTTACTTTCAATTGATTGCTTTGTTTGCTTTACATTTGTGGGCTTTGTATCGGAGTTTTATAGATCCTAACCCGGATCTGGGGAAACCCTTTAGGTAGCAACAAGGCTGTGAGGGAACTGTGCGGGGTATACCGACATGGTTGAAGCAGTCTGCTACGTTGATGTGGCACTTTGGTGTGTACCGGTAACCCTTGAGTTCAGTCAAGGAGAGTACGGGGCCGCCGCGTGGTGTCGCGAAGCATCAACTGACCTTAGGAACCTTAATCGAACCATCTTGGCCTTTTTAGGGTAGTGAGATAACTGACTTTGGTGCAGTCCGAGGTTGGTTGATACTCGATACTACACTCAATTGAGGGTTGCTTTCCTGGAATATTTCGGTCGCCAGTTCAGTGGCTAAATCGAAACGATGAACAATGAAAGCAATCCAGTGACGTTGGGACCCTTAGAACCCGGTTACTTCTAATAGGACAGGTTGAGCCCACCAACTTCAAGAGGGTAGTACCTGGACCCCATGCAAGCCTAAACCTAAGGCCTTGTGTGCTTTGTGTGAATATGTTTGCCTGTATATACACTTGCCTGCTTTTCGCATACATGTACATAACATCATGACATCATACCATAGCATTATAGCATTTTCAATAACCATTTCAAGGATCTCGAGGGTTCTTTTGATGCAGGGTTACGATGAACCAGACGTCTATCAAGAAGCAAGGGGTTTCTCCCCTAACCAATACCATCCAAGTTCAAGTGCAACAACTTGAATCAGTGGCTATGACCCACTCGACATGGTGAGCTTGATTCTAGTGGAAAGACATCCACCGATACAAAGTTCTCCAAATAAAGTTCAACAACTTGAATCAGTGGCTATGACCCACTTGACATGGTGAGCTTGATTCTCGTAGAAGGACGTCCACCGGTGCAGAGATCTCCAATCCAAGAGCAAAGTTCAACCTCTAACGTTTTCTTGTGTTTACCCCAAGAGATCCTTGAAAGCATGCATCCACATATCATGCATTACATTTTGACAGTCTTTCCTTTTCCAGGTTTCCTTACTCTCCTGCTGTTTATTTCAGCAAGAGATGGCTCTAGAAAGGCCTGTCAAAGACATCCAAGACCAGACTGCTCAGCTACAGGAGATGTTCCTGAACTTGTCTCTGGGGCAAGAAGAGATGAAAGCTCTCCTCACCAAAGGCTTGGGGAATTCCAACAATGCCAGGAGTGATCAGATTGCGGAGCTGCAGTTTGATCTGACAACACTGAGGACTCAAATGATGGGACAGTTGGTGGGCCAGATGGCTCTCATCCAAGACCTATCCCAAAGACAAGAGGAACTCAGAGTTCTTGTCCGCCAACTGCTTCCAAACAACCAACTGGGGCAAACATCTGAGGTCGAAGAGCCAGTAACCGCTCAGCCTCCATCCACTCAAGAAGACAAAGGGAAAGCTCCTTTGTTTGCTTCAGGGTCACAAGCCCATCAACAACCCCGCCAGCGTCAACGGGGCAATCGGCGTAAACAAGAAAAGTCGGGAAGACAGTTTACGGAGACTGAAATACCATTATTCTTCATACTGAAGCGCCTGTTGGAGGTCAACTTACTCACTGTAAAGGACCCTCCTCAGAAGCTCGATATCTCCTCTCCTCACTTTAATCCCGACGCATTATGTGTTTACCACTCCTACAGCCCGGGACACGGCACCAACGATTGTTGGGCCATGAAGAACAAGATTCAAGATCTGATCGACATTGGGGTGCTGGAATTCATGCCAGACGGCGAGATGAAAATCTTCCGTTAAAGGGTTCTCCGCTTGAAGTGACGAAGCTCAGACTGAAAGACTTTTGCTTCTTTTTGAATTTTCAAAGTTGTAATTTCTTTTGCTGTCAAACAATTATCTGTTGATGTTAAACTCTGTTTTCATTAATGCATTGCATATGTCTGTCTTGAATTCATCCATTCGTTTCACTACTCTTATGCTTTTCTTTATGATATTTGACTCTTGATAAAAAGCTGCGAGCCTTTAGAGGGAGGATGACGAAACAATACCATGATCTCATACAGTATGCTTTTGAACAAACCTTGCTGATGATGTACAGGCATTTCTTTCAATTCCCAAACACTGGAGTTATAAGGAAGTTAATCCCTAGTCAACCCCTTCGAGCCAAAGAAGTAGGAGTTTCCTGTTCTAAACAATCAAAACCTTTGATATAAACCTGGGGCAGGGTAGTCTCTCAGTTAACTCAAAAGAAAATGCGCATTGAAGTCGCAAACCCTCAGTTCGTAACACAACGAACAACATCGAAAAAGAAAGCATTCCTTTGGAATCAAAAGACCAGGGTGTTTCCCTATCACATAGACAGTCAATCTCTCTCAAAAGAGAAAGGCCCACCAAGCCAAAACCTATAAAGGAGGCTTAAGAAAGCTGGGGCATCCCGCTGACAGTAATCCCGAAAACGGTAATAGTCAGGCAAAAGTTAGGGATAACAAATCAAAATCAAAATAGTAAGGTCATTACAAAATCCTCAACAACATGAAAAATGTTGGAAAAGAAAAAGGAGATGATGACTGTCTCCTAAATTCAAACTGGTGAACCATCGCCCAAAAGTCGTTCCAAACTCAAAAACGAGTGCGACGCACAATTAATTGAGCTTAGGTTGAAGAACATCACGAAGAGCGGGTGGGTACAAATATACTTTGAGCCTTTATCCTTTGTTTCTTAAACCGTGAGCCAGGCCACGTTACAACCCTTCAAAAGTCCTAATTGAAGCATGGGTTAGTTCGAAAGCATACTGTCACAAAAGGTATCCTGACTCCTGTAGGGCTTTGCTCTAAATCTTGTGTTAACTTGTCTTATGAAAAGTTTTCTGCTAAAAACGCATTTTTCAAAACTTCGAGACAAACATAAACTTTGCATTACTCGAATATCACTGTCTGCATTTGACCTTCTTGTTTGACAGCGAAGAAGTTCATACAGCGAATGTTCGGAGGAACGAAAACTCTCTCAGTAAGTCAAAATCACTTCAAGAGGATAACACTTCCATCAAATCTCCCATCAGCAAGGGGCATGACATGTCATAATCCAATTAACCTGGGGCAGTCCAGTCAAGATCCAACAGATCTTTCAAAGTTCAGTTAACCTGGGGCAGTCCAGTCAAGATTTCAAGAAATCTCTCAATATGCAGAGTAATCTGATTCAAGATTCCTTCATCACCACTTGGGGCATTCGAATGTCAAAAGTGTTCAACAAATCAACTACAACATCTCCAGATTCGATTCCTGTATCCAGCCAGGGCATATCTGTTGACCACGTTTCCAGACTCGACTCCTGTATCTAGCCAGGGCACGTCTGAAGAGTTCGAAGATTCGATTCCTGTATCCAGCCAGGGCATATCTGTTGACGACTATTTCCAGACTCGACTCCTGTATCTAGCCAGGGCACGTCTGAAGAGTTCGAAGATTCGATTCCTGTATCCAGCCAGGGCATATCTGTTGACGACTATTTCCAGACTCGACTCCTGTATCTAGCCAGGGCACGTCTGAAGAGTTCGAAGATTCGATTCCTGTATCCAGCCAGGGCATATCTGTTGACGACTATTTCCAGACTCGATTCCTGTATCTAGCCAGGGCATGTCTGAAGAGTTTGAAGATTCGACTCCTGTATCCTGCCAGGGCATATCTATCAACTATCACCTTTCCAGATTCGATTCCTGTATCCAGCCAGGGCATGTCTGAAGAATTCCAGATCAACACCTGTAACAATCCAGGAAACATCTGTGAACGACCGATGGTAGACCAACACCTGTAATAAGCCAGGAATTTATCTACATCACCACTTGGGGCATTCGAATGTCAAAAGTGTTCAAAACAGATGCAGTTTTACACAAGCTCATCATCAGGGACCCCTACACCGGTTCCTCTTCAAGACTTCTGAAACAAGTTTACGGATTCTTCCCAACAACGGATGTCAATCTACCGATTTGTTCAGACTCTTCACAATTTCTGAAAATAGTTTACGGATTCTTCCCAACAACGGAAGTCAATCTACCAACTTGTTCAGACTCTTCTCAAACCTTTGAAATTAGTTTACGGACGCTTCCCAACAACGGATGCTGCTCTATTGCTGATTCAACTTCAAGATTTCTGAAAATAGTTCACGGGTTCTCCAAATAACGGATGTTAACCTATCGCTTGTTCAGATTCTTCTCAAGCTAACAACCACGGAAGATCGCGCTCGCCAAAATTCTCCCTATCCCCAGCGGAGTTCATCAAAATCCCCAGCCAGAGAATCCTCCAGAATTCAATTTCCCTCAGAGTTTAAGCTTCAGTATCCCCAGCGGAGCCAGACTTTTTGAACCTTCTCCCCACAGAGTTTTGGGAAGGCAAATCTTGAGTTCCCCAGTGAAGTCTCCAGATTTACTTCCCATCAAGCTGACGATTCTCAAATCTGGTCTTCCCAGCATGAGCCTACTAGTTTGGAACTCCCCAGTAGAGGTCATCAGGGATTCTCTTCCCCAGCAACAGCCAAGGATTTATTTT
Organism: Vicia faba; assembly: GCA_948472305.1. Taxonomy (NCBI): domain Eukaryota; kingdom Viridiplantae; phylum Streptophyta; class Magnoliopsida; order Fabales; family Fabaceae; genus Vicia; species Vicia faba. The sequence continues at coordinate 1,053,766,342 of OX451738.1, read as the reverse complement.
CCCCGGCAGCAGTCAAGATGCTTTTATCTTCAGCCATCTCGGATTCATTTATCCTCGGCAAGATTAGCTCATCAGCTTACATGCGCATCCATCACATTCATAAATATTAATGTCACAGGCATTGCGTCATGCATCATAACATTGCATACAACTAACCCTTTGCCTTTTCAGGTAAGATCAGTCGACAGACACAGATCATCTCCCGAGATTCATCCAGAAATAGTTCAGATGTGACCCAGACACGACGACATTCTGATACTTATTCCAGATTCATTCAGACGCATCATCAAGAAACCATACACCGGTTCCTCTTCAACTTCAAGACTTTTGAAGACAGTTTACAGATTCTTCCCTACAACGGATGTCAATCTACCGACTTATTCAGACTCTTCGCAACTTCTGAAAACAGTTTACGGATTCTTCCCTACAACGGATGTCAATCTACCAACTGATTCAGACTCTTCTCAACTTTTGAAGACAGTTTACAGATTCTTCCCTACAACGGATGTCAATCTACCAACTGATTCAGACTCTTCTCAATTTTTTGAAAATAGTTTACGGACGCTTCCCAACAAAGGATGTTGCTCTATTCAATCTCAACTCCTGAAATAGTTTACAGATTCTCCAGACATGGACGTTAATCCGTTGCTTGTTCGGACCCCGATTCAGAGATGTCCCAAAACATGGAGGCCCCTCTGATACTTGTCCACTCACCATTGACATACATTTCAACATTTCCAGATGGCATCTATAAGCCCATCCTCCTACCAGCAGTCGCCGAGTGGCATCTGTAAGCCCATTCCTAGATGGCATCTCTAAGCCCATCCCCCGACAAAATTCTCTCGCACCATATGGCATCTTTAAGCCCATCACCAAATGGCATCTTTAAGCCCATTCACCTCCACCATCACATCGACGAGCGCAAATTTTCTGGGCACATTAGTGTCCAATCTCCTTTTACCTTCAAGTCGCGAAAGGCAAACTTGCCAATCTAACTCTTCAGGTCCAAGAAGATTGAACAGGGGCAACTGTTGTACCCCAAAATTTGCCCTCGCGCTTTTCCACAAGAAATCTCAGCTTCAGACATTTCTTGATTTTTCAAACTGGCTCAAGAATCGGACAAACGGACTTTTCTTGACAGTCAAGCAAAATTAGGGTTTTTACTGATTTTCAGAGCTCTGGATTGTTTCATACAGTTGGCTTAGGGTTTGGATGATTTTTGGTTCAATTTTGATCAGGCAAGCGTTATTTGGCATTTAATCAGGAGTTAAGGTTTTATGGGCATGTTCTCAGAAGGATTTAAATTCCACAGCACTTTGCAGTTTATTCCGAGATTCGGGTTAAAATTCGCGTTGTTTTGATTTAATCAGTGAAAGAAACAGTGGTTGGAATTCATGTTGTTTTCTTTGAGCCAGTCAAATACAGTGTGCAGTATTGGATTCACAGTGTTTATGGCAAGTCAGTGAAGAAGGAATGCGCTTGATCAGTTTATTTTGGTTGACTGCTTTGGATATCGGAAGAGACAGGTTTAATTGATCAATATTGTTTTTATTTAAGTTATTTATTATTCTAAAATTGAATGATTGAAATTTATTTTTCAATTGTTTTAATTCAAAGAGTTTTAAATAAATAAATAAACGATAAAGAAAATTAGAATTAATTGGATAATTTAGATTTTATTGATATTTGAATTATTTGTACAAATTGTTGTTTATAATTTAAATTACAAACAATAATATACATTAATTTAAATATTAAATAAAATAAAAGCTATCCTATTTCTAATATTCTTCATTCTTCACTCCGCTCCGGTGCTCCATTTTTATCTGCAAAAAGAAGAGAAAAGTCAGAAAGCAGTTGAAATTAAAAGAGACAGTTAAAATTTGCTCATCATTAGAGGCCACTGACTGGGATCAGTTGACCCTCTCTGCAAATCACGGGATTTCTCCCGGTTCACAGAGAGGGAAGATTTTTATTCATGAATGCAAATGTCAAATGCATAAGTTCCAAAATTCAAGCTGCATAGAATCTCAAATCCAAAGTTCAAACTGTATAGTTCAAATCCAATTCCACTTTCCATCAAAAGCAAAAAGGCAATTTACTGTCAAAACAGAAAATCTATCCAAACTGTCAAAGAAGGATTTGAAAAAGATGTCAATGCAAAGTCAGCACACAAAGCTGTCAAAAGAGAGATAAAGAAGATGCAGAAAATGTGTTATGCAAGCAAGACTTAATCATCATTTCCCAGCATAAAAGGGGCCCCTTCAGAAATAGTACAGAAAAATCATATAATAATATTAAGTTGTACTGAAAAATGAGAAGAAGAGAGATAAAGAGCATAGACAGGTTTTAGGCTTAGGGCAGAGGAAACAAAAAAAGATATAATCCAAGACAACACAGTTCAGAAGGAGGGAGAAATATACAAAACACACAATCCTGCCTCACCATACCCTGCACTACCATAACCTGAAACACCTCAAAACCCAAGCCTCAAAAACCTGAAAACACAACTCAAAAGACAGAATAGAAGTGATAAACCAGTTAAAAACCTGCAGAACCCAGGCTTCACCCTAAAGAGCCATCAAACACGACCAAAACTCACCACCTGCCTACAACCCATCCTAAAAACCATCACAAACACAACCCTCATAAAACATACAAGAGCAACTGAAGCAAAAACCTCAAACCTGCGTCAGTAAAGGCCATATCAACACAAAACCTGCATCAGCATTAACCTCACAAAACCTGCTAATGCCACAGTCCTGCCTCACCATACACTAAACTACAAAACCTGCATCAGCATTAACCTCACAATAACCTGCCTGTCATCAAACTCAGGCAACAAATATCAAAACCATTCAAGACCACATCCAGCACTAAGCCTCAGAAATTAACATCATAGGCGATTAACATATTCAAGGGCAACACGAGAGAAGAAGAGAGAAATTTCGTTCAGAGGTAACAGGCATTTCAACAAAGCATATCAATCTTAGAAGGCAAAACATTCGAGGCAATGTAAGCAAAGTTCTAGGCAAGCAACTCAAGTCATTCAGAGGCAATATCAAGGCAAATCCATCAGGCCCTCAGTGTACACATCACTGGGCAATAAGGCAGTCAAACAAGAAGCATATTCCAATCAACACATAGGCAACATATAGAAGAAAAAGAAAGATAAAGAAGTGAATTGTTTCAAGGTAAGATTTTCAGTACAACTCATCATCAAACCCTAAAACGGTAACAAAATACAAAAGTACCAAATTTTCCCAAGCAAGCTTCCAGCGTCATCACCGAATCTTCGCCATCAAAGCCTCCTGAGCACCCTCCTCCTCTTCCTTCCCTCCATCCAGGTAGTTTTCCCTCTTCTCTTGATTATACCATATGCCTCAAGACACAACAATGAATTGGAGTAGAAATCAATAATCAAAAAAAATCACAAATACGCAAAATCGTAAAAAACCTAACGAAATTAGAAGGCTGTTGGTACCTTAGATCAAATGCCCTAAACACCGCCGTTAGAGGGAGGAAGGTAGGATGATGCTGGTGGCTCTGTGGTGGACGATTGCACTCAGGAACGGAGAAGAGGACGAACAAACACGAACGCTACCGCTGCCTCGCCTAAACCTAATTTTTCTCCAACTGAACAAAACGCGTTAACCCTAAATGTTGCTTCAAAACCATGGGCCTAACCCGCTTTTGACATCCCTAAAAGCCCATTTAGATGTTAAACCCTTCTTTTAATAAAAAACAAACATTATTCTAATTCTTCTTTAACCTAACATTTTTATTAAATACTAACCTTTTCTTTTTTCTTTATATTACATAAACATTTATTTTTTCCTTTTACAAAATCATTTTAATAGACAAAATATATTTTTTACAATATAGTTAAAACACTTTTTATATATACTTAATTCCATTAACTTGAAAACATTTTTAATACACATTAAATTACATTTGTACATAACACATGGAAATATACCCTTTTTCTCAAAATATCATTTTTACAATTTAATTAAAATTTGAGCATTTGATTTAAAACACTTTTTTTCTTTTATACATATCAAAGCTATACAAATCAAAGATTCATTAAAATACCTATCTAGGTCAAAAACCCTAATATGCTTCAACTTCACATTATCGCACTTGTAAATAATTACACACAATACATATATACCTCATATACATCTCACACTTACACTTACACAATACATTGCCCTACACACATTTTTATCTTATATTTGTATATTCGATATTCACATTTTGATCGCACATTCGATTTGGTTGTAACTTATTGGATACTATAAGTCTCATCCCCCTTTGTACATTTATACCCCCACTCCCGGACACTATTTTGTAATAGCGTAGATTTTACATTCCGCAATTTACAGTTTTCCAATTATACCATGGTTAGACCTAGGGTTTGTATGTACATAAAATCAAACGCTAGATAACCTAATACAAGACAAATACATGTAATCAATACACAATCACACTTGCACCCTCTAGGGTAATCCCACATGTTGCCTTCCAAAATGGGCCATGCTTGCACGTCGAGTATCTTTGGCAAAGCAAATTCAAATGATCATAAGTCCCTCGATGACGCTTTCGAAAGTTGCCTAAAACGGAATGATCATAGTCCCTTCAAAGCATATTGCCAAAGACACTTGGCATCATTGCATTCATGGTCCATACGATGACCCGCGCCCGTCCCGAATAAACTTCCTAAACACAAGATTGTCTACCAATTTCAATGGTAGAACAAAATTGTTAAAAGGGGTTAAAACATGACAAAAACCTTTGAGTACAATAGGGTAGACAAAACTCTTAGTTACTTGAGATCAATTTGCAAAAACACTTGCCTTCTTTTCAAAAACCACAATCCACAACACTTTCAAAACAAACTCTCAAAAACATTTGAAAACATCTTTTCGAAAAGATCCACACTTTTGTAAAACACTCAAACACGAGTCAAATACATTAGTTGCCTAAGACAAGGCATCTTTTTCCAAAACATTTTCAAAAAGCACCCACACACACACACCATTTTCAAAGCAATCGAAAAACAAGGCAAGTGATCTAAAAAACCAAGTAACTAAGAGCCCATGGATAACCATGGATGAAAAGGGTGCTAATACCTTCCCTTTTCATAATCTACCCCCCGAACCCACGAAATATCTCAAAAGGTTTTTGCTGTGCTTTTTTAACCTTTCCTTTAGGATAAAATAAAAAGTCGGTGGCGACTCTTGCTCAACCGCACAAGTGCGAATACGAACGCAAAACACTAGTCAGTTCTCCCACCGTATCACACATATGATCTGAGATGCATTTTCGGGCAGGACAGCCCGTCATACCTTACAAAAACTGGCACTTTGAACTTCGGGCGGATCACAATTCCAGCAACTAATCCCAAGTCTTCGAAATCTAAGCTGGGAACTCTCTGCAGCTCCATAGCTGCCAACCCGTCTTCCAAGCCTTTGTACTTATCATCAGCGGGCGGGTATTGTTGATCAGAGTAGTCTTCGTCTTCTTCAACCTCCTCTTCTTCAACCTCGGATTCGGAAGGTACCGCAGCCGCATTCCCTTTACTGGTTCCTTCTTCAGATGTAGGGGGAAATTCAAGCACTCTTCTGGCTTCACCCTTAAACCTTCTTCCTAAGGTAGCCACCCCGATTTTCTTCTTCTTCTTTTTCACTTGGTCTTTGTTCCCCAGCAGGGCTTTCAGATCTTCCTGACCCTTAGCCAAGGTCATCAGGAGTTGTTGAAACTGTGCGTTTTGAGACTGCAAGTCCTTGACCGTTTGCTCGAGATCCATCCTACTGAAATAAACAGTAGAAAGATAAGGAAACCTGGTGTGGAGACCTGCTTATGCGCATGATGAATGGTATGCTTATGTATGCAATGCATTCAAGGATTTAGAACATTCAAAATTGTTGCAAACAAAGAAGAACGCCCATCATATTAAGAAGAAATTTGTCAGTACATAAATGCCCCATGGGCCAAATATTACAAAACTTCTCAAGGTAAAAAGACATTGCGCATCCTCTTTGGTGCAATGTAGGTGTTGAGGGTCTCTTCCTCATGGAGTCGGCGGGTAAGCTCTAGAACCTTCTTCTCACTGGCGTAGAAGCTGGCTTCAAAAGTGTTCCGTTCCTCCTTGAGTTGGATCCAACTCTTCTGCATCTCCTCCCACGATGTAGGCATGTCAGGATATAGGATGGTGTAGGGAACCTCTCCTTCCGTAACGGGCTCTTTAATCACAGGGAGAACATGAGGATAAGGCATCATTAGACTCTGGGCTCGGGCTCGTACCCACTTGAGGTAAGGCTCAAGAGGGATGGAGTTCTTGTGCCCCAGTGTCTTGCTGTCAACCCTGTTAGGCATCCTCCAAGCTCTGATGAATCTTTGGCGAAGTCCTTGCGCATCGTTGTCAAATTCAAAAACTAGTTCCGGAATCAACATGTCATGAGGGCCATCCCTCCGTGCATATCCAAATTGTCTCAAGGCTAGACAAGGGTTGTAGGTAATGCATCCTCTAATGCCAAGTAATGGAACATTAGGGAACTCTCCACAACGATCGACGATGATGACATTTTCTCTGGACTGAGAACACCAATGTACATCAGAGTGAGTAAGGGTCATCAACCGTTGTGACCACCTTAAGCCTTGGTCATTCTTCAAGACAGATTGTGGAAGGTGCGAAATAAACCACCTTGCAAGGAGAGGAGTACAGCACATGAGAACAACCCTCTTTCTCATTGTTCGTGTGTAAAATGAGTGAAGAATGTCCCCAAGCAATGTTGGTATTGGATTTCGGGATAAGAAGATCTTGACGGCGTTGACATCTACAAGCTGGTCAGGATTTGGGAACAAGACCAACCCATAGATAAGGAGGGCCACAATTTCTTCAAAGGCTTGTAGGTCCAATGAATTCCAACATTCTTGTGCCTTCTCAAACAAGAATTTTGCTAAGAAACCTTTCACACCGCTTCTAGTTTCCCAATGCCCCTTGATGTTAGATGGCTGTAGATGTAGTGCTCGAGCAACATCTTCAGGATTTGGTTCCTTTTCCGTACCGTTGAAAGGTAGCTGATTAAGGATAGGAATTCTCAGGAGTTGAGAAAATTCCTCCAAAGTGGGTACCAACTGGTAGTCAGGGAAACTGAAACAGTGGTGAAGAGGGTCAAAGAACTGGAACAACACCTTCATCATATCCTCTTCAATGTTGGTGTTGACTAAGCTGAGCAGTCTACCATGCCTCTCACTGAAGGAAGAACTTTCCGGAATTCTTGATGTGAGCTCCTTGAGTTGAGGAGGGATTCTCACAAGGTTGACTTGGATGGTTTTTCTTCGAAGAATTTCCATGACCTACAAAACAAGAACAAAGATGAAGATCTAAATCCTTGAAATGGTTAGTGTATGCATATGATGCTTTATGATGTTCATGATGCATGCACAAACATATGTACAAGCAAATCACACAGAACCCTAGTTTCAGGCTTGCATGGGGTTTCATAGGTAAGTACCCTCTTGAGTATAGTTGGCTTAAAAACCTGTCCTATAAATAGTAACCGGGTTCTAAGGAGCTCAATATCGTTGTATTGTTTTCATTGTTCATTGTTTTGGTTTAGCCACTTAACTAGCGACCAAAATATTCCAAGAAAACAACCCTCAATGAGTGTAGTATCGAGTATCTACCAACTTCGGACTGCACCAAAGCCGGTCATCTCACTACCCCTAATGAAAGGCCAAGATGGTCAAGTAAGGTTCTAGGTCATTAGTGCTTAGTGACATTGTTGTACCCCAAAATTTTCCCTCCCATATTCTTCAAGATTTGCCAAGTCAAAGCTTCAAAATCTCCTCAAGGGTTGCACAGTTCAAGGGCCTCCTAACAGTCAAAAACTAGGGTTTTGGTTCTGACAAAGAAAATGAAGTTTCCAAGGGTCCAATCAAGTCCCACATGCCTATAAACATGGTCAATCATCCTCATACCAAGTTTCAAGACTTACAGCACAAAATTGCACAGTCAAAAACCCTAATTGCACTACAGTCAACTGTAGGGGCAAAATGGTCATTTGACAGTCAAAAGTTCAAATTTTTGGTCAACATCTCATTTTGAAGCCACAAACATCATTTGATCAATGCTTGATCATGATTCTCAAAGCTTGGTTCAAAAATCATCAAGATGCAAAAGTTTCCATATTTGGACAGTTGAAAAAAGTCAACTGTAACTTGACCAAGGCATAACTTTCACATGGATTATCAGAAAAATTCCATCCAAATCTCATTTTGAAGATAATGACATTTCCTACAACTCCTCTTCACACTTCAAGTCCAAGAAATGCTCTCACAAAAAGTTATCAATTTCAACATTATAGGTCATTTTCAAAAGTCAACAAAAAGGGACTTTAAGTCAAAGGCCATAACTTGAGATTGTTAAATAAAAATGACATGGGACCAAAGGCATTGGTTAGAGGACTCAAATACCTTTCCAAAATGTCCAAGAACATGAGCAAATCTTAAAAATTGAGCAAGATATGCCTTGTGGAAGTTGGGAAATTTTTGGATATTTTGAAAAGTCAACATTGCTTCAAATGACCTAAAAATGCTAATGGGCCTCTTTTTCTTCCACAATTCATCATCCAAGGCATGTGCATGACCATTTGGCCCAAAGGGAAGTTTTTTATCATTTTTATTTATTTATTTGGATTTTTAATTATTAATAATTCATTTAATTAAATTAAATAGGTGAAAAATGCTAAACCTAATGTTTTAAATCTTTTTGTGCATGAAATAGGCTTAAGATTTCGTGCACAATCAGATATAGAAGGAATTATGGTGATTGGATATGATTGAAGCCAAAATAGCATGAAAAAGATTTGAAAAATTATGGCATAAAAATCAAATATTGATTCCTTCAATTCATGGATTTTTTGATCAAATTCTCAACCCTAATACTTCCATACATAAGTGCAAAGCCAAACCTAATGAAAAAAAACCTCCCAGCTGCGCAGAAACTCAAGAACCAAAGTTGAATTTTTTGTCAAAAATTGAAAACTGAAAACTAGGTTTTAGGGTTTTTCAAGATCAAACACCTATTCCATTGGCTTGCTGAGGCTTCAAGGAAGGTTTTCAAATCAAAACCAACCATCCTAACACCAAGAAACGTGAGAATGATGGTGACCTGTACAGAAAATATTTTACATTCTTGCATCTCGATTCATGCATCTTTAGCAATTTCTAACATTTGATTTATGTTCATTGTCTAATTCTGAAGCTAACTGTATAATTCAATTGAGTTTTCATGTGCTATATGCGATTTCACCATTGAAGGATATTAGGGTTCTTCAGCTTTCGAATTAGGGGTTTTTGAATATGGTAAAATTAGAACCTCATAATGCCATGAATGGATTCAGCGTGCTTGGACGATTATAAAGCCACCCTCGCGCTTAATTTATGAGCTACCACGAGCTAATCGCTATTTTGAAATATGGAGTATATAGGAACGGTTCAAAACCGTTGCTAATCTTTTTCTGTTTCAGGCACAAATGAAGAAGACGACCCAGTGGCAATCAGTGATTGGTCTATTCGAATTTCGCGCTAAATTCCCCACTGACCATTGTTTTTATGTTATATTATTTGTTTCATATTATATAATCAAAGCGCGTTGGATAGCCTAGTGGTGAAGCGTAGCATTGGTAATCTTCAGGACCTGGGTTCGAGCCCCAGGTCCCCCCCCCCCCCCCCCCCTTTCCTTATATTTTTCCTTTAATTATCATCCTATGCAGTTTCAATACAGGGAGTCTACCATGCAACTCACCATCCAGCTTGCCACGCATATGCTAAGATCAATCAAAAGGCCATAGTTTGAGGAACATGGTAAACCTCAGTCAACGCACTTACACGCATCCTGAAAAGTCCACAAGGCCAGGGACAATTGGGCCCAAATTGCTAAGCAAAAACCTCCTATTTGGGGACAGACCCCCCTAGGTTTGCAATATTCTTTTCATTATTTTTTTATTTTGATTCAATTATTATTTTTAATTAGTTCTTTAATTTAATTATTTTCATAAAAAACATAAAAACAATATAAAAATCAGAAAAAGACAAAAATAAGTATTTTATTTAATTAATATATTTTTTGTAAATAAATATTACTCATTAATTTTAGCTATTAAATTAGGTTTAATTCAAGCATTTTCTTAATTAACTCAAAAATTTGTAGAAATTAGGTTTTATTATTTTAATTACCTTTATTCTTTTTTCACCATTATTAATAATTAAATATTATTTATTTTTGTAATTAAATTACCATGTAATTAATTAGGTTAATTTAGGTTTAACTTTAATATTTTTTTCTTAATAAATAAAAAATTAGAATTAGGGTTAATTTCTCAATTTAATTCAATTCCATTAAAATCATAAAATACAAAAATACCAAAAATAATTTCCTTTCATTTTAATTAATTTAATCATTTAATTTAATTTCGTTAAAAGGGTCCAACGCCCTCGTTTCCAATTTTAATTCATATTCGCGCATTTTATTTATTTCTTGTAAATATTTATGTACCTCTCCCAAAGCCGTGTAAGTTTATAATTTCTCACACTTTACTTTATTTCTTTATTTACTTTCTGTCAAATCGGGTCCTGGAAATTTTGGCGATGTGGACCCGCGCTTTTGTAATAGTTTAAAACTTTACCTTTCTCGCACTTTTTTAACTGTTAAATAAATGCATGCAAGAATGAATGGCCTTAAATAAAAACAAACGTGTAGATCACCAATGACATGTACAAGATAAATGCTAAACTGAAAACAACACACAAATTCACACACCACTCTTAGGATACGCCTCACTGTTGCCTTGCCTCGAAAGGTGATCGTCGAGTAGAGGATGTCTTAGTAAGTCCTCATGATCCGGGAACCTGGCATGAGGGTAGCTTCTAAGGTATCTTCCCATTGCTCTGGTGATCACCATGTCCCGAACCTCGAATTGACCCGAACACCTCCAACGGTGGTGCTACCTACCTCTCAATGGTGGGATGGCACTGCTTTAAAGGACATTTACACAGACGAATTCCTTAGGGTAGGTAGACGACTCTAGATACTTGCTCTAATTTCAAAACAAATTCAAAAATACTTTTCACACCGACACCTTTTCAAAAAGCTTTCGAAAGCAACTTTTCAAACACTCTTGAGGACCGATACAAGAGTCGAACTGGAATTTTCAAAGAAACTTTTTAAAACCCACAGTTGAAAAGCAAACAAACCATTTTTGAAAACACAAGTGAGCAAGTATCTAAGAGCCCATGGATAACCATGGATAGAAAGGGTGCTAACACCTTCCCTTTCTATAACCTACCTCACGAACCGAGAGCGATCTCTTTAAGGAATTTTTCTGTGCTTTTGTCCTTTCCATTTGGAGAAAATAAAAGACGGTGGCGACTCTTGCTTACCGCGACATTTCGCGAACCAGCGTTAAACAGTCAGTTCCAGATCCACCGATCACAGAACTGGAGACTCTGCTGGGGACATATTTATAAAGTGAGGTGTACCTTAGGGTTAGTTCATAACTGTGTTTTCAATTGTATTGACTTGTCTGCTTTAAATTTGTGGGTTGCATGGGAGTTACATAGATCCTAACCCGGATCTGGGGATACCCTGTTTAGGTAGCATAAGCTGTGAGGGACCTGTCCGGCGTAGACCGACACGGGTGAAGCAGTGGCTACATTGGTGTGGCACCTTGGTCTGTACCGATATCCCTTGTGTTGCAACGAGGAGAATATGGGTCTTCTAAGGAGTCATTAAGCACCAACAACCTTAGAACCTTAAATGACACAACTTGGCCATTAGAACAGTAGCAGTATGCTACGCCCATTGAGGCTAAACTCTCGTGATGGTTCTGGCCGCAAGAAAAGATTGCGATGCTGGAGTTATGACCGATTGAGGGTAGTCAATGATATTGGGATCCTCTAAGAACCCGGTTACTTTGATAGGACAGGTATGAACCAACAAACTGAAAGAGGGTAGTACCTAGACCTCATGCTGGCCTAAACTCTAAGGGCTTTCTCTTGTGTGACTTGTGTGCCTTCGTACTTGACTACTTGCATGCTTTATCTAACACATGAACTACTTGCAGGTTTTGTTTTAGTCCTTAATTGGGACTCATGACAGGGCTTACTAAGTTTCTTGCAGGTTTTGTTTTAGTCCTTAATTGGGACTCATGACAGGGCTTACTAAGTTTCTTGCAGGTTTTGTTTATAGTCCTTAATTGGAACTCATAACAGAGTGTACTGAGTTTCTTGCAGGTTTTGTTTAGTCCTTAATAGGGACTCATAACTGGGTTTACCCACATTACCCCATGCATACCATAACATCATACCATTGCATACATCCTAACTCGTTTCAAGGATCTCAAGGGCTTGTGATGCAGGTCATGGTGAATTAACTATCCCAGTAAGGGGCAAAGAGGATTTATTTTCCTCTAGCCAAAGTTGTCAGAGGCTATGACCCACTTGATATGGTGAGCTTTGACTCTTGAAGAAGGTTTCCTCTAGCCAAGGTTGTCAGGGGCTATGACCCACTTGATATGGTGAGACTTGACTCTTGAAGAAGGACTCTCCATAATATGCAGTTCCTTCAATCAAGCTACAAATCCAAATGCTAACAAATTTTCTTGTTTATCCCGCGAGGTCCTTGAAAACATTACATGCATGTCATACACATCATTGCATAACAGGTATCCTTGTTGCAGGTCACTTATCCGTCTTCGCTATTTATTTCAGCAATGGCTTCCCAACAAGATAACCAGGACCTTCTTACTCAAGAGACTCGGTTTGAGGAAATCCTCCTGAATCTATCCAAGGGGCAAGAGGAGTTGAGGGCACTTCTCATGGAGACCTTGGTCAGGAACAGTGCTGAGGACGAACGACTGAAAGGCCTGCAAGCTGAGATGGATGCAATGAAAGCCCAAATGCTGGGGCAGGTGACCATCATTCAAGGCTTAGCTCAAAGACAAGATGAGCTCGGGGTTCTCGTCAACCAACTGCTTCAGGGTAACCAACTGGGGCAAACGTCTAAGGGAAAAGAGCCAGTCATCGTTCAACCACCTTTGAGACAAGGAGGTAAGGGGAGAGCTCCTCAAATGGTTTCAAGGTCACAAACTCAGCAGCAACTTCACCAGCTTCAGCCAGACAAGCCCAGGAGGCAATTCACCCAGCTCAACATGTCGCTGTTTCAAGCGTTACAACGCCTGTTGAGGTTGAATCTGATCACATTAAGGGCTCACCCCCGGAACCCCAACACAGCATCTCCTGTCTATGATCCCAATAAAAGGTGTGCCTACCACTCTGCCAGTCCATGACATGATACAAATGAGTGTTGGGCTCTGAAGAACAAGATCCAGGACCTGATTGATGAAGGGGCATTGGAGTTCACCCAAGATGGTCAGGCTGAGTTTTTCTACCATCCCTCCAAGGCTCACCATTCGAAGTAACAAGCCCTGAGATGAAAAGACTTTTGTTCATTCGAATGTTCAAGTTGTAATTTTCTTTTGTTCAAACATTTACTCATGTTAGAACGTTGTTATTTCATTAATGCATCACATATGTCTGTTTTGAAGCAATATATTCGTATTCACTATATGCAAATTGTTTTCATATTTTTTCTGATGATCAACTCTTGATTAAGAAATTCTAAGCCTCTTGAGGGAGGATGACGAAAACGATACCGCGATCATTACAGTATGCTTTTGAACAGACCTCGCTGATGAGGTACAGGCATTGTTTCAATCCCTAAACACTGGAGTTATAAGGATGATAATCCCTCGTCAACCCATCTGAGCCAAAGAAGTAGGAGTTTTTCTTTTCGAAATTTAAAACCCTTAATCATAACCTGGGGCAGGGTAGTCTCTCAGTTGATCCAAGTGCATAACGAATGGCACCAAAGAGGTCCTTACAAAGCAAAGAAAAACAGTGATGGTTCCAAATAATCAATAAAGAAAGGCAGTCATTATCTCAAAAAATGAAAAACCCATTAAGTCAAAACCCACGAAGGAGACTTACAAAACTGGGGCATCCCGCTGACTGTAATTCCAAAAAGGAAACAACTCAGGCAAAAAATAGGGATAACGAAATCAAAAAGAAAGAGGTCCTACAAACCCTCAACAAAAAAGGAAATGACTGCCTAATCAAAATATACTGTCAATATCCGAACCATCGCTGGTACATCAAAGCAAAGACTCAACCAAGGTCTAATGCACGATTAGCTGAGTTTAGGATCGAAGAACATCACGAAGAGTGGGTGGGTACAAATAATTTGAGCCTTTATCCTTTGTTTCTTAAACCGTGAACCAGGCCACGTTATAACCCTTAAAAGTCCTAGCTGAAGCATGGGTTAGTTCGAAAGCATACTGTTACGAAAGGTATCCTGACTCCTGAAGGCTCGCTGTAAAATCTTGAGTTGACATCACATTGTTTTACGACAAAATGCATTTTTAAAAAAAAAAATCTTCAAGACAGACATGAGCTTTGCATTTTTAACATAAACTTTGTTTGCATATGACTTTTTGTTTGAACAACAGGGAAAGTTCGCATGACGAAAGCCTAATGAACAGAAGCACTTCCAATCAAGGGGCATGGCACGACTATTGTCCATCGTCTGGGGCAGTTAAGTCAAGATTCGGGGAATCTCTCAAAGGCCAAATAGCCTGGGGCAAATCTCCGCCTAAGTCACTTGGGGCATTCCAACAACGAATCTTGCCTGATCAAATACCTTGTGGTGGCATGACAAAATACTTCTAACAGGGGCAACTCCCTACATCCTGAGGGTACGGACATAGTCGAAAAAATACTACGCAAAATCAAAGACCCGCTAGGTTGACACACCTAGGCAAAAATAAGGGCTTCCCGACGGACCAAAAGGGTTCGGGCAAAATGAAGGGATGAAATGAAAAGTCTGTACACCCGGCAAGTCGAAAACCTGAAAAGGCAGCTTGGGCAAAAATGGGTATCCCGGTGGACTGAAAACCCGAAAGGGCGGTCCAGGAAAAAGTTAGGGATTAAAGCGTACGACTATGTCCTGGCATCTTGTCACCTGCCCACCAGAAGAAGGTTTGGCCATCAACAACTACCAAGCACCTCCACAGGTATCTTCCTCTCCCACATCAGAAACAGGGGCAATAAAGAGTTGTCTAAGCAATCTAATTGTTCTGTCCTCTAAGGTACCAAGGTAGGTTCAGCTAAAGAACATAACCAGATATCTTAACTCCCTAGAGAGTGAGCCAGCAAGTCAGTGCACTCTCCCCAAGCAAAGCTTTCATCAAACCTTAAGGACGTTGGGTATCCTCCCACAGATCTCAACGTTCCCCAGCAGTATATATACATAAGCATCCCCGGCAGTCTTGGCCTAAAGATTGGTCCCCGGAGGTATATCAAACATTCGGTGGAGCCACTTCCCCAATACAGTTCAATACTTCCCCAAGAGAGTCCAATCCAGTTTCCCCAGGAAAGTTGAATCAATCTCCCGAGTAGATTCAGTAAGCTTATCCCCAGTAGATTCTGGAAGCTTATCCTCGCAGAGCACGAACGCGTCCTCTGTCTTTATTCAAAGAGTTATTTCCTTACCAGGATATAACTGGGTTATCCTCAGCCAAAAACCACGGAAAAATCGTCGTCGACACAGTCTTCTTATCCCCAGCAAAGTCTATCAGCACTTCCAACACAACAATGGTATCCCCAGCAAGTTATTATCAACAACTCAGCACAGTACTTCTCTCCCCACAGAGTATTGGTCCCCAGCAAGATCGCTAGAGTACTTTTTTCCCCGCAGAGTAATCCATTCGCCAAGTTCATTCCCCAACGGAGTTATCTTCTCCTACCGATATTCTTGCAACTATCATCCCCAGCGGAGGCAAAAATCTATTCTTCAACAGCAGCCCAGGAGTGACTTCCCGGCACTCGTCAAGGATTTATTTTCCTAAGACGAAAACAAATGTTCATAAACATCACATCTTCATACATTATAGCAGGCATATGCATCATACTACACGAATCTCATTAATTTTGAGGACATTTTGAAATCATGCAGTTCATGCATCATGATCTTGCATACAACTGATGCTTTACCTTTCAGGAAAGGTCAATACAAAGATGATTACTATCAACTATCACAACTCCTTCTAGATATAGTTCAGATGTGAACCAGATATGGCGACGTTCTGATACTGCTTCCAGATTTCTTTCTAGATATAGTTCAGATGTGAACCAGATATGGCGACGTTCTGATACTGCTTCCAGATTTCTTTCTAGATATAGTTCAGATGTGAACCAGATATGGCAACGTTCTGATACTTCTTCCAGATTTCCTTCTAGATATAGTTCAGATGTGAACCAGATATGGCGACGTTCTGATACTGCTTCCAGATATAGTTCAGATGTGAACCAGATATGGCGACGTTCTGATACTGCTTCCAGATTTCTTTCTAGATATAGTTCAGATGTGAACCAGATATGGCGACGTTCTGATACTTCTTCCAGATTTCCTTCCAGATATGGTTCGGATGTGACCCAGGCATGGCGATGTTCTGACACTTATTCCAGTTGAAGATTTCAAGACCTAGACCGGTTCAGTTAAATCGACCCTAAGATTTTCTGTTTCTTATCCAGTCCAAGGCCTTCTCTAGTCCAGCTAAATCGACCCCAAACAGATTTTCCTGATAAAGACTCAGTAGAAGTTATCCAATATTCTCTCAATGATTGCTGTTGAGGTTGTAGTCGCCTGTGGTTCTCTCCCCGATACTGCGGAGGTAGTAATCATCCCGAGATTCTCTCGACGATTGCTGTTGAAGTCGAAGTCGTCCAAGATTCTCTCAATGATACTGTTGAGGTTGTAGTCGCCTGTGGTTCTCTCCCCGATACTGCGGAGGTAGTAATCATCCCAAGTTTCTCTCAATGATTGCTGTTGAGGTTGAAGTTATCCAAGATTCTCTCGATGATGGCTGTTGAGGTTGTAGTCGCCTATGGTTCTCTCCCTGATCCTGCGAAGGTAGTAATCATCCCAAGATTCTATCAGCGTTACTGTTGAAATAGAAGATACCCAAGATTCTCTCAATGATTGCTGTTGAGGTTGTAGTCGCCTATGGTTCTCTCCCCGATACTGCGGAGGTAGTAATCATCCCCAGATTCGCTCAGCGTTACTGTTGAAGTCGAAGTCGTCCAAGATTCTCTCAACGATTGCTGTTGAGGTTGTAGTCGCCTTTGGTTCTCTCCCCGATACTGCGGAGGTAGTAATCATCCCAAGATTTTCTCAACGATTGCTGTTGAGGTTAAAGTCATCCAAGGTTCTCTCACCGTTCCTGTTGAGGTAGTAACCATCCCTGGTTCATTCATCATCGTTTGAAGCTCCAGATCCAGCTCCTGTAACCAGTCAGGACACATCTATACAAAGAATCTGAAGAACAGCTCCTGCAACAGGTCAGGTAATCATTTTCTTTTGCTGGTACGCAAGTTCGCGCTAAGGAATCTCTTACGCGATCAACGTCCAGATGGCATCTATAAGCCCATCCACCTTCCATCATCTCTTAGCATGGCATCTATAAGCCCATCATCCTATTCATCAATCTCCAAATGGCATCTATAAGCCCATCCCACCATCATACTACTATGTGAGCGCAAATTTCTGGGCACTTTAGTGTTCAATCATCTTCCACCTTCGGATTACGAAAGGCACGTCAGCCAATCTGCATCCTCAGGTCTAAGAAGATTGAACAGGGGCAACTGTTGTACCCCAAAATTTTCCCTCCCATATTCTTCAAGATTTGCCAAGTCAAAGCTTCAAAATCTCCTCAAGGGTTGCACAGTTCAAGGGCCTCCTAACAGTCAAAAACTAGGGTTTTGGTTCTGACAAAGAAAATGAAGTTTCCAAGGGTCCAATCAAGTCCCACATGCCTATAAACATGGTCAAGCATCCTCATACCAAGTTTCAAGACTTACAGCACAAAATTGCACAGTCAAAAACCCTAATTGCACTACAGTCAACTGTAGGGGCAAAATGGTCATTTGACAGTCAAAAGTTCAAATTTTTGGTCAACATCTCATTTTGAAGCCACAAACATCATTTGATCAATGCTTGATCATGATTCTCAAAGCTTGGTTCAAAAATCATCAAGATGCAAAAGTTTCCATATTTGGACAGTTGAAAAAAGTCAACTGTAACTTGACCAAGGCATAACTTTCACATGGATTATCAGAAAAATTCCATCCAAAGCTCATTTTGAAGAGAATGACATTTCCTACAACTCCTCTTCACACTTCAAGTCCAAGAAATGCTCTCACAAAAAGTTATCAATTTCAACATTATAGGTCATTTTCAAAAGTCAACAAAAAGGGACTTTAAGTCAAAGGCCATAACGTGAGATTGGTAAATCAAAATGACATGGGACCAAAGGCATTGGTTAGAGGACTCAAATACCTTTCCACAATGTCCAAGAACATGAGCAAAGCTTAAAAATTGAGCAAGATATGCCTTTTGGAAGTTGGGAAATTTTTGGATATTTTGAAAAGTCAACATTGCTTCAAATGACCTAAAAATGCTAATGGGCCTCTTTTTCTTCCACAATTCATCATCCAAGGCATGTGCACGACCATTTGGCCCAAAGGGAAGTGTTTTATCATTTTTATTTATTTATTTGGATTTTTAATTATTAATAATTCATTTAATTAAATTAAATAGGTGAAAAATGCTAAACCTAATGTTTTAAATCTTTTTGTGCATGAAATAGGCTTAAGATTTCGTGCACAATCAGATATAGAAGGAATTATGGTGATTGGATATGATTGAAGCCAAAATAGAATGAAAAAGATTTGAAAAATTATGGCATAAAAATCAAATATTGATTCCTTCAATTCATGGATTTTTTGATCAAATTCTCAACCCTAATACTTCCATACATAAGTGCAAAGCCAAACCTAATGAAAAAAAACCTCCCAGCTGCGCAGAAACTCAAGAACCAAAGTTGAATTTTTTGTCAAAAATTGAAAACTGAAAACTAGGTTTTAGGGTTTTTCAAGATCAAACACCTATTCCATTGGCTTGCTGAGGCTTCAAGGAAGGTTTTCAAATCAAAACCAACCATCCTAACACCAAGAAACGTGAGAATGATGGTGACCTGTACAGAAAATATTTTACATTCTTGCATCTCGATTCATGCATCTTTAGCAATTTCTAACATTTGATTTATGTTCATTGTCTAATTCTGAAGCTAACTGTATAATTCAATTGAGTTTTCATGTGCTATATGCGATTTCACCATTGAAGGATATTAGGGTTCTTCAGCTTTCGAATTAGGGGTTTTTGAATATGGTAAAATTAGAACCTCATAATGCCATGAATGGATTCAGCGTGCTTGGACGATTATAAAGCCACCCTCGCGCTCAATTTATGAGCTACCACGAGCTAATCACTATTTTGAAATATGGAGTATATAGGAACGGTTCAAAACCGTTGCTAATCTTTTTCTGTTTCAGGCACAAATGAAGAAGACGACCCAGTGGCAATCAGTGATTGGTCTATTCGAATTTCGCGCTAAATTCCCCACTGACCATTGTTTTTATGTTATATTATTTGTTTCATATTATATAATCAAAGCGCGTTGGATAGCTCAGTGGTGAAGCGTAGCATTGGTAATCTTCAGGACCTGGGTTCGAGCCCCAGGTCCCCCCCCCCCCTTTCCTTATATTTTTCCTTTAATTATCATCCTATGCAGTTTCAATACAGGGAGTCTACCATGCAACTCACCATCCAGCTTGCCACGCATATGCTAAGATCAATCAAAAGGCCATAGTTTGAGGAACATGGTAAACCTCAGTCAACGCACTTACACGCATCCTGAAAAGTCCACAAGGCCAGGGACAATTGGGCCCAAATTGCTAAGCAAAAACCTCCTATTTGGGGACAGACCCCCCTAGGTTTGCAATATTCTTTTCATTATTTTTTTTATTTTGATTCAACTATTATTTTTAATTAGTTCTTTAATTTAATTATTTTCATAAAAAACATAAAAACAATATAAAAATCAGAAAAAGACAAAAATAAGTATTTTATTTAATTAATATATTTTTTGTAAATAAATATTACTCATTAATTTTAGCTATTAAATTAGGTTTAATTCAAGCATTTTCTTAATTAACTCAAAAATTTGTAGAAATTAGGTTTAATTATTTTAATTACCTTTATTCTTTTTTCACCATTATTAATAATTAAATATTATTTATTTTTGTAATTAAATTACCATGTAATTAATTAGGTTAATTTAGGTTTAACTTTAATATTTTTTTCTTAATAAATAAAAAATTAGAATTAGGGTTAATTTCTCAATTTAATTCAATTCCATTAAAATCATAAAATACAAAAATACCAAAAATAATTTCCTTTCATTTTAATTAATTTAATCATTTAATTTAATTTCGTTAAAAGGGTCCAACGCCCTCGTTTCCAATTTTAATTCATATTCGCGCATTTTATTTATTTCTTGTAAATATTTATGTACCTCTCCCAAAGCCGTGTAAGTTTATAATTTCTCGCACTTTACTTTATTTCTTTATTTACTTTCTGTCAAATCGGGTCCTGGAAATTTTGGCGATGTGGACCCGCGCTTTTGTATTAGTTTAAAACTTTACCTTTCTCGCACTTTTTTAACTGTTAAATAAATGCATGCAAGAATGAATGGCCTTAAATAAAAACAAACGTGTAGATCACCAATGACATGTACAAGATAAATGCTAAACTGAAAACAACACACAAATTCACACACCACTCTTAGGGTACGCCTCACCGTTGCCTTGCCTCGAAAGGTGATCGTCGAGTAGAGGATGTCTTAGTAAGTCCTCATGATCCGGGAACCTGGCATGAGGGTAGCTTCTAAGGTATCTTCCCATTGCTCTGGTGATCACCATGTCCCGTACCTCGAATTGACCCGAACACCTCCAACGGTGGTGCTACCTACCTCTCAATGG
Organism: Vicia faba; assembly: GCA_948472305.1. Taxonomy (NCBI): domain Eukaryota; kingdom Viridiplantae; phylum Streptophyta; class Magnoliopsida; order Fabales; family Fabaceae; genus Vicia; species Vicia faba. Next base: position 1,053,745,336 of record OX451738.1, on the reverse strand, counting down.
TGGGATGGCACTGCTTTAAAGGACATTTACACAGACGAATTCCTTAGGGTAGGTAGACGACTCTAGATACTTGCTCTAATTTCAAAACAAATTCAAAAATACTTTTCACACCGACACCTTTTCAAAAAGCTTTCGAAAGCAACTTTTCAAACACTCTTGAGGACCGATACAAGAGTCGAACTTGAATTTTCAAAGAAACTTTTTAAAACCCACAGTTGAAAAGCAAACAAACCATTTTTGAAAACACAAGTGAGCAAGTATCTAAGAGCCCCTGGATAACCATGGATAGAAAGGGTGCTAACACCTTCCCTTTCTATAACCTACCTCCTGAACCGAGAGCGATCTCTTTAAGGAATTTTTCTGTGCTTTTGTCCTTTCCATTTGGAGAAAATAAAAGACGGTGGCGACTCTTGCTTACCGCGACATTTCGCGAACCAGCGTTAAACAGTCAGTTCCAGATCCACCGATCACAGACATCACTCAGCGGCCCCGTACTCTCCTTGATTGAACTCAAGGGTTACCGGTACTCACAAATATATCGCACTAATATAGCTATTGCTTCAACCGTGTCAGTATACCCCACACAGTTTCCACAACGTATTGCTATCTATGAATTTTTCCCCAAATCCGGGTGTAGGATTGTAAACCCAAACAAGAGAGCCAAGATGTAAAGCAATCAAAGCAAACAATTAGTCATGCAAGAGGGTGATCTAAGCCCTAGGGTTACTCCACTTTTAAAGAAATCCCCAGCAGAGTCGCCAGTTCTGTGATACGGTGGGAGAACTGACTTGAGGTTTTTGCGTTTTGTATTCACAAATGTTTCGGTTGAGCAATAGTCGCCACCGACTTTTTATTTTATCCTAAGGAAAGGTTAAAAAGCACAGCAAAAAACCTTTGAGATGTTTTCTTGGGTTCGGGGAGTAGATTATAGAAAGGGAAGGTATTAGCACCCTTTCTATCCATGGTTATCCATGGGCTCTTAGTTACTTGCTTAGATCAACTTGCCTTGATTTTCAATTGTTTTAAATGGTGCTTTGTGTGTGTGGTTTTGAAAATGTTTTAAAAAGAGGCCAATGTGGTGGCAACCTTTGTAATGATCCATGTTGGGATGTATACAAAGGTGTATGTCTTTTGAAAAGTCTTCAATGTTTTTTTGAAAGTTGTTTTGAGAGTGTGTTGTGAGGTGTGTTTTGAAAAATGGCAAGTGTTTTTGCAAGTTTGATCAAGTAACTAAGAGTTGTCTACCCCTAAATTTACTCAAAGATTTTTTCTATGTTTTTAACCCTTTTAACAATTTTTGTTCCACCATTGTATTTGGTGGACAATCTTGTGTTAGGATGTGAACGGGACGGGCGCGGGTCATCGTATAGACCATGATAGCAACGTTGCAAAGTATCTTAGTATTTCTTTTAATGGACTAAGATCATTTTTTGTAAGGCAACTTTCAAAAGCGTCATCGAGGGACTATGATCTTTTGATTTTGTTTGTTTTACCAAGATACTTTGCATGCATAACATGGCCCATTTTTGAAAGGCAACAGGTGGATGTAACCCTAGGGGTGTTAGTGTGCAAGTGTGTTTTATTGCATACAAGAATTTTTCTTTGAATTAGGATTTTCTATTTCATTGATTTTATCTTGCCATACACATCCTAATTACTAGCAATAAAAGCGGAAACATAAAATCCTACGCTATTACAACAATTAGGGAGTGGGGGTACACATTTGTACATGGGGGGTTCAACGAGAAAAATAGACAAAAAAGAAAATAGCAAAAAACAAGATAGAGGGAGAGAGAGAGGGAGCCAGCGCGCTACTGAGAGGTCATCAGAAGTTCTGACTCAGATCCGCTGCCGGATGATCAACCTCTTGGTTAAACTGTATGAGTCAGAACTTCTGACCCTGGCACCTGCAAAACAGAAACCTGTTAGTGGGGAAATCAGAAGTTCTGACCCCCCTGCGCTGCAAGACAGAAGTTTGTTAGTGGAGAACTCAGAAGTTCTGATCCTGCTGGAAAGACAATAACTCTCAGAAGTTCTGATATTATTGACAGCAAAACAGGCTTCAGATGTGCTAACATCAAAGTCAGCACTTGGCTTTTCCCTGTACTAATCAGAACATCTGCAATTTTGTTATTATTCCACAAAACAGGAAACATATTTGGAACAGCTCCAGCAAATGTCAAAGTGTTTCAGAGGGCAGGACCAACAAGGTCACAGGCAGGTTCTACACTGGCTCAGAACATTCTGAGGTATGAAAATCCTCAGAATACAAACAGCAACAACATGATATTTACATTATGTTTATTTGAGCATGCACAGCTGATGATGCTTAGCAGCGTGATGAAGGTCAGCAGGTGCTTACCTGGCTGTTGGAAAAAATTGTGGATGAAAGCTAGCTTTTGGCTCTGATGGTATTCTGGACAGATTCTTTTTTGAAAGGGGTAGGTGAAGGTGTATGCGTATATAGGGTCAGAAGTTTGAAAAGGGTGTTTTTGGTTCACAAGGAAAACTGGGTATTTGATGAAGTTTGAAGGTAAGAACTTCAAAGTTATGAAACACTGGAGATTTTGGCAGAGTTTCACAATACTTTCTTGCTAAAGATTTCTGTTTCTCTCTTAGCAATTTTTCTGTTTCTTGAACGCCCTTTTTCAGTGGACAATGGCTCTCTATTTATAGGCAAAGTTCTTGTGAGTGTCTTGAACATTAAAGCGCCAACAGAGTTTGAATTATTCTTTGACAGAAATTCCTGGGAAGTTGTGATAACATATAGCCTTCAGCCTAGGCTGCAGCAGCAGGCGTGGATTGGAGAGAAGTGACCTCTTAGGTGGACGGTGGTGTGTAGACCCATGCCAGAATCTGCATAAAGGCGTTTTCCAAGCCACACGTGAAGGGATTACTTGGATGAATGTTCAGGAGTGGTTGGGAGCATTAATGAGCATTAAATGGTGATAAGACTTATCAACATCAATATTCTGGTAATGGAAACCAAACTTTGAACCAGCAGTTCTGTTTCAACAAGAACAACGTAAACCATGCTCTGGCCTTGGCTTCCTGTTGTCTTAGCAAGTTCTGGGGGTTCTCCTGATTTTCTGACACGTTCCTTGGATTTGCTTCTGGACCTCCTGGGCTTAGAGATTCTGTATCAGTGTAGCACCCACTCTTCTGACCTTTTCATCTTCTGATTTCAGCATGCTCTGAAAGAGCCTTCAGACTTCATTGCTTCTTTTGCGTTCCTTTAGCAAATTCTGGCTGAGCTTGCGTAACTGCTGAAAGAGTCATGTTCTGTCTGAGACTTACGTATTGACCCACGTTTACAACTTCTGACTGAGCTGATGTAGCTGCTGAAGAGCCAACTTCTGACTGCGCTGAGCCAAGCTTGCAACTTCTGACCGTTCCCATCTGGAGTTTGGTCCAGAAGTTCTGAAGCATTGATTTCTTCTTAAATACTCTTTTTTTTTCTTTTTTTTTTGAAAAATTCCAAGTACTTAGAATTTAATTTTTTTTCTCAAGCTAAAAGCGTTGTCTTTAAAGCTTGTGTGATCATCTTGCTCTTGTAAGTGGTTTGCTTGGGCAAAAATGATAGTTCTGGACTTGGATTTGTTTCAGAGGGATTTTGAAAATCCAAGATGATTTCCTGAAGAAAGAGAGGGAAAATTTTGGGGTACAACAGTTGCCCCTGTTCAATCTTCTTGAACCTGAAGAGTTAGATTGGCAAGTTTGCCTTTCGCGACTCGAAGGTAAAAGGAGATTGGACACTAGAGTGCCCGGAAATTTGCACTCTCATAGTAGAGTATCGGCAATGCGATGGCGGGAATGGGCTTATAGATGCCATTTGGAGAGATGGTGGATAGGGAGATGGGCTTATAGATGCCATATGGGGACGTGACAGAACCTTGTCGGGAATGGGCTTATAGATGCCATTTGGAAGTGTTGATCGCGTAAGAGATTCCTTGGCGATAACTTGTGTATTTTGAGAAAGAAAGATGTTTCCTGGCTTGTTACAGGTGTTGATCTTCAGTCTCTTCATGCAGATATGCCCTGGCTAGATACAGGTATCGAATCTACGATTAATCACTCACAGATATGCCCTGGCTAGATACAGGAATCGAATCTGGAATTGGTCGTCTACAGATATGCCCTGGCTGGGTACAGGTATCGAATCTGGAATTATCGTCTATAGATATGCCCTGGCTGGATACAGGAATCGAATCTGGAAAATGTTGTCTACAGATATGCCCTGGCTGGATACATGAATCGAATCTGGAAAATGTTGTCTACAGATATGCCCTGGCTGGATACAGGAATCGAATCTGGAAAATGTTGTCTACAGATATGCCCTGGCTGGATACAGGAATCGAATCTGGAAAATGTTGTCTACAGATATGCCCTGGCTGGATACAGGAATCGAATCTGGAAAATGCAAAAGGTTGGTAGAGATAGCTTTCCTGGCTGGATACAGGCGTAGACCTCTGACCTGAGAATGAAAGATAATTTCCTGGCCTGTTACAGGTGTTTGATCTTCAAACTCTTCATGTAGATATGCCCTGGCTAGATACAGGTATTGAATCTACAATCAATCACTCACAGATGTACCCTGGCTAGATACAGGTATCGAATCTGGAATTGTGATAGTTGATAGTAATCATCCTTGGATTGACTTTTCCTGAAAAGGCAAAACATTAGTTGTATGAAATGTCATGATGTATGAGATGCATGATGTCATGATGCTCAAAATGAGACAGTGTTGTATGCACTTTATCATGTATGCAAGCAGGATGTATGAAATGCGAAATGTTTATGAATGTATTTTCGTCTAGGAAAATAAATCCTTGACGACTGGCCGGGGAATCGAATCCTGGGTTGATGCCGAAGAATAGAGTTCTTCGCTTCCACTGGGGATGATGGTTGCAAGAATAAACCGGCAGGAGAAGATGACTCCGTTGGGGAACAAATTTGTTGGAGAGATTACTCTGAGGGGAATTACTCTGTGGGAAGAGATACTTCGCTGAAGTTTTGATGAGAGCTCCGCTGGGGATTTTCAATGATAGACTCCGCCGGGGATTTCAACGATAAACTCCGCTGGGGATTCCGCTGATAAGTTATGTTGGGGAACTCCGCTGGGGATAGGAAGAATTTCGCCGAGGACGGACTTTCCGTGGTAATTAGCTGAGGATAACCCAGTTATACCCTGGTGAGGAAAATGATCTTTGACCCAAGTCGGGGAGAGACGTTCGTACTCTGCAGGGGATAAGCTTCAAGACCTGCTGGGGATATAGATTCCATTTTCCTGGGGAAACTTTCAGACTGTACTGGGGTGTTGGTATTCCGTCGGGGAACAATCTTAGATTAAGACTGTCGGGGATGCTTGTTGAGGAATGTCTATACTTCGCTGGGGAATGTTGAGATCTTCTGGGGATACCCAACTTCCTTAAGGCTGACAGTAGACTAACTCTGCTTGGGGAGAATATCACCGACTTGCTAGGGGAATATTGTGCCTTTTCAGGGTTGATAGGAAACCAACTCTACTTGGGGAAAGCATTGCTGAATCTTATCTTACTCTGTGGGGAGTTGAAGTGACTTGGTTACATTCTTCAGCCGAACCTACCTTGGTACCTTGGTGGACAAAGCAACTAGATCGCTTAGACAATTCTAAATTGCCCCTGTTTCGGATGTCACCTGTAATTAGTCTTTTGTTTCGCATGCAACTATTCGTGATTAGCAATTAATGTCAAATTCATATATCAAAAATGAACATTGGACGTTCTTCGCAAAACAAAGTAGAGAAAGGAAAAACAATGGATAATTTTTCTGAAAAAATTGAACTTGTATTGATTTTGAAATTTGCCTGAAAATAGGCGTTTTATGTACAGGAGGCTGACGTCCTAGTAAGAGAACGCCGCCGAGCAAAATAGAGTTTATACAATTTTGTGAAAAGGAAACAAAACAGGTATTTGAAAAATAATCCCACTGGGTTCCAACTCTGCTATCGCCTTTATGTCTTCAAGCGTCTCATCACTTTGCTGCTTAGTTGAAGATGAAGCTGATTGATTGAAGTCATCTGAGTCCGATAGTTGATGCCGAATTCTGGATGCAAGGTGATCCAATGAGACATAGTATTACGCTTTATCCCTAACTTTTTCCTGGACCGCCCTTTCGGGTTTTCAGTCCACCGGGATACCCCTTTTTTGCCCAAGCCGCCTTTTCAGGTTTTCGACTTGTCGGGTGTACAGATTTTTTCATTTCATCCCTTATTTTTGCCTGAACCCTTTTGGTTCGCCGGGAAGCCCTTATTTTTTCCTAGGTGTGTCAACCTAGCGGGTTTTTAATTCATGCGTAGTATCTTTTTACTATGTCTGCATTGGCGGGGTGAGGAAGGTCGTCACCATCCATGGTGGTTAGAATCATAGCTCCTCTTGAGAAGATATGTTTAACCACAAATGACCCTTCGTACGTGGGGGTCCATTTTCCCCTGGGATCACTTTGAGGAAGAATGATGCGCTTGATTACCAGGTCTCCGACTTGATAGTCTTGTCGTCTGACTTTCTTGTTAAATTCACTGATCATCCGTTTTTGGTACGTCGGACCATGACAAATAGCAGTGAGTCTTTTTTCGTCAATTAGGTTTAATTGGTCAAGCCGAGTCTGGATCCAGTCATCTTCGCTCAAGTCTGCATCCTTCATTATCCGGAGAGAGGGTATCTGGACTTCGATAGGCAAGACTGCCTCCATGCCATAGACCAAGGAAAAAGGTGTTGCCCCGGTTGACATCCTTGCTGAGGTACGGTACCCATGAAGAGCAAACGGTAACATTTCGTGCCAATCTTTGTAGGTCACTGTCATCTTCTGCACAATTTTCTTGATGTTCTTATTTGCTGCTTCTACAACCCCGTTCATCTTCGGCCGGTAAGGAGAAGAGTTGCGGTGTTGTATCTTGAATTGCTCGCAGAGCTCAGTGATCATTTTGTTGTTAAGATTGGTACCATTATCCGTAATGATCCTCTCAGGTATACCGTATCGACATATCAGGTTATACCGAATGACCCGTGCCACGACGCTCTTGGTTACAGTAGCATAGGAGGCTGCCTCAACCCATTTTATGAAGTAATCAATTGCTACTAAGATGAAGCGGTGCCAGTTGGATGCCGTCGGTCGGATCTCGCCGATCATATCAATGCCCCACATTGCAAAAGGCCAAGGTGTTGTCAAGACGTTCAGAGGCACTGGAGGAATGTGCACCTTATCAGCATAAATATGGCATTTATGACAAGTTCGCGAGTGTTGGTAACAGTCGGCTTCCATCGTGGACCAGAAATATCCTGCCCGAAGGATTTTCTTTGCCATGGTGTGTCCACTGGAATGCGTTCCGAAGGTACCTTCATGTAGCTCCGCCATGATCCTTTCTGCTTCAGTCTTATCCACACATTGCAGTAAGGTTGAATCATGGTTTCGCTTGTAAAGAATGTCATTGCTGAGGAAGAACTTTGCCGCGAACCTTCTCAGGAACTTCTTGTCTTTAACGGATGCACCCTCGGGATATTCTTGAGCTTCAAGGTATCTCTTTACCTCATGAAACCAGGGTTTATCTGCTACCTCTTCAGTCTCAATATCACAGCAATGTGCAGGTTCATCCAGTTTCCAAATAATGATCTGGGGAGCCTCGTTGTCCCATTTGACTTTGAACATAGAAGATATCGTAGCCAACGCGTCCGCTAACTGATTCTCCTCTCTTGGGAAGTGTTCAAAAGTTATCTCTTCGAAGTGGGGAAGCAATGTCATCACATACTCCTTGTAAGGAATAAGATTTGGGTGTTTCGTATCCCACTCGCCTTTGACCTGATTGATCACGAGAGCGGAATCTCCGAAGACACTCAGAAACTTGATCCTTAAGTCAATTGCAGCCTGAATACCCATGATACATGCCTCATACTCCGCCATGTTGTTGGTGCAGTTGAAACATAACCGAGCGGTGAGTTGAGTATGAGTGCCTTTGGGGGATATGATCACAGCGCCGATACCATTCCCCAAAGCGTTTGAGGCTCCGTCAAAATGCATAGACCATCGGGATCCTTCCTCAGGTCCTTCATCCGGTCCAGGTACTTCACAATCAATTACTACCATGATATCTTCGTCCGGAAATTCAAAGTTCAACGACTGGTAATCGTCCATAGGTTGGTGTGCCAAATGGTCTGCCAATACACTTCCTTTGATTGATTTTTGAGTCGTGTACTGGATGTCATATTCTGTCAAGATCATTTGCCATCTTGCTATTCTTCCGGACAGAGCAGGCTTTTCGAATATGTACTTGATTGGATCCATTTTTGAAATCAACAGAGTAGTGTGAGTCAACATGTACTGTCTTAGCCGGCGAGTAGCCCATACCAGAGCGCAGCAAGTTTTCTCGAGCAGTGAGTACCGAGTCTCACAGTCGGTAAACTTTTTGCTCAGGTAATAAATGGCGTGCTCTTTTCGGCCAGACTCGTCATGCTGCCCCAGCACCCACCCCATTGAGTTATCAAGTACTGTCAAGTATAGGATTAGAGGTCTCCCTTCAATCGGTGGCATAAGAATGGGTGGTTCTTGGAGATACTCTTTGATTCTGTCGAAAGCGGCTTGACATTCATCGTTCCAACGTACTACTTGATCTTTCTTCAGTAGCTTGAAGATTGGTTCACAGGTAGCAGTTAGATGTGAGATGAATTGGGAAATGTAGTTTAACCGTCCTAGAAAGCCTCTGACTTCTTTCTCTGTATTGGGAGCTGGCATCTCTTGTATGGCTTTCACCTTGGCAGGATCCACTTGAATACCTCTGTCGCTTACGATGAAGCCTAACTATTTTCCAGATCTCACCCCAAAGGTGCACTTGTTTGGGTTCAACCTTAGCTTGTACAACTTCAGACGGTCAAACAGCTTCCGCAGATGGTCAAGGTACTCCTCCTCAGTTTGGGACCTTGCAATCATATCGTCGACGTACACTTCTATCTCGTGATGGATCATATCATGAAATAAAGCGACCATGGCACGTTGGTAAGTTGCCCCAGCATTTTTCAGTCCAAATGGCATGACCTTGTAGCAAAAGGTGCCCCACTGAGTAATGAAAGTGGTCTTCTCCATATCTTCAGGAGCCATCTTGATCTGATTATAACCGGAGAAGCCGTCCATGAAGGAGAAAACTTTATGCTGAGCAGTATTATCAACCAGAACGTCGATATGAGGCAGAGGGAAATCATCCTTGGGGCTGGCCCTATTCAAATCCCTGTAATCAACACACATTCTGACCTTACCGTCTTTCTTTGGTACTGGAACCACGTTGGCAACCCACCGAGGGTAAGAAGTCACTGCTAAAAACCCGGCATCAAATTGTTTCATAACCTCAGCTTTGATTTTCTCGGACATCTCTGGACGCATGCGGTGGACCTTCTGTTTAACTGGAGGGCAATCTTCCTTGGTAGGCAGGTGATGAACCACAATGTCGGCATCCAAACCAGGCATGTCTTCGTAAGACCAAGCAAAGATTTCCATGTAGTCACGCAACATCTGAATCAACCGTTGCTTCACACTGAGCTCTAGATTGGCCCCAATCTTGACTTCTTTTCTGTCCGTCTCAGTACCCAGATTTACCGTTTCCACCGGCTCTTCATGTGGCTGAATGGCCCTCTCTTCCTGGAGCAGTAGTCTTGCAAGTTCACCAGGCACTTCGCAATCATCTTCACCTTCGTCCTCGGCTAAGTTGATCGGATTTTCGAAGTCATAACCGACAGTAGCAGAGTCGTTACCAGTGAGATCCAGAGTGGATTGGAACCTGTATAAGTGAGTGTGTGTAAATATAGCTGTTTTGCAATATATGATAAAGAAAGAAAAGGAGCACAAGATTTGAAATGCAACAAACGTCCAATGTTTTGATTAATGATATATGAAAATGTCATACAAAAGCCCTCACAAATGGAGCCCTGGTGCCCCGGGTAAGACACCGAGCCATAAAGTTTCAACATGTTGTTCGTTACAAATTGAAAAACAAAATAGTTCATTACTGAGTGACAAAAGTAATAGGGGTGAAGTCTTTGGCAGTCCAGTTGCTCGGTCCACTGTCGGTTGTTGGGTAGATCCAGCTGTCAAATTCTGATTCCTCTGCGTCGTCCTCAATAGCATTCACTCCTGGATTGGTGATGAACACAAGAGGTCTTCCGATTCTTGCTTTACGAACAGCCTTCTGAGCCTCTGCAGTGAAACCCAACCCGAACTTGTCAATCTTCAGAGTAAAGTCAGGAAGTCGGCCCCAATTTGCACATTTACCCTTCTCAATCACAGCCCGGGCATCCTTTAAGGAAGCCATCTTCAAAGGAGGGTCTTCAATCACAGTTTCAGTTGACGCCAATGTCTGAGGCACCTCTTCAAAGTGCTGAAAGGGGGTTTCAATGAATTCCCCATCCATTTCTATGTATCGGAACGAGTTTAAGTGGCTGAGCATATACTCTTCTTCCCCTTGAACTGTAACAATCTTCCCTCTAACCGGGTACTTAAGCTTTTGATGTATTGTGGAGGTTACAGCTCCAGCCTTGTGGATCCAAGGACGACCCAACAAACAAGAGTAGGATGGTCGGATATCCATCACATAGAAGGTTGAATCAAAGACCTGAAAACCAACCCTGATTGGAATGTCAACCTCACCATGTACCATCCTCTTGGACCCGTCAAAGGCCCGGACAACAATGTTACTAGGCTTGAGCTCCAAACCCTCACAATCTAACCTGTCTAAGGCTTTCTTGGGCAATACATTCAATGAAGAACTGGTGTCTACCAACACATGGGCAAGAGTAGTGCCCCTGCATTCAATAGAGACATGCAGGGCGTCATTATGGTTCTTTCCTTTTACAGTTAGATCGGCGTCAGAAAAGCCCAGCCCGTTATCAGCAGTCAAGTTGGCCACACAATCAGTAAATTGATCAGCAGACGTTTCTTGTGGCACATGGGCCGTTTTCAGGAAGGAGATTAGGGCCTTGGCGTGGGCCTCTGAACATAACAACAATGATAGCATAGAAATTTTTGATGGGGTGTGCCCCAACTGCTCAACAACATTGAAATCACTTTTCTTGATAATCTTGAGAATCTCCTCCATCTCTTGCTGGGAGGCTTCAACAGCGGTTGTCTTCGGCGCCTCCGTCAGGGCAGGCAAATCAGCAGCAACCCCTTTGCCCCGAGCATTAGAGGACTCGGTGGCAGGGGTAGAAACAAAAACTTGATTTGGAAGGGAAACATGCACACTTGCGGGTGTGATGATAAGAGGTTTCTGAATAACTGGTGGCGAAATATCTGGTGAACACAGCCTACCACTGCGAGTAATCTTGGCAGGCCCGATGATGTTGCTAACACCAGTACTTGTATCAAACTTTTGCTTCACCCCAAGCACATAAACATCTGCCCCATAGTGCCATGGGACAGCTTTGTCGGATGTATAGGGGAGGGGCCCGAAACTGTAATGATAATGGGAGCCAACTTCTGAGTGGACATAATTTTGACAGGCTTCTTTGAAGGAGCCTTGGGAGGTTTGTTGAAAATAGTGATGATAGAAACTTCTTCGGCAGGGACAGCAGGAACGACGATTTTCTCGAATAAGATTTCTTTGCTATCCATCAGGTCTTGGATACCTGATTTTAGCAAAGGACAACCAAAAGGGGAAACAGCACATAGAAGGCAATCTTCACCACATCCCGGAAATAAACCGGCTAGCAACAGATTCCTTTTAACAGTTGATAACGGAGTAACAATCTCTTCCACGGAGGCTACGTGTCGGTCTTCTTCCACGGCACTCACTCCATGCTGGGGCATGGGAGCAGTCACAACATTGGGTCTTTCAGGCGCCTCAAACTGTATTTCCTTAGCATCAATAAGGTCTTGAACCTTATTCCTCAGAGCCCAGCAATCGTCCGTAGTGTGCCCGGGGCTATCAGAGTGATAAGCGCAACGGGCATTGGGGTTGTACTTCGGAGAAGCTGTGTTCACTACCTTCGGAGCTTCCTTGACAGTTACCAGGTTGGTTGACAGCAGTTGCGGCAATATCTGAGACAGGGTCATACTGAGCCGAGTGTACTATCTTTTGGGTCTCTCGCCCCTTTGTTGATTATACTGCTGAGGAGCAGCAACAGGCTTTGAAATTACCAATGCATTGACAGCTTGGCGGCGTTCCGGTTTGTTCTGTCTTCTGGGACCATACACAGCATTAGCTTCCTTCTTGAAGAGCTTCTTTTTAATACTCGCAGCGGCACCTTTCTGTATCTTTCCCGACTTGATACCAGCCTCTATTCTCTCACCAGTCAAGATCAAATCTGTAAACCCAGCAGAGGAATTACCAATCAGATGGTTAAAGAACGGACCAGACAAGGTCCCTAAGAACATGTCAACAAGTTCACGGTCAGTCAAAGGTGGCTGCACCTTGCCAGCCAGATCTCTCCATTTTTGCGCATACTCCTTGAATCCTTCGCCCGTTCCTAGTGACATACCCTGAAGTTGGGTACGCGTAGGAGCGAGGTCAGAATTGTACTGATATTGTTTATAAAATGTGGTGGCCAAGTCTTCCCAGTTTCGGATACTGGCTCCATCCAACTGATAGAACCACCCGAGTTGATCCCCAGAAAGGCTATCCTGAAAGAAATGGATCCAAAGGTTCTTGTCTGCAGTGTAAGGTTGGATCTTCCTTACATATGATCTGAGATGCATTTTCGGGCAGGACAGCCCGTCATACCTTACAAAAACGGGCACTTTGAACTTCGGGGGGATCACAATTCCAGCAACTAATCCCAAGTCTTCGAAATCTAAGCCGGGAACTCTCTGCAGCTCCATAGCTGCCAACCTGTCTTCCAAGCCTTTGTACTTATCATCAGCGGGCGGGTATTGTTGATCAGAGTAGTCTTCGTCTTCTTCAGCCTCCTCTTCTTCAACCTCGGATTCAGAAGGTACCTCAACCGCATTCCCTTTACTGGTTCCTTCTTCAGATGTAGGGGGAAATTCAAGCACTCTTCTGGCTTCACCCTCAAACCTTCTTCCTAAGGTAGCCACCCCGATTTTCTTCTTCTTCTTTTTCACTTGGTCTTTGTTCCCCAGCAGGGCTTTCAGATCTTCCTGACCCTTAGCCAAGGTCATCAGGAGTTGTTGAAACTGTGCGTTTTGAGACTGCAAGTCCTTGACCGTTTGCTCGAGATCTATCCTACTGAAATAAACAGCAGAAAGATAAGAAAACCTGGTGTGGAGACCTGCTTATGCGCATGATGAATGGTATGCTTATGTATGCAATGCATTCAAGGATTTAGAACATTCAAAATTGTTGCAAACAAAGAAGAACGCCCGTCATATTAAGAAGAAATTTGTCAGTACATAAATGCCCCATGGGCCAAATATTACAAAACTTCTCAAGGTAAAAAGACATTGCGCATCCTCTTTGGTGCAATGTAGGTGTTGAGGGTCTCTTCCTCATGGAGTCGGCGGGTAAGCTCTAGAACCTTCTTCTCACTGGCGTAGAAGCTGGCTTCAAAAGTGTTCCGTTCCTCCTTGAGTTGGATCCAACTCTTCTGCATCTCCTCCCACGATGTAGGCATGTCAGGATATAGGATGGTGTAGGGAACCTCTCCTTCCGTAACGAGCTCTTTAATCACAGGGAGAACATGAGGATAAGGCATCATTAGACTCTGGGCTCGGGCTCGTACCCACTTGAGGTAAGGCTCAAGAGGGATGGAGTTCTTGTGCCCCAGTGTCTTACTGTCAACCCTGTTAGGCATCCTCCAAGCTCTGATGAATCTTTGGCGAAGTCCTTGCGCATCGTTGTCGAAGTCAAAAACTAGGTCCGGAATCAACATGTCATGAGGGCCATCCCTCCGTGCATATCCAAATTGTCTCAAGGCTAGACAAGGGTTGTAGGTAATGCCTCCTCTAATTCCAAGTAATGGAACATTAGGGAACTCTCCACAATGATCGACGATGATGACATTTTCTCTGGACCGAGAACACCAATGTATATCAGAGTGAGTAAGGGTCATCAACCGTTGTGATCACCTTAAGCCTTGGTCATTCTTCAAGACAGATTGTGGAAGGTGTGAAATAAACCACCTTGCAAGGAGAGGAGTACAGCACATGAGAACACCCCTCTTTCTCATTGTTCGTGTGTAAAATGAGTGAAGAATGTCCCCAAGCAATGTTGGTATTGGATTTATGGATAAGAAGATCTTGACGGTGTTGACATCTACAAGCTGGTCAGGATTTGGGAACAAGACCAACCCATAGATAAGGAGGGCCGCAATTTCTTCAAAGGCTTGTAGGTCCAATGAATTCCAACATTCTTGTGCCTTCTCAAACAAGAATTTTGCTAAGAAGCCTTTCACACCGCTTCTAGTTTCCCAATGCCCCTTGATGTCAAATGGCTGTAGATGTAGTGCTCGAGCAACATCTTCAGGCTTTGGTTCCTTTTCCGTACCGTTGAAAGGTAGCTGATTAAGGATAAGAATTCTCAGGAGTTGAGAAAATTCCTCCAAAGTGGGTACCAACTGGTAGTCAGGGAAAGTGAAACAGTGGTGAAGAGGGTCAAAGAACTGGAACAACACCTTCATCATATCCTCTTCAATGTTGGTGTTGACTAAGCTGAGCAGTCTACCATGCCTCTCACTGAAGGAAGAGCTTTCCGGAATTCTTGATGTGAGCTCCTTGAGTTGAGGAGGGATTCTCACAAGGTTGACTTGGATGGTTTTTCTTCGAAGAATTTCCATGACCTACAAAACAAGAACAAAGATGAAGATCTAAATCCTTGAAATGGTTAGTGTATGCATATGATGCTTTATGATGTTCATGATGCATGCACAAACATATGTACAAGCAAATCACACAGAACCCTAGTTTCAGGCTTGCATGGGGTTTCATAGGTAAGTACCCTCTTGAGTATAGTTGGCTTAAAAACCTGTCCTATAAATAGTAACCGGGTTCTAAGGAGCTCAATATCATTGGATTGTTTTCATTGTTCATTGTTTTGGTTTAGCCACTTAACTAGCGACCAAAATATTCCAAGAAAACAACCCTCAATGAGTGTAGTATCGAGTATCTACCAACTTCGGACTGCACCAAAGCCGGTCATCTCACTACCCCTAATGAAAGGCCAAGATGGTCAAGTAAGGTTCTAGGTCATTAGTGCTTAGTGACATCACTCAGCGACCCCGTACTCTCCTTGATTGAACTCAAGGGTTACCGGTACTCACAAATATGTCGCACTAATATAGCTATTGCTTCAACCGTGTCGGTATACCCCGCACAGTTTCCACAACGTATTGCTATCTATGAATGTTTCCCCAAATCCGGGTGTAGGATTGTAAACCCAAACAAGAGAGCCAAGATGTAAAGCAATCAAAGCAAACAATTAGTCATGCAAGAGGGTGATCTAAGCCCTAGGGTTACTCCACTTTTAAAGAAATCCCCAGCAGATTCGCCAGTTCTGTGATACGGTGGGAGAACTGACTTGAGGTTTTTGCGTTTTGTATTCGCAAATGTTTCGGTTGAGCAAGAGTCGCCACCGACTTTTTATTTTATCCTAAGGAAAGGTTAAAAAGCACAGCAAAAAACCTTTGAGATGTTTTCTTGGGTTCGGGGAGTAGATTATAGAAAGGTAAGGTATTAGCACCCTTTCTATCCATGGTTATCCATGGGCTCTTAGTTACTTGCTTAGATCAACTTGCCTTGATTTTCAATTGTTTGAAATGGTGCTTTGTGTGTGTGGTTTTGAAATTGTTTTAAAAAGAGGCCAATGTGGTGGCAACCTTTGTAATGATCCATGTTGGGATGTATACAAAGGTTATGTCTTTTGAAAAGTCTTCAATGTTTTTTTGAAAGTTGTTTTGAGAGTGTGTTGTGAGGTGTGTTTTGAAAAATGCCAAGTGTTTTTGCAAGTTTGATCAAGTAACTAAGAGTTGTCTACCCCTAAATTTACTCAAAGATTTTTTCTATGTTTTTAACCCTTTTAACAATTTTTGTTCCACCATTGTATTTGGTGGACAATCTTGTGTTAGGATGTGAACGGGACGGGCGCGGGTCATCGTATAGACCATGATAGCAACGTTGCAAAGTATCTTAGTATTTCTTTTAATGGACTAAGATCATTTTTTGTAAGGCAACTTTCGAAAGCGTCATCGAGGGACTATGATCTTTTGATTTTGTTTGTTTTACCAAGATACTTTGCATGCATAACATGGCCCATTTTTGAAAGGCAACAGGTGGATGTAACCCTAGGGGTGTTAGTGTGCAAGTGTGTTTTATTGCATACAAGAATTTTTCTTTGAATTAGGATTTTCTATTTCATTGATTTTATCTTGCCATACACATCCTAATTACTAGCAATAAAAGCGGAAACATAAAATCCTACGCTATTACAACAATTAGGGAGTGGGGGTACACATTTGTACATGGGGGGTTCAACGAGAAAAATAGACAAAAAAGAAAATAGCAAAAAACAAGATAGAGGGAGAGAGAGAGAGGGAGCCAGCGCGCTACTGAGAGGTCATCAGAAGTTCTGACTCAGATCCGCTGCCAGATGATCAACCTCTTGGTTAAACTGTATGAGTCAGAACTTCTGACCCTGGCACCTGCAAAATAGAAACCTGTTAGTGGGGAAATCAGAAGTTCTGACCCCCTGCGCTGCAAGACAGAAGTTTGTTAGTGGAGAACTCAGAAGTTCTGATCCTGCTGGAAAGACAATAACTCTCAGAAGTTCTGATATTATTGACAGCAAAACAGGCTTCAGATGTGCTAACATCAAAGTCAGCACTTGGCTTTTCCCTGTACTAATCAGAACATCTGCAATTTTGTTATTATTCCACAAAACAGGAAACATATTTGGAACAGCTCCAGCAAATGTCAAAGTGTTTCAGAGGGCAGGACCAACAAGGTCACAGGCAGGTTCTACACTGGCTCAGAACGTTCTGAGGTATGAAAATCCTCAGAATACAAACAGCAACAACATGATATTTACATTATGTTTATTTTAGCATGCACAGCTGATGATGCTTAGCAGCGTGATGAAGGTCAGCAGGTGCTTACCTGGCTGTTGGAAAAAATTGTGGATGAAAGCTAGCTTTTGGCTCTGATGGTATTCTGGACAGATTCTTTTTTGAAAGGGGTAGGTGAAGGTGTATGCGTATATATGGTCAGAAGTTTGAAAAGGGTGTTTTTGGTTCACAAGGAAAACTGGGTATTTGATGAAGTTTGAAGGTAAGAACTTCAAAGTTATGAAACACTGGAGATTTTGGCAGAGTTTCACAATACTTTCTTGCTAAAGATTTATGTTTCTCTCTTAGCAATTTTTCTGTTTCTTGAACGCCCTTTTTCAGTGGACAATGACTCTCTATTTATAGGCAAAGTTCTTGTGAGTGTCTTGAACATTAAAGCACCAACAGAGTTTGAATTATTCTTTGACAGAAATTCTTGGGAAGTTGTGATAACAGATAGCCTTCAGCCTAGGCTGCAGCAGCAGGCGTGGATTGGAGAGAAGTGACCTCTTAGGTGGACGGTGGCGTGTAGACCCATGCCAGAATCTGCATAAAGGCGTTTTCCAAGCCACACGTGAAGGGATTACTTGGATGAATGTTCAAGAGTGGTTGGGAGCATTAATGAGCATTAAATGGTGATAAGACTTATCAACATCAATATTCTGGTAATGGAAACCAAACTTTGAACCAACAGTTCTGTTTCAACAAGAACAACGTAAACCATGCTCTGGCCTTGGCTTCCTGTTGTCTTAGCAAGTTCTGGGGGTTCTCCTGATTTTCTGACATGTTCCTTGGATTTGCTTCTGGACCTCCTGGGCTTAGAGATTCTGTATCAGTGTAGCACCCACTCTTCTGACCTTTTCATCTTCTGATTTCAGCATGCTCTGAAAGAGCCTTCAGACTTCCTTGCTTCTTTTGCGTTCCTTTAGCAAATTCTGGCTGAGCTTGCGTAACTGCTGAAAGAGTCATGTTCTGTCTGAGACTTACGTATTGACCCACGTTTACAACTTCTGACTGAGCTGATGTAGCTGCTGAAGATCCAACTTCTGATTGCGCTGAGCCAAGCTTGAAACTTCTGACCGTTCCCATCTGGAGTTTGGTCCAGAAGTTCTGAAGCGTTGATTTCTTCTTAAATACTCTTTTTTTTTCTTTTTTTTTAAAGAAAAATTCCAAGTACTTAGAATTTAATTTTTTTTCTCTAGCTAAAAGCGTTGTCTTTAGAGCTTGTGTGATCATCTTGCTCTTGTAAGTGGTTTACTTGGGAAAAAATGACAGTTCTGGACTTGGATTTGTCTCAGAGGGATTTTGAAAATCCAAGATGATTTCCTGAAGAAAGAGAGGGCAAATTTTGGGGTACAACACATGTTGTTCAGGGCTGTAGATGAATCAGGCTTCAGAAAAATTGTTGGTTCGACTACGTCGAAACAAGCGTGGGATACATTAGAAAGAGTGTTCAAAGGAGCAGATCGAGTGAAGCAAGTTCGATTCCAAACTCTTCGTGGCGAATTGGAGAGGATACAAATAAAGGATACATAAATTGTATCTGACTACATCACACGTGTGCAAAAGGTGGTGAATTAACTCACCAGAAATGGAGAGACAGTAACTGATGCACGAGTTGTTGAAAAGATCTTGAGATCTTTAACATACAAGTTTGAGAATATTTTGTGTGCAATAGAAGAGTCGAAGGACCTTTCGACGCTCTCAGTTGAAGAGCTCGCTGGTTCTCTCGAAGCACATGAACAACGAAAGATGAAAAAGAAAGAAGAAGCAGTCGAAGAAGCAAATCAAACCAAGGAATCGAACAAAGACGAAAAGGTACTCTTTTCTCAAAACTTCCGAGGAAGAGGACGTGGACGTGCAGGTCGTGACAGTGGTCGAAGTGGTAGAGGTAGAAACTTCGAAAGAGGAAAATCGAGCCAACAAAATTGGCGTGGCAGAGGACGTGGTCATTCGAATCATTCAAACTTTGAATGCTACAAGTGTGGGAAGTATGGTCATTACGCGAAGGATTGCAACTCCTACAAATGTTACAACTGTGACAAAGTGGGACATCTTACAAAAGACTGTCGAATCAAAAAGAAGATTGAAGAAACAACCAACCTAGCCTTGGAAGCTGAATCGAATGAAGGCTTTCTCTTGATGGCTCAAAACAAAATCAACACCAATAATGACAATGTTTGGTATCTTGACTCAGGAGCAAGTAATCACATGTGTGGCTACAAACACCTGTTTAAAGATATGAAGATAATTGAAGATGGTAATGTGTCTTTTGGAGATGCATCAAAAGTGAAGGTCGAAGGAAAGGGCATAATCAGTTACTTGCAGAAGGATGGCTTGATTGGATCAATCGAAGACGTTTACTATGTACCAGATCTCAAGACCAACATATTAAGTCTGGGATAACTTACAGAAAAAGGTGCTTCGATACTTATGAAAGATCGAACACTGCATTTGAAGGACAAAGTAGGACATCTGATTGCCCGTGTCAAAATGGAAAGAAATCGAATGTACAAACTGAACCTGAGGAACATTCGAGAGAAATGTATGCGAATCGAAGTGCAAGACAAAGCGTCACTATGGCATGTGCACTTTGGTCATCTACATCATGCTGGTTTGAGAAGGTTGGCGAAAAGGAACATGGTGCATGGACTACCAGACATGGATTTCGAAGGAAAGTTCTGTGAAGAATGTGTGCTCAACAAACAAACAAGAACCTCATTTCAAAGGAAGGCAGAGTATCAAGCTAAACATATTCTCGAATTGATACATACTGACATATGTGGGCCAATCACTCCAGAATCCTTCAGTGGAAAAAAGGTACTTCATTTCTTTTATTGATGACTTCTCAAGAAAAACCTGGGTTTACTTCCTGAAAGAAAAATCTGAAGCATTAGAGGTGTTCAAAATGTTCAAAGTAATGGTGCAGAAGGCAACAGACAGACACATCAAAGCAATTCGATCTGACATAGGAGGTGAGTATACTTCAATGGCCTTTGTGAAGTACTGTGAAGAACAGGGCATAAGGAGATTCCTAACTGCACCATATTCACCTCAACAAAATGGTGTGGCTGAAAGGAAGAATCGAACTATTCTTGACATGATTCGATCAATGCTCAAAAGCAAGAACATGTCGAAAGAATTCTGGGCAGAAGCAGTGCAATGTGCTGTTTATATTCAGAATAGATGTCCATATTCGAAGTTAAAAGACAAAACACCACAAGAAGCATGGAGTGGACAGAAGCCAACAGTTTCTCATCTCAAGGTATTTGGTAGTATAGCTTATGCACATGTACCAGATCAACAAAGAACAAAGCTTGAAGACAAAAGTCAGAAGTACATATTCATTGGATATGATGAGAAGACGAAAGGGTACAAACTCTTTGATCCCATGAGCAAGAAAGTGATCGTGAGTAGAGACGTTCGAATGAATGAAGCAAGCAAGTGGGACTGGAATAATTTGATAGAGGTTATTGACGCAGTCAAAGAAACAACTGTAGTTGTACCAACAAGTATTCCAACAGAACATGAAGAAACTGAAGATGAAGATGAACCTCTACAACCCAAAATGAGAAGTTTGCAAGATTTGTATGATTCAACAAGTGAGGTGCATCTTGTGTGTCTTCTGGCAGATGCTGAAAACATCAGTGTTGAAGAAGCGTTACGAGACAAGAAGTGGAAAAGTGCCATGGACGAAGAGATTAGAGCAATCGAATGCAACAATACTTGGGAGCTAGTCGAATTTCCAAAAGGTAGTCAACCCATTGGTGTAAAGTGGGTATTCAAGAAAAAGATGAATGCTCAAGGAGAAATCGAAAGATTCAAAGCATGACTAGTTGCAAAGGGATACAAACAAAAAGCAGGAATTGACTATGACGAAGTGTTTGCGCCTGTTGCAAGAATGGAGACAATTCAATTACTCATTTCTCAAGTTGCTCAATTCAAATGGCCAATATTTCAAATGGATGTCAAGACAACATTTTTTAATGGTGTGCTCGAAGAATAAATCTATGTCGAACAACCACTTGGATATATGAGAATTAGAGAAGAGAAGAAGGTGTTGAAACTGAAGAAATCGCTGTATGGGCTGAAGCAAGCACCTAGGGCATGGAACACACGTATTGACACATATTTCAAAGAGAATGGGTTCGAGCAATGTCCTTATGAACCCGCCCTCTATGTGAAGAAAAATGGAAGTAATTTATTACTTGTTGCTCTCTATGTTGATGACCTTATCTTTCTAGGCAGTGATGTTCAGATGATCGAAGACTTCAAGAGCACCATGACAAGCGAATTCGAAATGACAGACTTAGGTATGATGAGATTCTTTCTTGGTCTGGAGGTTCGACAAGAAGAAGCTAGAATCTTTATCTCACAAGAAAAATATGCAAAAGAAATCCTAGAAAAATATAAAATGAAGAATTGCAATCCAACTTCGACGCCAATGGAACCAGGTACAAAACTGTCAAAGTTTGATGGAGGAGAACGGGTTGAAGGAAGCAAATATCGAAGCTTGGTAGGTAGCCTTCGATATCTCACATGCACAAGGCTAGACATTTCACTAAGTGTTGGCATGGTAAGTCGATTCATGGAGGAGCCAGTACACACACATTGGAAGACGCTGAAACGAATTCTAAGATACATCCAAGGAACAGTATCACTAGGAATGCTTTATTCAAAAACAGAAGACTACAAGTTAGTTGGTTATTCTGACAGTGACTGGTGCGGAGACATAGACGATCGAAAGAGAACCTCTGGATATGTGTTTTTCATGGGAAACACAGCATTTACTTGGCTATCGAAGAAGCAACCTATAGTAACGCTTTCGACGTGTGAAGTTGAATATGTGGCAGCATCCTGGTGCGTCTGTCATGCAGTATGGCTCAGAAGGTTGATAAGCAAGATGGAGCTAAAACAAGAAGGTCCAACAATAATACAAGTGGACAATAAATCAGCTATCGAATTGGCAAAGAATCCAGTGAATCATGAATGAAGCAAACACATTGATGTTCGATTTCACTTCATTCGTGAACATGTGAAGGAGGGAAGTGTCGAATTGAGGCATGTAGCAAGCAAAAACCAAGCAGCGGATGTTTTCACAAAACCACTATCAAAAGAGATCTTCGACAGAGGCAAGAAGATGATAGGAATGCTGGATGGAAGAAACATTTAAGTTTACAGAGGATTTTTGTTGAGTAAACTTTAATGTCATTAGTAATAAGTTTTCATATTAAATATGGTAGTAGGAAGATTAAGAACCAATGTAATATGGAAGGACAAAAGTTAGTAAGTTATGATAGTTTTATTAGTAGCAGTTATCTTTTGGAATTGTAAAAGTCATTAGGTCTATATAAGGACCAAGAGTGTATTTTATTTAATAGGTGCAATATAGAAAGGTTTGCCTTCTTTTTTTAATAGAAGAAATCACATAACAAAGTCTGCTTCATTATATCAGTAACATCAAAAATTATCAAATGAAATTGAACAGAATAAACAAACTAGTAGACTGATATCTCTCAGACAAATCTTTGACCCTTCCTAATCCAATACCCATAAAACACATCACGTTTCAAATTCACCAACCAAAGCACCAATGTTCTTATTTCTTAGGATTGAAGAGTCGAAGAGAGAAAGAAGGAGATGATAAAAACACATAGAGAAAGAGAAAAAGAGAGAGAGAAAAGAGGTGGGACGACTAGGTTTTTTTGGAAGAGAGAATAATGTTCATATATTATAATTATATATTCCATTCTAATTAAAAATAAATTAATATCACTTGGACGGCCGTATCGGCTAAATTTAACATAAAGGACTAATGTGATTAACAGAAATTGATTTAAGGGACTTAAAATAAATGTTTATTAAATAAAGGACAAAAGTATATATATATATATATATATATATATATATATATATATATATATATATATATATATATATATATATATATATATATATATATATATATATATATATATATATAGAGAGAGAAAGAGAGAGAGAGAGATTTGTTTAGGAAGTTCACCAATCATCGTCGTTATGGCTATGTCTGCCTTCAAATCCGTTTGAAATTGAGATAAGAATTCTTACTCTACAAAAAGTTATTTACAAGAGAAATGTAGCAATCTAACCCTACAAATTCTATGTTTGATGTTGATCCTAGTAACTTCTCTTTCTTTGATCTGACTTTGATCAAGTCATCCAACAATACCAATTTGATCCACCGTCTCGCGCTACTCCTTTGCAAGAAACCATTGTTCTTCAAAGCTCTTCATTGACCGAATCCAAATTGTAAATTATTGTCACCCAAGAATTCTAAACGATTCACCGTCTCGCGCTACTCCTTTGTAAGAATCTCATGTTCTTCAAATCCTTTCACTCGATCGAATCCAATATGTGAAACCTTGTAAAAAACCCAAATACACACTTTCATCATGAGGTAAATTCTCTCACTGTTGTTATGATGAAACCCCTTATGATTCTCAACTCAACCTTAGGTTACAACCAACCTAAATTGAATGTTATCAACACAAGTCTAGATAGCACCCAAACAATGAATGATTATGTGTACTTTGTTTGTGTTATGCATAGATGCAAGGTTGAAGATTATGGACAATCTTAATATGTGTTTATAGTTTCATCAAGTTGAAAATGATGCATGTATGAAGTATATATAGGTGTGCAAGTTGAAGGCAAAAGGGAAACTTGGAAGTTTGAAAAGGAAAACAATTTTTGAGAAATTCTAACACATGTGTCGACACATGTAAGTTATGTGTCGACGTATGTAATTACATGTGTTGACCTATATGAGGTCATTGTGACGATGCGAAATTACATAAACTTCGGGCTTTAAAACAATAACCCATGTGTCGACACGAAACACGTATGTGTTGACACGTCCAAGGTTTCATAATGACATCTTTTGACCTGAAATGAGCAATGTGTCGACACATAGTTATAAAGCCTACATGCTTTATTATTGTACCACATGTGTCGACACATAGAAAGGATGTATCGACACATGCAACTGATTTTTATGCAAAATTTTATTTTTAATGCATGATACATATTGAGAATCTTTTCAAATCTTTTAAAACATGTTCTAGATGCATTATAATATCTCTAATGCAAGGGTGCATACAATGATTCATAGATAACATTCAATATACAGAAAAGATAAATCCATCATAGTTTTGACATCATGCAAAATATCTATCTAAGAGGCAAATACACTCACACACATAATGCATCTAGATGGATTTTGAGGTGGGCCACTTTGAAGTGGGTTAAATGTTTTTCGAGAAACCATATCTTATCAAATCATTACATATCCTGTTATATGAATTTTCGATAAGATGACCTATTTCATGGAAATACATCCATTTTCCCTCTAGTTCTGGACCGCAACACAACGAATAAAGAGTGCACGAATTTAATTGAAATTCTTTTTTACCTGTATAGAGTTGTGTATGATTCTTTATGGGCGTCCAAATCTTCGATTATATGTTGGAGGAAAAATGTATGATTCTCCTCTTCGTTACCCAGCAAAGTTAAAACCACACAATAACCGCAATTACCTTCACCCTTGATATTTACAATTTGGTCAATATATTTTTGCATAAAAATTGGCATCTCTTCAATGTGTGTCAATTTTGGTAAAGATGGCGATGTTGGTAAATGTGGTGAAGGTAATAGTTCACTGATGTTAGCACCTTTTAAAAAATATTCTTTTGGATTGTGAAATTGGAGAGTCCGGAAAAAGTGTGTTGACATGTTCAAAATAGGATGGAAAGCGTTTGGTTGAAATTTCACTCGATGTTGGTAAAAATTTCTTAGGATCACCCTTTGTTTTTATAGGTTCTATGGGTGGTTTCAAATATGATGTTTTTGGATAGACAATCTTATTCATTTTCTCTTTGATATGGAGTTTCATGTTATCACAAGTTTTCAAAATATCTCTTGAATGTCCTCCTATTTTGTCACGATAGATGTAACGCCCGTAATTTAGTTAATTATTTAATTAATTTATGTTTGGAATATTTGTGAAGATGTGTGGTGATTAGTTGGATTTAATTATTTTATTAAGTGGTGAAATAATATTAGAAGAATGATATTATTTAATGTGGGCTTGTTTTAAAGGAATAGAAGTAGTAATTAAGGGGGTGTAGTAGTATTAAGCCCATTAAGGCATAAAGAGAATAATAGGTTATTTTATTATATTAGAAGTAATAAGAAGAAGAAGCAGTAAGAAGAATAAGAGTTAGAAGAGAAGAACGTGAAAGTTATTGGAAAAGAGGAAAAGAGGCATAACGGGAATCAACCGGAAAATTATAGAGCAACCTTCAATCCAAGGTAAGGGTGGGGTTCTGACTCTATAATAGGGTTCATGATAATTGGTATGTGGGGTTAGAGGTGAAATGTTGTCTTGTTCATGATTGAAGTATATATGATGTTGTATGATGGAAATTGATGATTGAAACATGAATAACGATGTCCTAATACTGTATATTTGATGTAGAATTATAGGGTAATGATAACGGATGAATTACCTATGATTAGGAGATATTTTTAGGGCCTAAAGTATGGAACCCGTAGTGAAAATGCAGAGAAAATCGTAGAAAATATCCATGGAAGAGCAGTATGTGTCGACCCCAAACATTATGTGTCAATACAAGAAGGCTTGTAGACTCGGGATGAGTCGACACGAACGAGTCATGTATCGATACATGAGGGTTTTTAGACTTAGGATGAGTCAATACGTAGGGGCATGTGTCGATACATGCAGTATTGCAAATTCAGTATAAGTTGATATAAGAGATGATGCCTCGACTCATGTTGCGAGTTCAGTTCAGTACGCGTCGACCCAAGGCATTATGCGTCGATCCATGTTGTCTGGTTTTTGGCAGAATCAGTTTGAGAAGGCTGTAACTTGAGTTTTCGGACTCCGTTTGAGGTACCGTTCGAAGCGTTGAATAGCTAACGCGTTGAACTTCATTCTTAAGGATTAAAATGAAGAATAGGAGGGATGGTCCTAGTATCAAAAGTAGGATTTGAATTAGTTCCCGTGTTGATCATTATGTTGATTTTATGAAGAATGATGATGACGAAACGTTTATAGATTACTGTTTGGTTTGTAACAGTAGGATTAATGATCATAATGATGTAGTATTAAAGAATAGTAATATGTAGAGGTTTAGTAATTTAGAAGTAAGCCTTAGTTGATTAATTAGTTATAGGCGAATCATGTTGAAGGCCTATGGCCAACGTTTCGAGATTAACGAATTGCTGTTGTAATGTTGTGGTGGCTGAATTGTTGTGAACTATGATGATATAAGATGTTTGATAAATTATGATGATATATGATGTTTGACGAATTATGATGATATATGATGTTTTGATGAATTATGATGATATACGATGTTTGGGAAAGATGTTGAGATGCCTCTAATAATTGGCAGCTTTTAAAATGTAGGCTTATGACCAACGATGATGTTATGTTGAGATGTTGCTAATTATGG